>BFEA01000072.1:300303-327154 GCA_003427395.1 Chara braunii | reverse complement strand
TTTTTGGATTTTTTTTTTTTTTTTTTTTTTTTTTTTTCTCTCTCTCTCTCTCTCTCTCTCTCTCTCTCTCTCTCTCTCTCTCTCTCTCTCTCTCTCTCGCTCTCCGTTTTGTTCCCTCGTTCTCTCTCTCTCTCTCTCTCTCTCTGGGATTATCCCTGCCTATACAATCTCGCTGATACAACATTCTACATGTATGTGGACGATATTGTCATCCCGATAAATTGGAAGTCCGCAGCCAGAGGCTGCGCTTACCATGACTGTTCTTTTGTCGTTTTCTATAGTTGTTTTTTTGGGAAATGTCGTGGACCTCAAATGAGGTTTGGCAGGGTGTTTTCGGGGCTTAGGGAAAAGTGGAAAGGGTGCGGTCGAGGCTAGGAGACGGACCGGTAGTGCGAGTGGTCGTGCTAGGGTTTGGGTAGTGTATATCCAGTGGTCGTTTCATTTGGTCCTTGGGATTTGTTGCTGTCGGCGACTGGGTTTTCTTTTTGGGTGGAGGGTTGATTTTATCTTGGACTGTTCTTGGGGGTTGTTTGGGGGTTATCTTGACTATTCGTTTTGTTCGTTTTGTCGTTTTCTGTCTTTGCTTGTCGTGGATGTCGATTGTGGCTTGAGGGGGTCTTTTTGATGAATGATGAATCGTTTGGGGACGTTCGGGGATGGGTGGATGGGTGGAAAAAAATGGAGAGCGGGGGCTGATCAAAATCGATCGACGACCGGATCTTTCGACCTGAAACGAAACGATTGTGATGTGGAGGTTCGTTTTCTCGTTTTTTTTTAATTAACGGTGTAGCCAGATACATTTATGTCTGGCCGCAATTACAATCAGATACATTCGTCGGATACATTCGAAAGAGTGGTAGTGAGCACGCCCTAAGATTTCTGTCCGAATTCTGGTTGCAATTAGAAATAGATACATTCGCAAGACATATTTACTGTTTATTTTTTACTATATATATATATATTTATGGTGTTCGCAGCCAGAGGTTGTGCTTCAATAATCCACGACGGGAGTTTCTTGTCTCGGCGACCTTTTTTTTTTTTTTTTTTTTATGGTGTGGATAGATACATACATCCATGTCTAGCCGGAATTCTGGCCGCAATTAAATCAGACAGATACATCAATGTCTGCCCGGAATTCTGACCGCGATTATAACCAGATACATTCCGGTCGGAAGAACGGTATGGTAGTGAGTATGCCCTGAGCCGCCTTTTTTCTCCGCCCCGACCCCGAATATCGAGGGCGTTGTTTGAGGATCGACGGGAGGGCCCCCCAAATATGAAGTGCCACAAAATTTTATTATTTATTTTATTATTTATTATTATTATTATTATTTTTTATTATGTTATGTTAATGGTGTAGCCAGATATCATCCATGTCTGGCCGGAATTCTGGCCGGAATTCTGGCCGCAATTACAATCAGATACGCTCGGGTCGGAAGAATGGTATGGTAGTGTGTAGTGTTCGCAACCACAGTGAGTATGTCCTGAGCTACCTTTTTCCCCCGATCCCGAATAATCGAGGGTGTTTTTTGTTTGTTTTTTGACGATCCACGATGGGAGGGCCTTGTCGACGATCGACTCGACGACTTGAACGTCGAGTCGACGATTCGTCGACGACTTGAACGTCAGTCGACGAAACGCGAGGGCCTTGTCGACGACTTGAACTCTGAACTCGACGACTTGAACGTCAGCAGTGGCTGCTGGCTTTGTTCTTTTTCGGTGGCGACGTAGACGTCGTTGACATGGTAGTTAAGGGATAGATGCAAGATAAGCGCATAGGTGCATTAGATAGGTCGATTAGATTTGGGTAGATGCATTGGATTTGAAAATTTGTATTTTCCAAAATGCGAAGATAAGGAATACCAGATAAGGGAAAAAAATAAGGAAGAAATAGGGAATAAGAAAAAAAAAGGAAAAATGAAAAGCCACAATAGGTTCCAGGTTGTATTTACGAGGACTGGGGTCTGGGTTGCCTTTGGTGTGAGTCGTGCAGTGGGTGTTGTGGTCTTCTTTCTATACCAAATCTTTTTTTTTTTTCCTTTTTTTTTTTTTTTGTCATAGATTTTTTATATTGAATTAAGTATACATTGAATATATGTACTATAAAAGGTTAGTATGCAAGCAGAAAAAGATGTGCGAAAAGAAGTTTGTGCTAGTTGTGCTTGATGTCAAACAGTGCTCTCGTGATTTCGTAATCACATGTGCAAGCCTGCGAATGCCCGGATAGATGCAAAGGACAAAGCCATTGTGTGTACTAGTGCGTGAACAGACTAGCAGCAGACAACGGGCACGAGGGTGGCATGAGTGAGTAGGGGTTGCATTATTTGCTGGGATCTTGTCGTAGTGTGCGCTTTGAGGTTCTCGTACTGCCGTTGAGATGCGATCTTGACCAAGGATACATACGAGGAAGTGAGAAGGAGAAGGGAAGGCAGGAAGTAGGACCACGAAGCAAGAGGGAGGAAGGAGACGAGGGAGGAGAAGAAAAAGAAAGAGAAGAAGGGGAAACAACCATCTGAGCGTAGATCTGGGATTTTGTCCTTGAGTTGAAAGCTACTCTCTGCATTGCTTCAAGGTAGTTGTGAGTTGCGAAGGACTGACCAGCCGATCGCCGATAGTAAACAAAAGGTCAGGCAACGCTGTTTTCAACTCTCTCGACGAGTTATTCTAACGACAACGACTGCTAGGAAGGAGCGGGAGAAAGAACCGGTATGTTTCGAATTTTATCGCCCACCTCATTCTACTTCTACTAAAAGGAGGAGCAAGTCCGTGCTATAGTAGGAAAGTGTCAGTGTGAGTATGCCTTGTGTCCGTACATCCTGGTTGGCACCAAGCATTCGCAGTTGGGCACAACAATTCATGACCCTGCCTGTTCTTTTCCATCCCTCTCCACTCTGGTCTCTCCATCCGTTTCCCTCTTCTGTCTTTGTCTCGTTTTCCTTCTATCCCTTGTTCTCTGCTTTGAGTCATGTCCTCATGATTTTATGTTTGTCTTGCATGTGTTTCGCTTGTGTTAGTCAGGCGTTACGGTGTGCATCTTGATTGGTTGGGAGTATTGTGCATTCTGCTTTACTACCTTCTAATCTACTAAGTGGAAATTAAACATATGACTTCCTGAATACGATTTGTATTAAGTTTTATGTGTAATCGAGTACAGTCAGATCCAGTGAGGTGAGTGTAGAGTCTACAGGCAAAGGGTGAGAGTACCCAGGGTAGAAGGTCTACAGGCCAAGGAAGGAGGACCTGGTGGACAACAAGCTTATCCAACGAGGTGACTTCTTCAAATTTTTTTTTTTCCATTTTCCTTTCTTTGTTTAGTAGTGGGGATGGTAGTGGTCGTTGTGGAGGGCAAGCCCAAATACAACGAACCAGTGGGCTGGAGTCCAGGGGCAGAGGCTGAGAGCACCCAGAGTAGAAGGCCTACAGGCCAAGGAGCATGCTCATGTGATCCTCTGCTGCTCCTCTGCCTGCAGGGCAGACAGGCAAAGCTACTACGGTATAGGTGAGAAAGGAGGAGGTGGAGGGTGATGAAGAAGAGCTCGCTGGGTATGGCAGAGAGCGGACTAGCTATAGACGGAGGAGTAGTCGAGACTCAAACTGGGCTATGGAGATAAAAAGAAGACAATGCTTCGGCCTTCATCTGGCCAACAATCCGAGACCAACACATTTTCAAACTAATCCGTTCTTGATGACGAACTTTTTTTTCATATACCCCTCCGAGACCTTGAAAAGACCACCATAGACAATAAGTATGGAGTTCCGTGGATTACCACTAGCGTTGGTTATATCCAACACTTACCATTTCAAAAAAAAAGAAATATATTATATTTCGTTCTCATCCATTTTTTTCTTCTTAATTTGACAAAGAAATTCCCACTTCCAGCAAACACTTCATAATTATTAATTATAACCGAAAAAAACAGTAAGGTATGCACTTCGTAATTATTCACGTTTTTTTTTTATCGATAACCAGCGAAGCTGTTTTTTATTGAGCAATTACACCTACTACAGATGAATCAAATCATATTCGTTTTTTGATCCTTTTGGATAATCCATATACCCGTTGAATTCACGAAAGTGATAGAAAAGTGACAAAACCCATTCGTTGAAAAATAATCAAAAGTGACTTTGCAGCGTTCTGATGAGTATGGCAAAGAAGGGGGTGAGCGCCCACTAGCTATGGACAGAGGAGTAAGCAAGGCTTAAACCAGACTATAAAGAGAGGAGGACAACAGTAGTAGGATGGAGGAGGAAGAGAGAGGAAGGAAGTGAGAGGAAGAATGGCTGGGCTTGAACTTCATCCTCGGGACAGGCTATGGCAGTGTCGAAACTGGCTGGACTTTGACCTCATGCCAGAGAGGATCCGCCATGACTACCAGCTCAAAAGGTGGTGAGGAGAAAGACACGGCACATATATAGCAGAAGGAGGATTAAGCATGAAGTTGTCTTTTCGGATTCCGTGCCTAAGAGACATGAATCACCATAGTTACCAGCTAAGCAAGGTGGTGAGGGGAGAGAGAGAAAGAGAGAGACAGAGAGAGAAAGAGACAGAGAGAGAAAGAGAGAGACACAGAGAGAGAGACAGAGAGAAAGACAGAGAAATACAAAGAGAGAGAGAGAGAGCGTTGTCGAGTGTTGGTAGTCGTAGCTTCTCAGTGACATACATGAGACTCGTTGTAAAGCAGTAGGAAGAAGAAGCATTAGGTTGTCCTTTTGTCACCTGTGCATGACTGTGCATCACAGTCATAATCCACCATAGCTACGGGTTAAGCAAGGTGGTGAGGAGAGAGAGAGAGAGAGAGAGAGAGAGAGTGGTGAGGAGAGAGAGAGAGAGAGACAGACAGACAGACAGAGAGAGAGAGAGAGAGAGATGTCGAGTGTTCGTGGCCATAGCTGCTGAGTGACATACATGAGACTCGTTGTGTGAGGAAGAAGCATTGGGTGACAGCGGAGAAAGAAACACAGATAGACAAACAAAGACAGAGAGAGAAAGAGACAAAAAGACAGAGAGACAGAGAGAGCGTTGTCGACTGTTGGTGGCCATAGCCTCTCAGTAAGATACATAAGACTCATTGTAAATGACTTTGAATTTTCAAGCAACAAAAAAACTGCAACTTCCAATTTTTCTCATATCGCAGTTGAACATGGTGTGATGTATGGAAGACTGTGTGAATTTGTGGATCATTGCGACTCGGTGAAAATGGGCAATGACTCGTATGCAATCAAACTCGTTTCATTCACCAACTTCCATGGATACAACAAGTAGCAAACAGTCTGGTGTCAGGCGCCCACTCAAAGCTCAGAGATATAGAACTCGAAACACAGTTCAAATGCAACTTCATCTGAACAGGCTATGGCGCCAATACGCCTGCTCATCCACTCGACACTGTGTCTCTCACTCTCGCACACAAGCCCACTTACTTAGGATCACCCTGGACACCCTGCACACACACTCTGAGTTCGCACACACCCTGTACTCTACAGCTATGGCGGCTATGACCGTCGTTTCTAACCTCAGCTACACCTAAACTATCTCCTTCAGCCCACTTCGTCCTCGGACAATCTGCAGATCATCCACATATTCAATGTTCGGCATAATATAAAAAAAAAACAAGGGAGAAGAGGTCAATAGACCGGGAGTTTGTGACAGATTATAGATTGCATACCCATGAAACTGTCTTATTAACAGACCATTAGAGTGTTGTATCTGACCCAGATAACATTTTACTAACAACCTTTCAGATTGCTGTCTTAGACACAGATTGCAGTTTCAGTCACTGACTGTTGGACGGTTGTGTTTAAGTTAGACAACATTGTTACTTACAACTGATAAGATTGTTGTCTGGGACTCAGACACTAGTCAATGTTTTCGACGAACCTTGACCGACTCATCCGGAAGCCGAACCCTCTCTATGCCGTCTTTGGGCGTGGGCGTCACGAGCGACAAACATGGGTAAATAAACAAATTCACGACATAAACAACAATCAAACAAACACTATAAAAAGAATCAAAACAACAAACTGAGTTACAAGTTACAACATGCAAGGGCAATGTAGCTCCCCTTCTGTTGTGCATGTGCACAGAGGGGTTTCTATGTTAAGTGCATGCTTTGAGTGCGACTTTCCATATTGTGCATTCTCTGAATGCGGCTTTCCAATAGTCAAATTCGTCTATTAATCATTTTTTGGTCGTAATCACTTAACACTTACGAATATACCTAGTAGTGATCCCTTCTAGATATATGCTCCAAGCGAACTAGAACATGGAAATATATACTACCATCTTTGTCTTTTTGATGCGTACATGTGTGTATGTGTGCTGATCACATGACATACGACCTGTCATAGAACGAGCAAAAGCAAATGAATTTACTACTAAATCATGAAAAATATACACTACAGTAGATGTGTTTGAGGTAGAAAGAGAAACATGAGAAAAATACAGTAACAGGAAGTACTTGCCTTCACAATGAAATCAGTCAAATATGGTTGAATAAGAGGTTGATGAGATCTTCTTTGAACATGACACAAAAGAAAAAAAATAATTGTCGATTATTGATATATTTATTTTAACTTGTTGTTAGTTTCCATACATACATCACTATGTTCTCAACCACAATTCCTTATTATTATCATTATTATTCAATTATCATCACTCTACTTTCATTTTTGCAAGTACAATATATTTTAATATATTAATATAAAAAACAAAAATTAATTTGTTATACTACATTTTACTATAAAATATAGCAATATTTATTTCTCAATATAAACTTTTTTATTCTCATGACATATGCTTACTAATGATAATAATAGACATATCGTAGCAGACCCTTGTGTAGTTTTGTTCTCACCATCTCTTGATTGAACGCTCAGTATTTGGGGGCAACCTTGAAACCACAAATTATGAAGGATTTGTCATGCCTTTTTTTTTTTTTTTTTTTCTGAAAACATTTGGGATGTTCTGAAATAGAAGGGAACCTATGAAGGTCCCTCTAGCAACGTGGATCGAATTATGAACGTGAATCTGGATAGATTCTTAGCGGAGTTGCAGAAAAGCTGATCGATTCTCGATTTTCTCCATCAAATGTAAATGATTTTTTTTATAATTTTTCTAGATTTTATTTTTTAGAATAACAATTTATATAATATAACGATTAATAAATCAATTCCTATTTGTTTATATATTCATACATACTCATTTAGTTTTTATATATGTTTTGTGGATTGTTTTTTTTTTTTTTGCGTTGGTGAAAAAACAGGAGAATATTATTTTACATTCAGAAGTCTGAAGACTCCTCAAGTTATAATTTCTAAAACTCAATTCCGAATTCAAGAATGGATCTTCCTTCAAGGACAGGATAAACACATATCCGATTCCGCCGTTCACCACGAGTGCAATTTTTTGATCCTGTTCTTCAGAACTACTATCCTCGAAATGTCAACACTCCATCAAATCCGTTCATATCATTGCAACATATTATGCCCGAATTTTTCGTTGCATTTTCATGAATAGTTTATAGTATTATAAATAACCCGATTATTGTGCCAGCATTAGACGATTTCTTTGTTGTCGATCCTTTCCGTGCAATTTTGACACCGCTATCACTTTTTGTTGTCCATTATAATCCAATTGAAATTACAAGAGCACAATATACATATCATTCTGAATATGATTTCATTCCTAATACTAATCAGCTTTTCGATTTCTTACGACATTCTGCATTATTAACATTTCGTACAGATGAAAAAATATTTTTTATTATTGAACATAATATTGCTCTGCGAATACTATCGCATTCATATTTTTCTTATACTCTTCTTTCTTTAATCACTTTCAATGACAATGTAGTACATTCTTTATCCTTTGGAGCAGAAAAAATGTATGATGAACGTGTTGCAGAATATGTAAGAGTTAATCGTACAAATTTTAAAATTATTTTCTACTCATTAACATTTTGTTTATGCACATTCATTACCCCTGTATCAACAGAGTTATCTCGTTACAAAGAAGCCGCTCTGAGACAATTTTTCATCAATCATTCTTATGATTCAGTTATATTAACATCGCTTATCGATCTTAGTCAACATTTATTATTCGCTTTTGCTCATAATGAGAATAATAATCCTCCTTTTCTTGCAGAATGGTTTCTTTGGGGACCTGGACCATGTTTTTATTATATTATTAACCACATCACTCGTTGCTCTTGACAGTATTCATATTTTCCTTCTCATCCTGTTCATCAACCATTAGCTTTTGAACAATTTCAACATGTCTTTAGAATTGATCACAATGCAAATGACTTAGCATTGTTCACAATTCAATCGTCTGGAAGAGATTGAATAATATATTCAAACTTTTTTCTCGTTAGTTTTTTTGTTCAATTTAATTTACGATACTTAAAAAGGTTTCAAAAATAGTAATGCTATAAACAATTTCGTATTTATTATAAATAAATTATCTCGAAAAGATGAGATATTATATCATAGAAAGACTAGAGAAGCTATTAGATTAATAAAAGACACTTATTAAAAAAAACATTTATTTGTTATTATTATTATTTTTTTACAATCTAAATTAAGTTTCGATGTTAGTCAGACTACAAATAATTTTACATTTTTTATAGTTAAGTCGTTTAAAATGGTTGAAATAGTATATTATAGAAAAAATAGATAATCTTTTTTCTTTTATATTGAGATAAATATGATCAAAAAAAATTCTGAATCTTTGTAAGCATATTTGAACATTCCACATCAACAATTTCGATTTTTCAATAAATTTTCCAGCTGTAATAATTTGTTATGAATATTAAATTCTACAATTTGTACATTCTTTGTAATTTGTCATTTACATTGTTGTACATTTCTATTTTATTTTTTTTCGAAAAAAAAAAATTGTTTATAATTTTTCATCTACATTGTTTTGCAATTTTTTTTTTCTCTGTTAAAAAAAAAAACAGAAATTTCGTGTTTATTTATTTATTTTTTTTTGCAACTCAAACATGTTTTTGGTTTATTAATTTCATTTTATAACTTTTTCTACAGTTTACTAGGCTACCAGAGTGGCCCGGGCTCACTTGCCCGACCGGGCAAAAAAAATAAAAATAAAAGAATTATTTATAATTTATAATTTTTATTTTAATTTTGGTGAAGAATTTCGATGTGACCCTGAGGCAAAAGTTGTTCAGTTTATTTTTCTGCATAACATATTTTTTTGCGGATTTTTGGATTTGTTTTTTTTTGGGGGGGGGGGGGACCTCCTTGCACGGGCTGGCCACCCGGGACCCGGGCGGCCCGGCTGGTAGCCTAGACAGTTTATCAATTCTGTGAAAAAAAACAACTTTATCTTTTTTAATGATTTTTACATATTGTTTGTTTAAAATTGTTTTATGACTTCGTTTTCGCAGGAATTTGACTTAAAGAAAAAGAAAAAAAAAATCATAAATGATTACTAATTAAAAAAAAAAATCAGGAATTGGGTACATGAATATACAAGAAACAAATGTTTAGTATATTAATAACAAATTTGTTTTACTTAGATTATTTCTTATTTTTTAATAATATTTTTTTAATTATTATAAATAGTATTTAAATATAATATTTTTATCAAAATTTTTAAAAAATATAAATATAAAATAATTTAATCTTATATAATTTCTTGATTTTTATACACTTTTTATAATAATCAAATCTTATATAATTTTTTGATTTTTATATATTTTTTATAATAATCAAATCTTATATAGTTTTAGTATTCATATGGAATTTTTATAATTTTAAAATAAATAATATATATATATTTATATAAAGGGTTGTCGGCATTCGGGACGGGCCGAACACTCGAACCCGAACGCCCGAACGTTTGGGACCCCCTCTCGACGCGTTCGGACGTTCGACCGAACGGGGAACCACAAAAAAAAAAAAAAAAAAAAAGTTTCTAAAAATTCCGAAAAAATAATATGTCATGCTAGGCTATCAGCCGGGCCGCCCACGTCTCGGGTGGCCAGCCCGTGCAAGGATCAGGTAAGGTCCCAGCAAAAAAAAAAAAAAAAAAAAAAAATCTAAAAATTCTGAAAACAAACTATGTTATGCAGAAAAATAAACTGAACAACGTTTGCCTCAGGGTCATATCGAAATTCTTCACCAAATTTAAACTACAAAATAAAAATCAAAAATATTTTATATTTTTTTATTTTTTTTTTATTACTTCGGCCCGGTCGGGCAAGTGACCCCGGGCCACTCTGGTACTCTAGATGTCATGCAGAAAAATAAACTAAACAATATTTGCCTCAACAGTATATCCAAATTCCTTACTTAATTTGAAAAAAAAAATCAAATACGAAAAATAAATAATATTAATGAAAATAAGAAAAAATAAAACGAGAATGAAATTATAGCGTGGGCGAGCAAGTTTTTGACACCGCCATCTTTGGCGATTTTTCTTTTTTTTTGGGCTTTGTCAAATGCCATGAAAGTTTATACATATGTATCTTACATAATAGAGAATCTACAAAAAAAGTTTGAAAAAATAATAATTTTTTTCAGGCCTCGAAATAAAGGGAAAACAAAAAGTGAAAAGAGAAAAACAACAAATTAGTAAGTGGGAAAGGAAGTTTTGACACCACCATCTTTGCCGATTTTTCATTATTGTTTGGCTCCACAGAATGATTCGTCCAGGCAACTCTGTTTATATATATATTTTGATAAATATATAATATCATGCCATCGCTTTGTTTTAAAAACCGTAGAACTAATTAAAAAAAAACAAAAAAAGAAGAAACAATAGAACGACGAGAAATATGATTAGCCAAACGACGTGCAACAACTCGTTTGCGTAAACTTAATGAAAGCGAAGAAACTCGTAAAAAACGTTTAGCATACGATGCTGCTTGGCATAGACAAGCAAGATTAAAAAACCAAAATATCAACAATTTAATATCACAAAATACAACTTTATTTGAATCATTTTCTGAAAAAAATTATATTCATAATTGCGAAAAATAAAATAAAATAAAAAACAAATATAGTATTACAAGAAGAAAATATTGACATTTCAATATCACCAAATACCTACGCTACCAGAGTGGCCCGGGGTAACTTGCCCGGCCGGGCCAAAATAATTAAAAAAAATAAAAATAAATCAAATAGTTTTGAATTTGATTTCTTATTTTAAATTTGGTGAAAAATTTCGATGTGACCCTGAGGCAAAAGTTGTCAGTTTATTTTTCATAACATAGTTTGTTTTCAGAATTTTTGGATTTTTTTTTTTTTTTTTTTTTTGCTGGGACCTTACCTGATCCTTGCACGGGCTGGCCACCCGGGACCCGGGCGACCCGGCTGGTAGCCTAGCCAAATACTAAACTGTTAGATTTATTTGATATCAAAAATAATATGGATAACAACACTAAGATTTTTTTAACTTACTTATGTTTTATATTAAAAATAATCCTTTCTACTCTAATGTAAAATTTGATAAAACTCATTTAGATAGTATTCCTACTAATGATCCTATGTATATTCCAGATAATATAATTGAAGATCTTTCATTTGATTTTACTTATGCCAATGAATTAGATAATGAACAAGATAGTTTGAATGCACCTCAAGAAACTTGGGATAAAAACACATACATCGAAAAATCAATCTTTTTTTCACTTGAAATCATACTAATAGATAATGAAATTGAAAATTCAATAGTTGAACAATTATCAAAAACAAATGATCATTAACCTATTTTTGCAATCCATACATCATCAAAATTTGCAAATATGTTTGACCCTCTCTTGACAAAAGTTGAAGTAATTAACCTTCTGAGAGGCCCTTGGAAGAGAAAATTCTTGTATACAAAACATTTGGACGAACTTATTGACCTGGATGCTGGCATCAAATTACTTAACACAGTGAGGGGAAGGCAAGTTATCAGAGGAGTCATCATTAGAGTGACTAAGAATCGGTTTGGTATTAACCCCAGATATAGGATCACTGCAAAATTACCATTTTGTGAAACAATTAGCAAAGGAAAGGTGCACAGTAATTTAAAGAAATGGCTGCAGGAAAAGATTGTGTCAACTAGCTTGTCTAATTTGTTGGTTGATAGGATGAAAACAGTCTGACAGAAAAGGAAGTATGTCGGAGATATCCTACATAACCACCAACGCTTTGCAAGAGAAAGTGGATGGTCCTGCACTTACAACGCCTTTGACCTGCCACGCTGCGACAGGCACGTTCAAGTTAGACTTGAGGAAGTCAAGGGTAACAGAGATTTTGTGTATAATGCAAAAAGTATTTCATTTTCTGGAAGACTGCTCACAGGAAAAAAAGTGAATATGGCTTGTAACCTGGCTTTGAAACCTCTGAAGGAGATGCGCTGTATGAATGAGAACGAAACTTTTTAGATAAACCGAAAAAACTATGACACTAGGATAAAGAATGCGGGAGGATTCGACACAGAATATGTCTTGGGACTGAAGCAAGCCTTCACGGGACTTGTGTTTTTTCCACTGGACAGAAACCCTGGAGCAACACTAGTGGAATGTCTTGTGCTCTACAAAAGAGCTATGAGAATGATGCGTAATGATAATGATGGATATAGAAAGGTGGATGAAGCAGGGGATGATATTCTGATAACAATTATGAAGAACTATCAACATAACAAATTGACGAAGATCGCAAAATGAGACAAGAAATGAATGCTACAAGAAACCTATATCCTGTCAAAGGACAAAGATCTGAGAAAGAAGAGACCAATCATGCCCTCATTTCTCAGCCCCATCAAAAGTGTTATGGGTTATCTTTCGCAGAGTCTGAACTTTATGATAAAGAGACTGAGGGTGAAACACTTCAACATTGTCGGGGCAAAAAGCTTGAAAGAAAAGATTGACAAGATCAATGAGCAAACTAACAATGTGAGCGGTAACAGCTTGCGAATCATTGCAAGGACGTACGACGTGAAGGAAATGTTCACCAAACTGCCTCATTGCGAGATCATCAAGGCAGTAAGATGGATCGTGCAGCATTTTCGAGACCTAGAACACTACAGGATCCGACTGGAGACAAAGGGAAAGAAAGCCACTTTCTGCAAATCACATGGCGAATATGGGTGGAAATCCTTCCTCATGTCCGATCTAATTGTCCTAACTGAATTCCAACTCAATAATACATTTTTCTATTCAATGTCACAACTAATGCAACAGAAAGTGGGTATCCCTATGAGAGGGAGAGCGAGCCAAGTTTTGGCCAACATACTATGTATGTTTTTTGAACACCAGTTCATCACATCCTTTGGGTGTGATGCAAAGTACATCGAAGGAGGAAGATTTGTTGATGACTTGATATTGGTTGGATGCTATGATACCAAAAAACACAGAGGGAAGGAAGATTTGGAGAACACATTTGACAAGATTGATCAATGTTACCCAACAGATCTTGTACTTGAAAGAATAAACATAGGTAATGGGATACTGGAGTATTTGGAGACACGAATGATTGTAACAGGCAAACGAACTTGGATATACACACTGCATAAATTCAAGAATCTGAGTACAATATGGACAGGGGAAACGAAGAGATTCAAAACTTTGAGGGACTTTGAGTCATATGCGCCCAACGTACAGAAATTTGCAGCAGTGTACAACACTATCTGCCGAGTGATAGACAATGCAAATACCAAGGCTATAACCTGGTGGGGACTCATGACTTTGAAAAAAGAACTGAGGATTATTGGCTACCCAATGAAAGTCTTTGATGCGGGAATCAAGAAAGCCGCAAGAAGAAACAACACTCTGTTTTGGTTAGAAATGGTCGTTCACTTATTAGAGTGGAACACGGGAAAGGAGGACAGGTATTGAGAGAATGGGACAGGAGGGTGGGCGAACATGACTATCAGCACTAACACAGAGCCTACCACAAAAGGTTTAGGCTAGAAAAATCGGTACTCCCCACTTGTACCGGCATCTGAGCCCTGTGAACCACGTACCTGGTTTAATTGTGGCGTACCAGTAAAGGCCCCTTTTAGTGATACCCCACCTGGTCTTTATCCAGTTTTGATTTCTGTTTTCTTTCGCATTTTTGCCGGCGGCAGTGCTGCCCCACGCGATTGAGTACGAAATTTGTTTTTTCCGGTTTTGTTAGCTGTAGCTGGATCTTTTTCTAGGTTGGTACCTGGCCTGCGGCGGCGCTGCGTACGCGGGTGAGTATCAACGATAAAGTCTTAGAGTTACTAGTCATGATGAGTAGTATATAGTGATTGAAATCTGGAGTTATTCTCCTCTCAAGCTGAGCAACAAGGACAGAAGGTTCGAGCACCGGTTGTTTCCCGGTGACGGAAGGTGTACTTTTTGCTGTGAGAAGTAAAGTCCGAAGTCGCCTTTCATTATTGTTGTAATTGTAAAGTTTCATCATGATAAAAAAATATGTTTCTCTTCTGTAGGTATTTTTGTCAACCATACCCTTCTTGGATGAGACGAGGGATCCAAACCTTAACTGTCTGTTAATCGGCGAGGGCCCCCGAAGCGGGCGCAATGGGTGACAGACGTTGTTGGTCTGGTCGTCGACAGTCGACAGGCATTACCCTCCTCGGGTTTCCTCACAATTTTGGCGTCGTTGTTGGGGAAGGGATAACACTCGCAAACCCTCAGCCTTCCCTGTTAGAAAGGGGGTGCAGTGATATGCTGGTTGGTTAGGCTATTCTATAACATTTTTAATTTGTTTCTGATTTATTTTGTGTTAAATAATATTTGTTTATTGTTTTTGTTTTCTGCTATTTTCTTGTTGCAGTTGTTTTTAAAAATTATAAGTTATTCTAATATACGGAAGCCGACCCCTTGGGGGTCAGGTAAGTGTTGCCAAAATTTTATTTATTTTTAACGAATTATGTTAGAATCTGTTACTAATTTTACCAACCCCAAGTAGGGTGGGATGTCATTTTTTTTTAAAAAAATTGATATTATTCGACATTCGTTTCCTTTTACTGCTGTTCAAATTGTCCAACCCCAAAAGAGGTGAGGAACTACTGTAGAAAATTTCCAAAATTTTGCCTCGATTTATTTCAGTCTGTTATTTATTTTCATGACCCCTAGTGGGGTAGGAAAATGTTGTAGAAATTTCTTATAGATCTTATTTGGGATTTTATTTGGCTGTTACTAAATTCTCCGACACCTTGTGGGGTAGGGAAATGCTGCCATATTTTTTAAAGGACTATTTTGTTTTCTGTTATTTGTTGACATTAAAATTTTCGACCCTTTTTATAAATTATTTTGAGTCCTTCGTGTATCTTAATTTTATTATTTATTTTAATTTTGAAACATATTTTTTTATTATAAATTAAAAATATGTATTACAACTACTAGATTAAATAGTTTATGCGAGCTAAAATTTAAAAAAATATTTAAATCGTGTCTAGGGTACCAGTCGGACCTCCCGGGTCACCCTATTTTCCCGATCGGCCTGACCGTGCAAAGACTAGGGAAGGTCTGAACCAAAAAACAAAATAAAAAAATTCGAAAAACAAACTACGTTGTGCAGAAAAATAAACTGAACAACTTTTTCCCTTAGGGTTACATCGAAATTCTTTACCAAATTTAAAATAAAAATTTAATGTTTTTTTTTTTTTTTTTTTTTTTGGCCTAACCGGGCATATGGGCCCGGGCCACTCTGGTAACCTAGAATAGTGTATATTATTCAAAGTTTAGTGTGGTGGGGAAATGCTGCAATTTTTTTTCGGTATTTAGGCTTCATCCACTAGTCGAGAATGGACTCTAATTCTCGAGGAGATCACCAAATCCTTTCGGAGTTGTATAAGAGGGTTGGTAGTGGACACCTTACACCTTTTAGATAGGTAGAGTTAGGAGCAGGTAACAACAGGATTGATTGGATGGTCGAGCTAGCTCTATGGACGAACTCCCGGTTGAGAAACTTCAATGGGCTAAACCACCGGAGTTTCTCGACATTGACCGCCTGGAATTCGACCTACCGGCTAGCAATGTGAAGAGACATGGTCATCAGAACCGGTGGAGGTCGGTTCTGTTACGCCCCAGTGTTTGGCTATGGACGTTCTTACAAGACACTTTTATGAGGGATAAGAAGTGGTGGCCGATTTGGGAAATCACGACAGTAAATATATTTGGATATCTCTACTATGCGCGCTCGATTTGGATGTATGTGTATCATGGAGGCTTGGTTCACGGCTACTAGCTAGACGAGGATATTGCGCGAGAGATTTTGCTTCATCAGGCAGAGACTATTCATGGCAAGGATCGCAAGGACGAGGACCCAATTAGGACCCTTGAGACTCGATTTATGATTCGGGGGCCTCTCCTGTACCAAGATTGCCCCCTTCGAATGACATTTCCACTTTTCGCAGTGGAGGAGCTCTGGAGTCTGGGGGACCTGGTTGATACGCATTTCACTACTCTTGACTCGGAGTTAGAGGAGCTAGTCAGATCAACAATAGATCACGAGTGGATAGCCTACGCGCAACACATAGCATGTCTGTTTACTGGAAAGAGGGGTTTATAGTTGAAAGAGGTGATTCACACTTCAACACCTTCTCATTGTTACACGACAACTCATTCCGTCCAACAACTGAATTTCTGGTTAGCCCTACTAGAGAGAGAGTTTCATATAGCACCCAAGCACTTGGCAGGTGTGAGTCAACTCCTAGACGACATCAGTTGGGGGCCCACTCTTCTCATCGTGACCTAGGAGGCGGAGGAGCAATGTTGTAAGATTCACCCTGTTTGGGAGGACCTAGGTTGGGACGCTGATGACCGAGAGCTGGGAGCCGAGGGTCGGCCTGAGATAGGGTAGTGGCACGAGCTTGATCAAGGCTGGGTGACATAGAGCACGGTGAGGGAGACGACAACCAGGATTGGAAAGACCAGTTTGTAGGAGCGGCTGATCAGGACGATTGGGAGTACCTTCCTCAGGTAGAGCATCAGGAGCATATTCCCTGGGGAGATGAGCGCGATCTTGACGAGGATGATGGAAGCTCGGAGGAGAGCATGACAGACGACGAGGGTATTCAGTGGCCTAGGATCGGTGTGAACCTCCGGAACTAATATTGATATGATCAATACGCATCTTGATTGGTAGAGTACAAATGCGAGATGAGTCCAACGTCTGGTGGGCTTATCTCTTGACCAAAAAATTCGGAGCCTACAAGACTAAAGCATTGTTGGGACCTAGAGAGACAACGCTCAGATTTGACATTCCTATGCATATACGTCTCGAGCAGGTCGATTGGAAGCCAATAGAGCATATAGGTATTTGGCTAGAGCAAGACGTTGACTTATGGATTGTATATGTAAAGAGTTGTGACGTAGAGAGACTTCGTCAGATCAAGCTTATAGGTCACCTCATACTGGGAGACTCAGAGGATTGTGAGGTCGGTGTGTTGTTAGTGGGAATTAGTAGAAAGCTCTGGCAACTTGAGGCCCTAGCGCGTAACATTCTAGATCATAGGCGGGCACGGAACGTTACAGGCTGCTCTACATCGACGGTTGTGATAGGACCTCCTAAGGAGGCATATTACCCGGCGGACAATAGAAGATGGGTGTTGCCAGATTACATTATAAACAAGCTCTATGGGGGAGTAGTCAGGTGACGCTTCCCACCAATAGATGGAGTCCCTCCCCAGATGCTAGTGGTGTCTGCTCTTATCAACACCACTAACACTGCCGAGGGTTACAAAAAAAAAGAAAAAAGAAAAAAAAGGATGTTTGTCGAGGGTTGTTGAGTGGACCTTTGAGGCACTCAGAGGCGGACTAGAGCCTGGATTTTGAGACATGTATTTTGCGTTGTGCGTACGGTGGGGACCGTTTGAGGAAGACGTTGTGGAGGACATTGTAGACGCCACCTGTTGGTATGACTCTGTTACACTTAGTAACTTAATCGACTACTGCAGGTCCGTGCAGGAGGCGCATAGAAATCATGTACACGGGACTCGACTGTCTTATGAACTTACTCGAGGACTCGGATGGACTCCCAGAGCTGGATGGGTTGCGGGAGTTATTCGAGAGAAGTGATCTCTATATGAGAGATCACTTGTGGAGAAGCTATTAGTCGACGAGGGTCGTAACTCCGCATTAGCACTGACAAGAATGCTCCTGGCATCGGTTGGACCCCCATCAGTGCAATATACCCCTACCGGGTACCATCCAACTTTGCAAAATGCTCCTATACTCGATAACTTTTCCTAGGCGTCATTGCAAAAGGCCAAGGCCGAAACAGGGAGGTCCAGATTACAAAGTTGCACACCCGCTTGACAGGGGCACGACGCAAAGATTTCAGCCCAAAAGGGCATTCTGCTCTACTCAAATTTTTCAGGGGCATTTTGGCACATATCTCAACTTATGGGGGAATTTTGCAAATTATCCCTAAAAAGAAAATGGGTAAARAAAAAAAAAAAAAAAAAAAAAAAAAAAATCTGACTTCCGTTCGCTGAGGAATTTACGGCTTCGCCACACTACTCCCGACTTGGCCATTTTTCGAGAGTGCAGCATTGTCGCACCAGCTCCCGAGTTCAACCTGTCATATTGAATTCGGGAGCTGTCAGAATGTGGCTCCCGAGAGCACTCCCGAACTCACCGCCTGCAAAGCTTTTTTTTTGAGATACCTCCTTCGCTCCTCTAGTTTCATCCCAGATTCGGGAGTGGAGCGGAAAGGGACAAACGACTTCTGCCAGACGGTTTCACACTGATCATGTTCATATGTGGCAAATAACCTTTTCAGACTTTGAGCGCGGTCGGGTCGAGTCGAGAGTGTAGTGTGGCGAAAGGCTCTCCCGAGCAGGTTTTCACTTCCGGGAGCACTCCCGAAAATTTTCCCAAGTCTGGAGTGGTGTGGCGAGGCCCTTAGTGACCGTGAAAGGAATGTCGAAAACCTACATCCATGGCGGTTTCGGCCTGAATTTGTTTTCATTTCTCGTGTCATCCTTGAGCAGGGGCCATGCTAATCTTCTCTGTATCGTTCCAATTTCAACGGATGTCCCAAAGGACATTCGGCCGTAGTTTTTTTTTTTTTTTCCCGGTATTCAAAGGCTTCATTCTATTCGTGGGGAGTAGCACGTGCTGGAAACCGGGTTCAGCGTCCCTGGGCAGTAGCTGCTCCTATCTGGATCTTGCAGCCTCTTCACCTGAAACAGGCACCTAAACCGAAAGTGGCAAAGAGGAGGGACGGGCGGCGGCAGAACGGCGTTAGGCGCAACGATAATTTTTCGCAGCTCCTGACCGGGAACGATCAGGGTGTCCTGCAAAAGTGACGCCTCGCGACATCGCTTCGTTTCCAACAAAGCAGCTTCGTCCTCGGCGTTTCCGAGGCCGAATCATGCGGAGTTGGACTAGGTCTCACTTGATATAGTGGTCTAGCAGTGTGAACCACCCGTGGAATATTGGGGGTCAGACCAGACCTAGCCGCCCAAGCAGAGTTAGAAGATCAGCGTGGATGAAACCAGTCGGGAACGACAGGAAAAGAAGGTCAAGTGCAAGCAAAGATCTCCCGCGAAGAGAAGATGGTTGCAGCCAACTTACGATTCACGAAAGGAGAAGCCCAAGGCTCAGGTAATATTCACACACCGCCTGAGGAGGGAGGGGTTGTTCTGTCCCATATAATTTATTTGAAGCCTCTACCGCTAAATATTTTTTTTAACTACTGTTAGGTTAAAGAACGATAAGCAAAGCATGCTTTGGCTGCCCCCCAGCTAAGGAACAATTCGAAATGGCAACTGCTTCGAGTGGTTCAAACCTTGTGACGATGTCGAAAGGAGAGAAAACTCGAATCAGGGAAATATTCTCGAAATGTTACTTAGATGATATGCTCCCAAAGAAAGTCGCCCCAAACCGGGCGGAAGTTGGAGACGATTATGTAAGAGTCACGGTTAATCCGGAAATGTATACGCTCAAGCAGGATGGTTGAAAGAACACGCGGCCTCAATAGTTTTCGGGGACGAGTCAACTTCTTTATCAATTGACGTCAAAAAATGTTTGGTCCGCTTGTATGAAAACGCGTGGGCTACAACTGACGAAGTCGCAGCCTCCCCAAAACGTGGCTTGTTCCACAATGAAGGGAGAAACTTAGCTATGTACGTAGCAACAACGAGCGAAATTGCATCATACATGCTTCGAATACAGCAGAGAAAATTGACTCTGGATAATAAGGAATATACGATCTCCTTTGCGCCATGGATGACGGAGCAGGAACTCTGGGAGTGGAGGGAAGTCTCGAGGCACAGATTCTTTTGGATCAGGTGTCAACAGGTTCCAGTCGCGATCCTAGTCCCGCTGCGAGGAACAGTGGAAGGTGCATTTGGGGAAGTAGTAAAAGAATTCATGGTATATAAGGATAAACAGTCACATGACTTGGTAAATGTTCGTTTTGATTTGGTGTCGGCCGCACAGTTAAGGTACAAAAGGTACCTGGTTCTGAATCTGGGCAGGGATGGATATGTTGAGATTGAGGTGGTATGTGTGACCACCCCCTGGTGCCCTGCTAGCAGGCAACACTTCCGTTCGGAAGGTGATCGTGATTGCCAAAAGAAAAAAGGGGCCTCCTATGTAGATAAAGTTAAGGGAAAGGGCCCGGTAAAGGAGTTAGATCCGCATCCCTTTCCCTCCCCGTCCAATAAAAAAGGCAACAAGGAACTAAGGGATCATGAAGAGAAGTCCCCCACGAAGGGGACAAAAGAATCCTCGAAAGCGAACCTGGACCCAGACGGATAAAAGGAGAAGCTAAAGGAGAAGGATGGAGAAGGGAAAGAGAAAATACCGAGGGATGATATCTCGAAAAAGGAGATGGAGGTGGACGGGGAGGAGGGGGGGACGAACGGATGGAGAGGGAAGAAAGGAGGGGGCAGGTTTGCTGAAGGGAAACGGAAAGTAGGACGAAGAAAACAGACACGGTGATAAAATGGAGGAAGATGTGCTCAAAGGGAGAGAAAAACGAAAAAGGGAAGACGAAGAAAACCTCGTTAAAAATCTGGAGTATGCAGATCGGACGGATGAGGACATGGAAGAACAAAAGACAAAAGAAAGAGAGATGGAGGAGGAAAGAATTAGCGAGGATGAGGGCGAAGAGGAGAAGGATCCCCTGAGCGAGGACTCCCTATCCCTAAGTGAGAGCGAGGAGGAAGAGGAGAAGGAAGAGGAAGAAGGAGCTAAAATAGGCCTTATGGCCATAGCATCCTCCTCAAAAACTCCCAAATTGTATCAAAATGCTATTTATGACTCAGAAACTTCAGGAGGAACCCTGGAGGGAAAATCCCCGTCCAAAGCTAAAAACGATCTCTCTTCGTCAGAGGAATATTTCTCTGACTGCCAGGAAATTACTCCCGGTCTGGACAAGGATGAAATGGGTAAATCCCCCCAGTCAAAGGACAGGAAAACGAGTATATCTCCAGTTAAAAAAAGTGAAGACGGTCGGAAAGTAAGAACAAATTCAAATAACTTGAAAACGAACACAGTACCTTTCAAATCCGTGAGAAGGAAGCAATCGTTCAAAAGGAACAGACATTTCGACAATCTAAACAGTTGTCCACAGCACCCGTGATGCAAACACTTGAAAGAAAGGACAAAGGAAAAGTATCACCGAAGGAGTTGAATGTTCCGCTCATCCGCTCATTGGACACACATGGGCCGAAGGTGCTAACTAAGTTGGACGAGGAGGAAAACCAATTCCTCCCCGTCATTCCTTCAAACGGTTTTTTGTCGGATGCCAGATTAATGAAAAAGATCCGTACAAAAGTCCTGGCAGATAGATGCACGAGCACCATCCTCCCAGAACCGAAGAGGGGTAGGCTGCTGGTAAATGTCACCAGAGGAGGAAAGATGGTTCTCCATATATCAGTCGCAGTCCTTAGGGGAGACGAGGAATCGATAGCAGGTCTGAAATCTCATTCGACCCAGTGGGTCCCCCTGGCCCACTTCTTGGACATTGGCATTGACACGCTAAAAAATATTGATGTCCAGGGGGAGATAACAGCACCGACAATCGCCGAATGGATAGCCCAGGCAAACCTGGCAGACACGCTGGCATCTGAAGCTTTCCTGGAGGCACTAAACCCTCCCCCCCCACTCCGCATAGGAAGAAAGATCTCAGGATGTGGATCCTCGAGGAGACAAGGGGGAAAGAAAGGGAAGGATCTGACGAAAGAGAAAGCAACAGGAAATGGCCGCATCCAAATCGCTCGTAAAAAGGACCGCCTGAATGGTCCTTCCACCAAGGGTTAGATTTGCGATGTGGAACGTGCGTGGATTGGTAGATAAAAACGGGAAAAGCAAAAAAAATAGACTCCGGGCTTGGATACATAAGCATAATGTTTAGGTAATTTGCTTGCAAGAAACAAAACTGAATGAAACAAAGTTGGAAGACACCCATGGCTGGTGGGACGAACCACAGGTATGGGCTCCAGCTGACGGAACAAGGGGGCTATCTTAATAGATAGGAACTTATAAATAAAAGAACTGGATCGGTATGTAGACCCGAGTGGGAGGCTTGTTTGACTGAAGTTCGTTATAGGAGAGGAAGATTGGTCTGTAATGTCCGTGTATGCACCAGTGCACTACCAAAACAAAATTGACTTCATCGCAGAGCTCCCAGCCCGTATCCCCGATTCAAAGAATATGATACTGGCGGGAGACTGAAACACACTTTTTAACCCTGGCCTGGACTCCCTGAGAGTCAAGCCCGTGAGGACTGACTCGCTGCTGTTATCTCAGTTCAGAGAAGCTCAACTATTGATCGACGTATATAGATAATTCAATCCGGAGATAAACGGGTTCACATGGTTTGGACCAAAACCATCGCGAAAGACTCCCGCTCCTCGAAAAAGGCTAGATTTTTTTCTAGTTCGGGGTGCTCTGTGGGAAAGAGCAATGTGGAGCGAGGTGAGTATTGGGTCGCTGTCTGACCACCAGCCTGTCCTACTAGATGTAATTGCAAAAGATGTGGTGGAAAGGCACCGCCCACCGTTTAGACTTAATGTCGAGGTACTGAAGGATGAAGGAGTCGTGAACTGGGTAAACACACATATGTGAAACTGGCAAAACGCAAAAGATTTGCTTGAGGACTTAGACAAATGGCCAGAAACGGGATTAGCAATAGTGCAGTCGAACCTCAAAGAATTCTCAAGGATGAAAGCGGCTACACGTACATGGAAAGAGAGATCATTAATAAAGGGTATAAGAGAAGCAGAAGATAAAATGGGGACGGACCCTTTCACAGACCTATATTGGACGGACAAAAAAATGGAACTCCTCACTCAACTAAAACTCCTAGAGGTCCAGAAACAGAACGAATGGTAAGAACGACTGAGAATAAGAGGAATCGTAGGTTATGATAAGATGACCAAATTAACTTTTAGATAATTAATATTGAGACACTCCAAGCCATTGGTTCGTGAATTAGCACACCCGTTTGCCATTGAAGCCCCGATTGCCACAGACACAGAGGATATGTGTGCCTACTCGTTGGAATACTATAGGGACATAGTGTCCACAAGGCGTTCTTATGACTTTCCCAATTTAAACCTGGCGGAGTTCTCATACTTTTGAAATCCAGTAACGGAGAAAATCTCATAGACAGCGAGGGAAGAGCTAGTAGCCCCAATGTCACAAAGAGAAATATGGCAGGCAACCAATCAAATGGCCAAAGGTAAATGTTCGGGTTTGGACAGCCTACCTATCGAATTGTACCTAACCTGTTGGGAGTCCTTTGCCCCTTTCGTATGTGAAATTTACAACAAGGCACTCGAGACATGATTTTTTCCCTCGAGTTTTACAAAGGGGATGATAACCTTACTCTATAAAAAAGGAGACGAAAGGCAAGTTAAAAACTGGAGACCAATATCATTGTTGAATGTGGTTTACAAGTTATTCGCAAAGACAATGGCAAATCGCTTGGCCAAGCTACTCCCATAGCTGGTCGGATGAGAGCAAGGGGCGTTTGTCAAGAGGAGATGAATATTTGACAATATAATGGCAACAATCCAGGCCTTAAAGATTATTGGCAAGGAAAAAAGGGAGGTGGCGATACTCCTCCTGGATATGAAAAAGCATATGACAAGGTCGGGTGGTGTGAGAAAAATGGGCTTTGGGGACGGGTTTTGTAGAGCCGTAGAAACTAGTTACCATCAGGCAAAGTCAGTAGTTGTAGTAAATGCTAGGCTTTCAGAAGAATTTAGCCTCACAAGATCCTTAAGACAGGGGTGCCCTCTGGCCCCCCTCTTGTTTGTACTGCAACTGGAGGTGCTGCTAGAAAATATTAGATCAAATGAAGTAATACATGGGTTAAAAATCACTGCATATACACAACGGAAAGGAGGGGCAATTGCAAATGATTTGACCGTGGCGTGCGAGAATACGCAAGAAGCAATGTCAGAATTGAGAGGTCTGTTAGATAAATATTGTGAACTATCAGAGACTTTCAATAAATTGAGACAAATCAACTTATTTTATCCCCCCTCTTAAAGTGTTGTGTGTGGATTGGGGCCTGAGACAGGTACCCGTCAACTCAGCGGATCGCTTCCTGGGTGTGCACGTATCATTGTCAGACTATGCGGAGATACAAGACTCATTGTTGGTGGAAAAATTAACATCAAGAATTGCGGGTTGGGTGAGGAACCATAAACTCTCCCTGTATGGGAGAGCTCTGGTCCTGACATCAGCAACCTTGTCAATTTTGTGGTTCCTCCTATCAATACATTTATTGGGGGAGGAGGCTTACCCAGTTATCAAAAGGAGCGCAGCCCGCTACTTATGGAAGCCAACGGCATCGGAGCAACAAGACTTTATCACAAAGGCAGTCTGGGACATAGTTGCAGCACCAAGAGAAAAAGGTGGTTTGGGGATCCTAGATCCAATACAGTAAAACTTGGGACTTTTGGGGAAATGGGTCGTATTTGCGGTCTTCGGTAACAGAGATAAACTATGGGTAAGACTAGTAGACTCGGAATAATTTTGGCAAAAGAGTGCAAGTGTGGACGTGCCTGTTTATCCCCTCTTTTCTAAACAGACGCCCAAAGTCCAGGGTGTGGAGAAACATAATACATGCATGGAAAAGGATCCAACCCACTTAGAGAAACCCCCCAAACATCAAATAGGAAATCTTGAACCAAATTCTGTTTGAAAATGAGTTAATCAAACAGGAAGACGGGTCAAGCTTCCTTGCGGATGGGAGGAGGGGCTCCTATGGAAGGGCATGGGCGAAAAGAGGAGTGTTGCAGGTAAGAGACATTTGGAATATACAAGACAAAAATTGGGCCTCGATCGAAAACCTAAGAAGAACACTGTTACATTTGCAGAATGTGCCGGAAAATTTAACAAAATTGCAGGAGGCAATCCCGGAACTGGCTTTGTATGTTGAGGAGTGAGGGAGAGAAGCCCCCAGACACTTGGTGGGAAGACCCTGAAGTCCCAAGGACAGTCCTAAAGATTCTAGGACCTGAACTGGACCAAGGGATTAAAGTGCAACAATGGAAAGAGCATCGAGTGATCAAAGAGGGCATGAGTTTAAAATTTAAAGGAGAAAAGGTGATTTCATCAAAAGAAAAACTCAAGGAGGTGAGGGTGTGGAATGCTAGTTCAACAAAAGCGCTCACACTCATCACCCACTCCCCGGAGCTCCTTCAAATAGAACCCCTGCTAATTGGTTGGAAAGACATAAGTAGGATAAATAGCTTCTACCCGGTCCTATTTTATAAAACCAAGGTAGGAGTTCAAGTCCTGCAATCTGCCAAAAAAACACAAGCGATCATAGTAGCAGGGGAAAGGGCACGAAAAGAGTCGGGCTTTCAGTTAGGAGGGTTAAACCTGCTTAAGCTCTGGAAAGCCCCGAAATTGGTACCAACACAGAAACAAGCAAGTATTATGTGGACCCAATCAATGCTTGTTACCGCGCCAGCCTCTTGGTTGGCAGCCCGAGGAATGGAGATGGACGAAACCTGTTCGAGATGTAGTTGGGGATGGGAGTCGACTAGCCACCTTTGGCTATAATGTCGCCTTGCAGCCCAACTGTGGAATTGGTGGACAACAAACTGGCGAGCCATCACGGGAGAAAGCTTCAAGTGGTCTCATGAATAGACCCTGTACGGAAAATGTGAAGAACAACACGATTTGGAGAAAGGTTGGGGGTATGTGACCCTCGTATGCAGAGGTATACTATTGCAAGTGATCTGGAGCGCCCGGAATGACAAAGTGTTCAGACAGAAGGTGCACACACTCCCAGAACAAACGACAAAGGTTCTATCTTTAGTAAGACAAGTGGGACCGGCCGCAGCCACGCTGCGGCGAAGGACAATGAGAAAAACATTTTGCGAAACACCCCAGCCATCAGTAGTACACTCCCCCCCCCCCCCCCCCCCCCTCTCTCTCTCTCTCTCTCTTTGTCTTCGCTTCTTCCCGTGTCGTGCTTGGCGGGCATCCGTGCTTGTCATCTGCTCTCTCTCTCTCTCTCTCTCTCTCTTTCTCTGTGTGTCATGCATGGTCGGTGGCCGTTTTCACATGTCCATATCGTGGCAACGGGAGCCCGAAGCACGAAAATATATACGCGTGTCTCTCTCTCTCTCTCTCTCTCTCTCTCTCTCTCTCTCTCTCTCTCTCACTCATACACACACACACAAAGTGTATAGAACTACCCTCTCTCTCTCTCTCTCTCTTTCTCTCTCTCTCTCTCTCTCTCTCTCTCTCTCTCTCTCTCTCTCTCTCCCTGAACGTCTCACACACACACATTCCATCGATAGGATGAGCAAAATCAAAATGAATCTTCTGCTGAAACGGAAAAATATACACTGCCACTTTTTGCTTTACTCGTTCTATCGATCCAAGTAGCGTGCGGCGAGCCGTAGGGCTGGAGACTTAGCTGTTGG
>BFEA01000072.1:204509-207732 GCA_003427395.1 Chara braunii | reverse complement strand
TTTTGCTTGATCTAGCATATTATATCCCGACGTGTATTCGGTGTTTCGTTACCGAAAAACACTTCGGGATTTTAGGGATTTTACTTAGTCATTTTGCTTGATCTACCGTATTATATCCCGACGTGTATTCGGTGTTTTGTTACTGAAATACACTTCGGGATTTTCGGGATTTTACTTGGTCATTTGGTTTATCTAGCATATTATATCCCGACAAGTATTCGTTGTTTCGTTACCTAAATACACTTCAGGATTTTCGAGATTTCACTAAGTCATTTTGCTTGATCTAGCATATTATATCCCGACGTGTATTCGGGATTTCGTTGTAGAAATATACTTCGGGATATTTGGGATTTTACTTACTCTCGTTTCTATATTATATCCCAACGTGTATCGGGATTTCTAGTCTCGTTTCTATATTATATCCCGACGGGTATTCGGGATTTCGTTACCGAAATACACTTCCGGATTTACTTAGTCTCGTTTCTAATTTATATCGCGACGTGTATTCGATGTTTCGTTACCGAAATACACTTGGGGATTTTTTGGATTTACTTAGTTGTTTTGTTTGATTTAGCATGTTACCTCACGACATCTATTTGATGTTTCGTTATCGAAATAGAGTTCGGGATATCCGGGATTTACTTAGTCTCGTTTCTATATTATATCCCGACGTCTATTCGAGATTTCATTACCGAAATACACTTCGAGATTTTCGGGGTTTTCTTAGTCTCGTTTCTATGCTATATCCCAACTTGTATTTAGTGTTTCGTTACCGAAATACACTTCGGGATTTTCGGGATTTACTTAGTCGTTTTGCTTAATGTAGCATATTATATCCCGATGTGTATTCGGTATTTCGTTACCGAAACACACTTCGGGATTTCCGAGATTTACTTGGTCGTTTTGCTTGATTTAGCATATTATATCTCGACGTGTATTTGGGATTTCGTTACTGAAATACACTTTGGGATTTTCAGGATTTACTTAGTCTCATTTCTATATTATATCCCCACGTGTATTCGGTGTTTCATTACCGAAATACAGTTCGGGATTGTCGGGATTCACTTAGTCTCGTTTTTATGTTGTATCTCGATATGTATTCGGTGTTTCGTTATCGAAATACACTTCGGGATTTTCGGGATTTACTCAGTCGTTTTGTTTGATTTAGCATATTATATCCCGACATGTATTCGGGATTTTGTTACCGAAACATACTTTGGGATTTTCGGGATTTACTTGGTCTCGTTTATCAATTATATCCCGAATTGTTTTCGGGATTTCGTCACGGAAATACATTTCATGATCTCAGGGATTTGCTTAGTCGTTTCACTTGATTTAGCATATTATATCTCGACGTGTATTCGGGATTTCATTACGGAAGTAGTGGGAGGGGTTGTGCGCTTCCATTTGAGCGAGGGTGTGCGTGCATGAAAGACTGTGAGAGAGTGTGAGAGAGAAAGAGAGAAAAAAACGGAGAGAGAGAGAGAGAGAGAGAGAGAGAGAGAGAGACAGACAGAGAAAGAGAGAGAAGAGAGAGAGAGAGAGAGAAAGAAAAAGACAAAGAGAGAGAGATTTTGGAGTAATATATCAATATGCATTTGGAATTTTCTTATGAGGAAACGAATGTGCATGCACACTTACGCACGAATGTACGCGTGCGTAGACACACACACACAAACACAAGACGCAGTGTGTGTGTGTGTATGTGTGTGTGTGTGTGTGTGTGTGTGTGTGTGTGTGTGTGTGAGAGAGAGAGAGCACGAGTGCATTCGAGTATTTAAATATTAATACTAAAAAAAAATAAAAAAATTAGGAAAAAACTGGAAATAGGTGGGGGGTGGGGGGAGGGAATTCATTGTGAAAAATACAACTAAAATTCTAAAAAAAAATAGAAAAAGTTTTTTTTTACTTTTTTTTAATATTCTAGGATAGCTCGGAATTGGACCAACATCTACAGATTGATCTTTAAAATGCTCTTCGAAGGAATGGGCCGGCGCACCTTCTTAAACTGGTCTCTGGAGGGATGGGCCGTGCGCACCCGCTTGCGCTTGGGTGCGCATCCTTAATATATATATTATATATATATATATGTGTGTGTGTGTAGAGAGAGAGAGAGCGTGAAAAATATTTTGGAGTAACATCCCAATCTACTTTGGAACTTTCTAAGGAAAATAGATTTGCCTATTTTCAGTATTCAAAGTACACAAATACAAACACAATGCTCTGAATACAAAAACCTGCAGTATCTAAAGGAGTGGGCTTGAATCCAGAATATGATCATTAAGGCCAGCAGATACGTCAAGCCCAAAGTAAACAAACCCAACCTCAAGGGTGCAGAAATATATGTCACAAGCTACCAGTCTTCCACAATATGACAAAGCGGCACACTTGCACGGTATGCGTACAGAAAGAAAACTCTTTGTCCCATCACTGCTCTCTAAGCAAGATCAAAAGAGAGATCATAGAGGTGGCCGTTGTCACAGAAAGAATACCGAAAAACGAAAATCCAAGTTGCGGTAGACTTTAAGCAGACTCAAGCTGCAGCAAACGCACCATGGAAACTAAGAAAGTGGCTCAAGAACTCAAGCTGCAAATATATGGGGACTGCCAAACTTAATACATTCAATTTTTGTGCGCCACTTATGAATACAACAACATAGTTCTTGAACCATGTAAGTGTGTATGGTACAAATCGTACTCACTTGGTACACAACCTGTGTTTGTGTGTGTGTGTGTGTGTGTGTCCATCTACCAATGTATGTATCCATTCATCTACCTAGTTATGTATATGTCTATCGTGTCCAAAGTTGCTGCCAGAAACTTGATGCGTTGGCTAACTGGATTAGGCAACAATTCAAATAGGCATAACACATCAACACGAAGCACTTCACTATCGAACTTACGACATGATTAGAACACAACTAAAGATAAACAAGGAAACAGACAGTAAAATAAAGAGTGTAGATGTTTATACGAAATAACATTTTTTTGAATTTTTATCGAATTATTTTTCATTTTTTTTTTTTTGGCCTCCCGAGCCCGGGGTCCAGGGACCCTCGGGGCCCACCCCCGGGGTACTCCCCGGGTCCCAGGCCCGGGGCTGGCCAACGCTGGTTAGCGGTAACCTAAAAAAAAAAAAATTGTCTTCCACTATTTTTTTTCCCAGATCGGAGTTGGGAGTTGTACCACGCTTGTTGATACACCCAAAATCCGCTGAAAAATG
>BFEA01000072.1:197009-202009 GCA_003427395.1 Chara braunii | reverse complement strand
TCTACTTCGACTCCATAACTTATCTCACTGACTAACGGCAACACAGATAAACTAGTTGTACATCATGTAGGAGGGACTGAGTGTTGAACACCCACTGGAACTGTGACTTTTTTAGGATGATGGCAAAGGGCTACATTGCCAAAATTGTTCATTCTTGTGCTTTTGTGATTTCAAGTAGAATTCTTCTCACTGGTTCATTTTGAGGCTTTTCGCTGTCTTTTTGTGATTGCAATTTGAATTTCTGGACGTTGCCTCAATCATTGTCCTTGCAACATATACTCGGTTTGCTAATAACCTCGGTCAATGACAAAAGTGTCATACCATTGATTTTCTAACTCAAAACTTCTCGAGTTAATTTGTTGTTATGAATTTTAATAGTACAAATTTTTTTTTTTCTTCCAATTGTTTTTTGACTTAGAATTAAGAGTCTTATGATATATCTTTCCAATTCTCTCTCCGTCTCTCTCTCTCTCTCTCTCTCTCTCTCTCTCTCTCTCTCTCTCCCTCCCTCTCTCTGTGTCTGTATCTGTGTTTGTGTCTCTGTCTGTCTGTCTCTCTCTCTCTCTCTCTTTCTCTCTCACACACACAAACACATACACACACACACACACACACACACACACACACATACACCCACACATACACACACACACACATACACACACACACACATATGAACACAGCAAGCTCACCCAACTTTGCTCGATTTTTTTGAATTTTTTTCAAAATTAAAAAATTGAATTTACAATCTAGTGCAAGGAACATGAGTATGGACGAAGCACAAAAATACAGAATGCAAAATCACACTGAAGTCCAAGTATTCAAAGCCAAAGCAGATAGCACATGGAACCGAGTAACCATCCCATTGAGAATGATACAGAAGAATCGTGAGTCAATGTCCATGCSCAACAGGGCAACACCAACAGCATAACCCAAATGTAGCTCTCTCTTGTGAATGGCGCCAGACGCCCTATCTACTCTACAGCCTATCCTACAACTACAACAATGAACAGCAACCAGACAACTTGACTACCAGCGAGTGATGATGTCAACACCAATACCGTATTCCACCATCACCAGGTACGTGTCATTTTCCCCACACTCTCCCTTGTTTCCCACACAGCGCCCTTCACCTCCGAAGTACCACCTTCACCCTCACCTCCCCTGCACCCTCATGCGACCCGGCTATGGCCGCCAGTGCCCTGCACGCAGGCAGCGCCCTACCGCCTAGCGCTAGCCTGCCCTGTCTTAGCGCAGCGCTGCTCTGCATAGCGCAACACACTTGCATTTGCGCAGCGTGCTCACATATGCCAGCATTGGTCAAGATTCCCGGTGCCTCGCCCTGCTTGCCTATATGCCAATGCAGCGTGTGGGCGGTCTCCCTTCAGCCTGTGACCGGGACCCAGAGGCTGAAGCCAACTCGATACAGTTGGGCCCCGGGGCAGTGGAGTTGTGCCTCTTTCATCAAGGCATGCAACCAGATTCAGATAGTGGGTCGATTTTCCCTTTGGCATTTTCGGCCTCACTTCCCAGCATGCATTGTCGGCCTCACATTTGAGTGCCCAGGGCCTAACCAACTCAGAGGCCCTAGGCTTTTAGCATTTGCTGAAATCCAAGACTCGGTGTACTCCAACCAACTGGCGTGCTGCAACKGTATGAACCCCACTTCGTGAAATGTTGGCACAGAGGGCTCTTGTTGATTTGCTGGTCCGCCTTCACTTAGGGCGGGCACAAGGCTTGCTGGGGCCTTAGCCCAGAACATGTACATCATGGCAAGGCCCCTACTTGAGGGTTCAATCCTCACATTAGTAAAGAATTAAAAAAAAATTAACAAAAGGACCGTGAGCAAAGGTTGTTCTATGAACTTGTGCTATGTGCTCGCCACTTGGAGACTAAAAATGTGGCTCTATTGTTGGTAATTTAAAGTTTTTAGAGTTTTGCCTGATCTCTCTCATCGTTGCATGTATGCGTATAATTGGAATCAAGTAACGATCATTTTACTGAAAGGGGTTTGAAAAGATTGTTAGGAAGACTCCACACTGCCATTAGGTGGTGAATAACAAACACTAGCAGTAGAGACCCTGTAGACCCAGACAAAAACAGGTTCATCAGTGCGCACAATCACCGCCAGCTAACAACATTTGAATTGATCAGATTATGCCATGATCATTGATATAAGATCATCCACATCTATTATAGTGCAATGAGATGCACAATTCCAGTCTAGCCAAATGAGTTTGTTTTTTCAATTTGTTAATCTGTCAAATTGCAACAATTAAAAAAAGTGTACTCACCACGAGCCCATCCCTTTCCTTCATGAAAAGTGGCTGCCTCAATTGGGTCCGAGTAGCTTCTCATTCGGGTAAGCATTTGAATCTTCAAGTCCGCTTCCAAAATGTACTGAGGTTCAGACAGTTGCAGAGGACCAGCTAAACTCGTGGGTCGGATGCCCTGGACGTTAGTTAGGTACGGGGCATAAGTGCTCGACCAAATGTGAGGCCCGACCAACTGTGAGGCTTAGGGCCTCTCATTCACTCGGTGTAGTTCGATAGACAAAATCTCCGATAGCAAAGACGATCATATGATAGTCACACATGAAAGAGACGGAAGAGAGACAGAGAGTGGGAGATCCCTCCGTCCCTCTCTCCCCCTGAATACACTACACAAGGATGCACAACTGATAACGGCGCCTTTCACACCGTCATATATGCAATCACATGATCGTCAGCCCTCGATAATGATAATGAGAAGGTGAACAGAGCCGCTGTGGTAGGGGAACTGAGGGGCGGCAATCACACATCAATGGCAGGGGGTGCAGCCTCTCCACAGTCGGATTTCTGGAAGTGTTGGTCGAAGCTTGAAACTTTGTTCTCTCTCTCTTTCTCTCTCTCCCTCTCTCTCTCTCTCTCTCTCTCTCTCTCTCTCTCTCTCTCTCTCTCTCTCTCTCTCTCTCCCGTCAGTTTCCTATGTGAGGACGTGTTCATTGACTATCATATGCTCATGTTTGCTATGCAAAACTTTGTCTATCCAATCTGGTAGTTGGTCTGTGTCACCACGAGGCTGAGGGCCTCTGAAAGTGTCTGCACCCATAAAAAATACCCCCGAAAAATGACTAACATGAAAGAGACAGAAGAGAGACAGAGAGTGGGAGATCGCTCCCTCCCTCTCTCCCCCTGAATACACTACACGAGGATGCATGACTCATAACGGCGCCTTTCGCACCGACAAATATGCAATCACAGGATCGCCATCCCTCGATAATGATAATGAGAAGGTCGACAGAGTCGCTGTGGTAGGTGAACTGAGGGGCGGTAATCACAAATCAATGGCAGGGGGTACAGCCTCTCCACAGTCGGATTTCTGGAAGTGCTGGCCGAGGCTTGAAACTTTGCTCTCTCTCTCTCTCTCTCTCTCTCTCTCTCTCTCTCTCTCTCTCTCTCTCTCGTCAGTTCCCTGTGTGAGGACGTGTTTATTGACTATCAAATGATCGTGTTTGCTATGCAAAACTTTGTCTATCCACTCTGCTAGTTGGTTTGTGTCACCACGAGGCTGAGGGCCTCTGAAACTGTCTGCACCCATGAAAAATGTCGAGGGCCCCAATATGCTCATAAATGTAAAAAAATTGGCCTTGCTCGAGAATGCATGCCCGCCTTGACATGGGGCGGGCATATGGGCACGGGTGTGTTTACCCACAACTGTTAGCGTACGAGCAGTTGGTCATAACTTCAGGACAGGCAAATCAAGTATGTAAGTCCAGTGTAGTAGGCTCGGACATATGCCCATACATGCACCTGCCTAGCCTGGACCATTATTATAACATCATACAATTAAGAATTTTTGTCGTAACATTAAGAACACATGCCCATACATACGCCTGCCAAGCCTGGAGCTGCACGTTCAAAGGACAACACCCTTTCAAGGTACTTCAGTGTGCCTTAGAATCCCTCAAAAGAACTGCACGTAGCCAACAATACCCCTTCCTACCCCCTCCCCCTATCAATATTGACTCAAACCGCCAGTTGTTCCAAGCCTCTTTTCCTAATGTTGATTGTTGTCTGGCCCTAAAAAATCTAAACAGCCGCCACGCATGATTAACATGCCTTCTGTCGCTAACCTTTTTATGGCAACCCAACCCATTCAAATGCCCCAAGTCCAGCCCTCCCCCTGCTAAATCGCACTCCTTTCGTTCTCAGTTTGCCTTTTGTACCGTTTGGTCCCTCTCAGAGAATTCATTGTCGGTGCAAACATCACAAATGACAAATAAGGATGTACATTGCTGCAGGTGCACATACTACTCATAAATATACAATGAATTTAGGAAAAAACGAATTGGACAGGGTGGGAGATTTTCACTTTTTTTTTTACAAATTTTGAACGATGTCGCACGCGGCGGTCCCACATCCAAACGCGAAGTAGTTTTTGTGCCGGACCTCACAATCGTGTCACGCAAGAGTCTTTTTGTCACTCGTAACAAAACACCACTTCGACCATGCACGCGTGCTATACCTCTCGCGGCTCCCTACGACAAGTTAGGGATCCCGCGAGGTACAACATACCTCCACATGCGCGAGTTGTCACCATTCGTTAGGTGGGTGTATCCCTGTTGAGCTACTGACCCACGTGCCAAAACTTTTACATGTAATCGCAGAGGTAGGCCAACCAATGGTGTTTTCTCGATCGCCGTAGCATAGGCATACGCGCGGTAGAACGCCTTAAGACTGACCCGTATGTCGTGCCCCGAGGTGCTAACTCCCCGGACCGACCATCTAATCAGGTCGACTTCTTGGACAGTCTTCCATTCTCTCAAGATAGAGCCTGGACAAATGACTTCCTAGGCCCCGAACAACCTACGATTTCATTCACATATATATATATATATATATATATATATATATCGTCAAATAGAACTGCCCGGTAAACCGTAGGCAGAGAGGGAGAAGAGGACAACAAATATATATATATATATATATATATATATATCGTCAAATAGAACTGCCCGG
>BFEA01000072.1:129863-155568 GCA_003427395.1 Chara braunii | reverse complement strand
GGGGGGGGGGAATTGGGATTCGAGTCAAGGACACAATTTTTTGATGGCGACTCTAAGATGACAGATGCATATTCCAATCCCACTGATTCATTTTTTTTCTTCTGGAAAAACAGAATGACTTTCTGAATGCCCGAAATGAAGAAGAGTACTGAGGAAAATCATGGTTGAGGAACTTGAAGTGATTTTGTTAAATTTTTCAAAAAGTTCCAGAAAAAGAAAAAATTGTTGGAAAAAAAAAAATTAAGAGAGTCAACCATATCATAAAAGACATCTTAATAATCTGTGTGAAAAAGTGAGATTTTTTTTTTTAACTGTTATTGCACATAAAACGAGGTTGGGAATCCCTCTATAAAACAATCTGAAAGGAAATGTTGGGACTGTTATCCAATTTAAGTTTACGCGTTGCGATAAGTCAAGTGAAAAGAATAGCCAACTCTCGACCACAGTCCTGACAACAACCAATCCTGGGAGTTAAAAAGTTAAAAAAACCGACAACATGCCATAAATATCTCCCAATCCAAAAATTTCACCAAAAAAAAGTTCTACATTGACATAAAAATTCATATAATTATGATAATATGCATCACTGTTGCCAAAACCTAATAATTAGCCTTTATACCAAAAATCTACCTCAAAACCCTAGTCCTAATGCTGCGACTACCAGATAGCTGAGCCTGATACGACGACAAGGAGCCTTGTTAACATCAGTTCTAACATGTATTTGTATCATGTTCTCTATTTCAAGACAAAAAATACAATGTCTTCTCACATCCATTATTGGTAATGCACTGCTGTCGACAGTTCAAGACAAAAAATATAATGTCTTCTCACATCCATTATTGGTAATACAATGCTGTCGACAGTTGCCCATGCCAAAAGTGCAGAGGATTTATGCACACAAGGATATAAAAGTAGGCAGGTGTGGAAAACAAACCAAGAATTGCAAGATTAGTAGATTACCCAGCTCCGTCGGGAACCAGGAGCCCCATCCCTATCAAAAAGTGGTACATCCGCTCAACCAAGTGACTAGCCCACAGGGCCCTTTAAGGAGTTGTCTCTTTGTGTTATTTTCACAAAAAAAAACATCCATAAAAGAAAATCTAACCAAAACGCTCTATCTATAGTAACCGAATGGCAATGCAATTCCCACTGCTTCAAAAAACAATCCAAGGCTTTGCGAGGGGCGAAAAAGGTGACAAAGCACACCCTTCTCAGTTCACTGCAGTAACTAGCTCCGATGTTTGTTCCATTGCAAAATTGAAACCCCGCCAGAGATATGGTTGTGCGCCATCCACAAACCACAAAGGCTTCCGACAAGTACCAAAATGGGGCCCACCAAATTGAAACTCACATAACTCATCAATATGACCTCATAAGACCATAACCCATCAAAAACTTTTTTTTTTTTTTTTTTCTCTCTCTCCCTCTCTCTCTCCCCTTCTTGTAAAATCAATTTTCTCCTACCACGCAGGCCAGCCAAATTTGAATTCTGCAGGCAACTAACCCACATGATTGCCATGCAAAAGAAGTCTCGTGAAAAAAGATACTCCGATTCAAAAATATAGCAAACTTTCATGTCGACATGTTATTATTTGATGTCTGCATATAATTGAAAAACTTTTTTGGTACTTGGACCTTTTCAGAGACAAATCCTGCAAGACAATTCAAGGTACACAAAAGAAAAACAAAAGAAAATATTAATGTTAAACCGCAACTACAGAATAAGTATCTCACTTCTTCGGTCATTTGTGTAAAAGGGGAGGCACAACAAATGCTCTCACAATTTTTTATACAAAATGTATAAATAAGACTATCAGCCAAGTTGCCAGAGTCACCTTATTTGACCTTGCAGCCTGGCTGTGCGAGGACCAGTAAAGGGTCCAGCTAAAAAAAGAAAAAATTCAAAAATACCGGAAAGAAAAATATGTGATGCAAAAAAATAAACTGGACAATTTTTGCCCGAGTGTCATATCGAAAATTTTAATAATTTTGAAATATGAAGAAAAAAAATGTAAGTTAAAAACATATTTATTTTATCATTTGTTTTTTTGTTGGCTGAGAAACTTGCCCCGGATCACTTTCGTAGCGTAGTAATATATTGTAATACTGTGGATCGGAGCACAATGGCGAAAAAAAATCAAAATAAGAAAAGAAGAAGGTAGGAAAGCTCCGCCTGTTTATCACCTCTTACGTACAAGGTCAGCCACGTGGATGACAGATTGAGCGCTAGCTTCCCCCATCCCCGTGTGTCACAAGGACCCACTTGCACGTAACCAAAAGACAAAGAGGTAAGGAAAAGGAGGAAGAAACCAAACCTTACAGGGAAGAAAACGACCTATCAGTCAAAACAAAGCAAATCATATATAATATATGCATATTAGTAATATTACAGTAGATAACACCAACGAAACAGTTTGTCACAACCCCCTGTTTGTTGTCCTCTTCTCCCTCTCTGCCTACGATCTACTGGACAGCTGTGTTTGACGATATATATAAATATGGAATTGCAGTTGAGTGTAGTGTCAGTGAAAGACCTTCGAGGAATGCAGACCATTGGGTGTCGGAAGAAAACCATACGGAAAAAGGGGAGTCAATGAATTTGTTGACTCCCATACCATTAGCTCATGTCAGGTACAAGAAAAAAATAGAGGGTTGGGTTTGTATAGAAAAATGATGGGGTTGTGGAGTAAGAAACAAAAAACATTCTAAAGAGCTGGGCTAGGTGGCTCGTATTATAGGAGAGGAAAAAAATTCTTAGGCCAGAATAGAATTTGAGAAGTCAAAAAATCGTAACTATTGGAAACGAGGCAGTTTCGGGGGGGGTGGGGGGAGGTCCTTTGCCAGTTCGGGAGGATAAGGGGAGGTCCTTTGCCAGTAAAAAATTATAGGAGATGTAGGGTCAATTTTTTCATGCACTTAACATCTGCAGAAGATTTGCAAGACTGTCAGTGGTTGTATATTTTCCTTACCTCGGCCCAAATTGTCGTTACACTTCTTATCATGACACTAGATATGCCATGTCTGTGCCTGCATGTTGACAACAAACATGACTGTTTCACAATGCATACGAATAAAAACAAACAAAGTATAAGTACAAACCATTTGTACGTGAAATTTTCAACAAAAAACTTCAAGAGTCAATTGCAGAAGCCTAAGATAGTAAATACAATGTACCACAAAAGTTTTTTGAACTCACCATTGTTTTTAGCGTGATGACGTGCCACATTTGGGCAGTACTTTGTTCCATGCAGCTGATAAACAATATTATTGTCCTCAACATAAGCAATGTCACTTCGGATCTTGCCTGTAAGCAAATTAACATCCACATGCATGAGTCAGAAGTACTGTCCTGACAGAATAATTCACCAGTATTTAAAAAAGGAAAGGACCCGGGGTCCTGGAAAGCCGAGGTGGAATAGCAAAGAGAGAGCACGGATTGACCACGATCAGCTAGTCAGGGACTACAAACTCATCTTCCACGAACTGCACGACATTGCATCGATCAGTTACCCCTTCTCTCCCTCTCTCTTTTCCACTATAAGTCAGCAATGGTACATGGGTCAGCAGAGTAGATGATAGGGGAACTCGTAGTAGTAATTCGAAATTTGGAGGTGTGGGGAGTGGTCTAAAGAGGCAGAACGCCCTCTTATCCGCCCCCAGAGTTCCCTATTTCCCAAAGTTGTCATTTCCTTCGCCGGGGGGCCCAAAGACTACTGTGCTGCCTCGCTGCTTACCTTTCATTGCCGCATTGTTTTCTTTCTGCTCGCTTTATGCCTGGTGGCTTACGTTGCCTTGCTGCTTTGCGACCACGCTGCCTTGCTGCTTTGCGGCCTCACTGCCTTGTCAGAAACCAAATTCACATTCAATATCCAATCAGGCCGCCCATTCGTCCACTCCTTCCCCCGCTGTTCCATGATAGTATATTTTGTTAAGTGGCCAATGACCAACGTCTTGTCCTTTTTGGAAATCAATCTATCATGGAAAATTTGAAGACGTTCGTTTCTCCACAGCCGCATGAAATGTTCCCCCGTTGTGGAATGATCTTGTGTTGACAATGGAAGACCCTCATACACGTGAGTCAGATCACAAAGGTTGAAGATGTAATGGAATCTCGAGGGTGTAGGAGGCAACTTCTTCACGACAAAGCTGTACAGATGCAATGTTATTTCTTTTAAATGGACGCTGATATTCTGCACCCACCGACCCACACACATACAAACTTAATCAGCAAGGTTTTTTTTTTTTTTTTTTTTGTGGAATTCAGTCGGTGAGTATATTACCACCATACCTCACTTACCAAAAAGCGGGTCCGGTTTCCCGTACCGTACAAAAGATGAGCCCGAACAAATGAATGGTAATAGGAACAAAGCGGCATTGATTACTCTAACCAATGCTAAAGGATTGAATGACTGGTTCCATCAAGCATTACAACTATCACAGACAGTTTATAAAGTTTCTCCTCGGCTCCCTTTGAGCCGACTAGATCCGGCCTGATTGCTAGCCCCATGTCCCCCAGTGCCTCACACTATTACTTTATCTAAGTGTAACTTGTATCCCAGTGCTCCATCTCTAGGGTTTTTTTTTTTTTTTTCTAAAATAGCAATATACTTCGGCGAAAGGGGAGGCTTGGGTAAGTGGTTGAGAACCAAAAAAAAAAAAACTAAGTGAGCAAAAAAAAAAACAAAAAACAAATAGCAATATACTTCGGCGAAAGGGGGGATGAGGTAAGTGGTTGAGGACCAAGAAAAAAAAGACTAAGTAAGCAAAGAAAAAAAAGAAAACAAATAGCACTATTCTTCGGCGAAAATGGGGGATAGGGTAAGTGGTCGAGGACGAGAAAAAAAACTAAGTGAGCAAAGAAAAAAAAGAAAACAAATAGCAGTATTCTTCCGCGAAAGGGGAGGATGAGTTAAGTGATTGAGGACGAGAAAAAAAACTTTTTTTAGCAAAGAAAAAAAAGAAAATAAATAGCAGTATACTTTGGCGAAAGGGGGAGTGGGGTAAGTGGTTTTAGGACCAAGGAAAAAAAAACTAAGTGCGCAAAGAAAAAAAGGAAAACAAATAGCCGTATTCTTCGGCGAAAGGGGTGGATGGGTTAAGTGGTTGAGGACGGAAGAAAAAACTAAGTGAGCACAGAGAAAAAAGAAAACAAATAGCAGTATTCTTTGGCGAAAGGGGGGATGGATGGAGTGACTATAGAGGAGGACCAAGGAAAAAGAGACTTAGTGAACAAAGAAAAAAAAGAAAACAAATAGTAGTATTATTCGGCGAAAAGGGGGGGTGGGGTAAGTGGTTTTAGGACAAAGAAAAAAAAGACTAAGTGAGCAAAGGAAAAAAAAAAAACAAATAACAGTATTCTTTGGCGAAAAGGGGGGATGGGGTAAGTGGTTGCGGACGAGAAAAAAAACTAAGTGAGCGAAAAAAAAACAAAAAACAAATAGCAGTGTTCTTTGGCGAAAAGGGGGATGAACTGGGTGATTGTGGAGGAGGACCAAGAAAAAAGAGACTAAGTGAACAAAGAAAAAAAAGAAAACCAATAGCAGTATTCTATGGTGAAAGGGGGAGATGGGGTAATTGTTTGAGGACGATAAAAAAAACTAAGTGAACAAAGAAAAAAAAAAAAAATATTAGCAGTATTCTTCGACGAAAGGGGGGGATGGGGTAAGTGGTTGAAGACAATAAAAAAAAACTAAGTGAGCAAAGAAAAAAAAAGAAAATGATTAGCAACATTCTTTGGGTTGGGGGGGAGGAAGTGGTTGAGAACTAAGAAAAAAAACTAAGCAAGGAAAGAAAAAAAATGAAAACAAATAGTTGTATCCTACGACGAAAGGGGGGAATTGATGGGGTAATTGTGGAGGTGGACCCATAAAAAAAAAAAACGCATTTATTTTTTTTCGTTTTTTTTCTTTAGAGAGTTTGTTCTTTCATCGTCTGTTAACATTTTTTTTTTTTTTTTTTTTTTTTTTCGGTGAGTTATTTGGACACTTGACTTTCTCGCAAAGAAAAACATCACGAAAGCAAACAAAGAAAACTTCTTTGTCAAATAAGTGATGTTCGTCGAAACACAAAAGAAGACTAGACATTCAACGAACGCCACGGATAAAAAAAGTCATATAAACCGCTATAAGAATGGTTAACGAATGTATAAACCAACAAGAATCGGCAACGAATGTATAAACCAACAATAATACTTCAGAAAAAATAAACACACTTCTTTGACGAAAGACATACCTAAAAATGTATGATTCTTTAACGAATTTCTTAAAATTTCGTTGTGAGTTTCAGTGTACCATTCGCCGAAGATTTTGAGGTCCATTAACCACGACTGTTCGTGGCAGGATTTATTGATAATTTGCCTATCAGGGTTGCGACAATGACTGTGGAGTTACTGGGTTTTGAAGTGCCGGATCTGGACCATGACTGTATATTGGGAACTCCATTTTTGCATAGGATGGAGGCGGTCCCATTTTTCAGTCATGAGGGGTCATCTTGGATCAGTCTACAGGACCCCGAGACTACTCAAGAGCAGACCTTTATGGTCAGTACTAAAAATGACTTCAAGCATCAACTATCTGCTAATTCGATCATAAAGGGAAGAATTTGCTGAAAGGATTAGGAGACTAAAGGAAGAAGGAAAACAAGAAGCAAAAGAAGAGATTTCGGTGGGAATCAATCAGGTTTCGAAAATGATGAACGCTCTTGGTAAACTTGAGGATGAGGACGGACAAATTGAAGCCTTTAAGAAAGCTGTAGAGACTGCTAAGAGAGGAAAAATGGAATTGAGATTTGCATCGACTCACCCTTTTTTAGGAAAATAGTCACTGGGTCAAAATGAAAGTATAAGCCCAAGGTGGTGAAGAAAAACCCGGTTGCAGTCCTAATAGAGAAAGATTATGATGAAGCATTGAAAAAGGAGAGGAAAATTATAAGAGCATTCAGGGAATCAGCAAAACGAGAGAATAGGGTCACCAAAGAGAGGTTTGACATAATGAAGATAAACTCGAATTAGTTTATCATGCCTAAAGAGAAAGAATATATCTACAGGATGTGTCAGAAATTCTCTGGTGTTTTCTCCTTTAATGATGAAGAGAGAGGGCGATTGGACGTGGACATGATCAAGATGGCCAAGATTTGGACAGTTGATCATGTTCCATGGAATGATAGACCAACCAAGTATACCGTGAAGGAAGAGGCAGAAGTTGTGAAGTATCTTGACAAAAAGGTTGCATCTAATGTTGCTGAACCTGCTGATGGACCGTATGCTAATCACTGGTTCTGTTTCTGGAAACCAGGGGGCGGGCTAAGATGGATACATAATCTTCAGAAGCTCAATTCTGTGACGGTACGTGATACAGGTAGTCTTCCTAATGATGATCTCCTCGCTGAATCCTTTGCTGGTCGATGTATTTATTCCCTCGTTGATCTGTATTCTGGCTATGATCAGTTCCCTATTGATCCCAGTAGCCGGCCAATGACTGTCATGCACACGCTAAGGGGAATCGTTCAGATGTGTGTGGTACCTCAGGGATGGACTAACGGAGTGGTAGTGGTTCGAAAGGATATGATCAAAGTCATGCAGGATATTTCTCCTGAAATAACCAGTCCCTACATTGATGATAATCGTGTAAAAGGACCCTTGGTAAGAGATGAGACTTTGGTCGCAGGGGGAGTCAGAAAGTTTGTCTGGGAACATGCTGAAGGAGTAAAGATGGTCCTAGAGAGACTTCAGAAGTATAATCTAACTGCCAGTGTACCAAAGTTCATTCTCTTCCAACCAGAAGTGATAATCTTGGGCTTCAGATGTTTCTCCAAGGGTAGGAGTCGAGATCCCAAAAAGATAGACAAGATCTTGAACTGGCCTCTGCCTCTCAAAAGAGTGACAAACGTCAGGAGTTTCTTGGGGGTCTGTGGATTCTGGAGGATTTTTATTCCTCATTTTGCTGCTCTTGCAGAGCCTCTGAGGAAAATGGTAAGGCAGGGTGATTACTTAACATGGAATGATAAAAAACAAGCCGCAGCGGAAACATTGCAAGAAAAACTAAGAGACGGTGGTGTAGTGCTGGGAATACCATATTATGATGATAAGGAGACAAGACCTTTCATCATTGAGGTGGATGGAGGACCAGTTGCTCTGGGTGGAGTGCTTATTCAGAAAGATGAAAATGAGAGAGAAAGACCTCTGAGATTTGAGAGCAGAACTCTCAATTCTACAGAAAGAGGCTACACCCAATTCAGGAAAGAGCTACTGTCAATCATCCATAGCCTCAGGTGCTTCAGGTACTACATTCTAAGAAGGAGATTCATCCTGAGGACTGATGCATCTGCTGTGATAGGTGTCATTAAAAAGCACCAACAGGTAGATCCAACAGTCAGCAGATGTATCGCCTTTATCTGGACATATGATTTTAAGCTGGAAAAGATCCCCACTGAGAAAAACAGAGCAGATGGCTTAAGCCGGATTGAGTGGCGGGAAGAAGAAGAAAAATATGTGAGTGGAACGATTGAAGAATCTGCCTATGTTGATAATTTTTTTAATGAGAAAGATGAGGAGGACTATGAAGCGCCATGCTTCTACAAGTGGAATCCATGACAAGAAGAAAGAGACAGCTGGAGAGAGATCGCTGGTGCGTACATTTACGAATCGGTTCTTGGGAAAGAAGAGGAAGGTGAACCAAATGATTAGTATGCTAAAGTTAATGCTGCTGCAGTGGGTGCTCATGAGATTGGGGAAAGTTCAAGTTCAAAGGAAGAAGAAGAGAATGAAAATAAGGAAGAAGATATATTTTTCTTCTTTGAAGAATATGATGAAAATTATCAAGAGATTGACAGAAAAATGAAAAAGGAGCAACTAAAAGAATATTACTGTAAGGATTCAAGAAAGAAATTCAGATTAAAGAGAAGACATCTCTTTGTGGATGGTAAGGGAGACTTACCTCCACTAAGAGTGGTCTGTGGTAAAGAGAGACAGTTCGAAATAATTGTTGCTCTACATGAGGGGGTTGTTGGTGGCCACAGGGCTGCTGAGGCTACCTACTCCAAGACTGTCAAACTCTACTTTTGGCCTGGAATGAGAGACATGTTTTTCAGATACTGTAAATCATGTGTCTTATGTCAGAAGAGGTCTACCACAAGGATGATTGAGCCCCTGTTCCCTACAATCCTGGTAGAGTCAGGTAGTAGAGTTCATATGGATCTCATCACTATGTCTCCAGGCAAGGGTGGGATGAGATACATATTAAACATGAGAGATAATTTCTCTGGATATGTTGAGGCAAAAGCTCCGAAGAGGAAGACGGCCGAGCAAGTGGCAGACTGGATAGAAGAAGTCTATCTCAGGTATCCTTTTATCAGAGAATTTGTCTCAGACAGAGGATCAGAATTCATAAATGAGGTTGTCAGAAGAATTACACTCAGATTGAGAATAAGAATTCGGTATGTGACTACTTACCATCCTCAACCGAATGCACCTGTTGAAAGAGGTCACAAAATTCTAAAAGATTCATTGACCAAGTGGTGTGAAGGAAATCTCAGCAACTGACCAAAGGTGTTAAGAGCTGCTGTATATGCTGATAATATCACAATCAAGAGGACCATTGGCTATGCACCTTTTACTCTGTGGTACGACCGATATGCTACATTGCCTATTGAGAGTATTGTCAAAACATGGTCAAGTCAAGAAAGTGAGAGGAATTATTCTATTTCAGAACTCCTTCAGATCAGAATGAGGCAAATATCTGAAGTAGATCAGACAGTGTTGGATGCAGCAGAGAGAATGGCATCCAGCAGACTATAAGATCAAGAAAGAGGGAACAAGAAAATATATATAAGAAAAAAGAAATTGAAGATTGAAGATGTTCTTCTGTTTGACAGTTCTCTTGAGACACAATGGACTAAGAGATTGGAGCCCAAATGGCTTGGTCCTTACAGAATCACAGAAGAGGCAGAAGACAAGGTTTATGAGATCTCGGAAATGGACGGATTCAGAGTTCACGACATGGTGTCAGGGTCAAGACTTCATAAGTTCATCTTCAGAGACCCTGACTTGATCCCTACAGTGACTCCAAAGAGCGGGAAGAGAAGTCAACCATCCAAGTAAGAGAACGGTCATAGAGGACTGAGAAAGAGTACAGTAAGACACTGAGACAGTGAGGCTCACTTATCAGCAGACAATGATCATCCTTGCATAGTCTTTTCAGCATTTCAGTTTCAGTATTTCAGATTCAGTACTTCAGTTTTAGCAATTCAGTTTCAATACTTCAGTTTTCAGCAAGTCATTTTATTATCTATTTCAACAAGCAACTAAGTTAATGAGACTATATCTTTGATGCAGCGCTGCAGTCGTTCCATGAGTGTCAGATCCTGAGAGTGGGGAGTAACTCTAAGTACAGTTCTGGGAGCATTGACACAGTGTCAAGATCTGTGAAACTCATGGCTGTGGCACATCAAATGATATAAGCAGTATTATTCTTATCACAAAGAGAAAGCATGATAGGCATAAAAAAATTCAGTTCTGTCTGATTGAAAGTTATCAGCAGAAGGACTTCTTGTCTCTGACTAAGTTGTCCATCCAAGAGATTCAGACGAGGGCAGGCATAAAGAAGTTCAACTTTACTTGACTGAGAGTGGTCAGTAGAGGGACTTCGTGCTTCTTGGCTAAGGGTCTGTCTTCACTGAGATGAGGGAAGAGACTTGTCTGAGATCAGTGTTTCAGTATTTCCTTGAGACTGACGGGACGTCTCTTGAAAAATAAATCCCAGTTGAGGGAAGGGACCTCTCTGGGGCCAGCACTAAGTTCTTTGCTTGAGGCTGAAGGGAGGTCTCTTGCGAACTCTTAGTGTTGGCTAGCATGTTATTGTTCAGTGCCTCTTGAGACCGAAGGGACGTCTCTTGAGAAATGTTTGTTCTGTTATGGGGCATGGGCAGTTTGCTTGTGGGTTATGATATGATTGTCTGATTGTCTGTGCCTGAGGTTTTCTTCTCTAACCTAAGGATGCGTTGATTGCCGAGGCCAGCCAGAACCTTACCGCAGTAGGTTGCAATCTGTTGGGGTCAGCAGGTCCCCTACACGAGTGTCGAATTCCGTAGTCAACTGAGGCTAAGACTCCGGGAGTCTGGCCTATGAAGTTGAAAGGGGTCGGCTGAAACCCTACCGCAGTCAGAGGATGTAATCCAGTGAGGTTCGCCAGAGCCTGGAACTGTGGTTAGACCGGGTCCCACGTTCGAAAATCTAGGCCGGGCAGCCAGCGCCCTTGGCCAAAAACTGGTAGGTGAGTCGGTCCCTGACCGCAGTCGTCAAATCCGGATTCGGGGCAGTCAGACTGACGGGACGTCTACTGTCATAGGGTGACCAACCCGCAATAGTCTGGGTGTCCTGGCGAGAGTGCCAAAGGGCTGTCATGCTCGAGTAGTGGGTTGATTGGTCCTGACCTGGAGGCAGGTCAAAGGGGCTGTCAAGACAGATTGTTTGACTAGTCCTGGCCTGAGGCGGGCCGAATGAGGTATGTCAGACTGACGGGACGTCCGGCATTCCTGGCCAGTGGTAGGCCGAAATCAAGGCAATCAATAAATCCTGAGTATGAAGAGTTATTATGTATTAATTATTAATTATTATTAGTTATTTTATTTATGGGTTTTATTTTAATTTATTCATGTTTGACTGCTGGTTGTCAGAGGGTCTGTTTGCTAGGGCATGGTTGTTGTCTGTGAGACTTGTTGGTTTTGTGGGTATACAAATAGTTATTTGCAATTCCCAGACCTGAGAAAATAAAAAGGGTTTGGTATCCCTCCCTTTTATCTGAGAAGTTGAGGAGATGCCTCACTCAGATCAGAGAAAGAAAATAAGGGTTTGGTATCCCCATCAGATGTTCGAGAGGCTGAGAAGGTGTTTCACTCGGACCAGAACAGAAAAGAGGGTTTGGTATGCCCTATTTCCGGCATGGGAGACAGAGTGAGTACCCCCGTTACTGGGGTCATCCCTGGCATAGATGCCTGATCAAGAGCTAAGGTAACCCCCATGTGAAAAACCAACAGTCGAACAAGTCAAACAAGTAGACAAAATCCTTCTTAAAATTTTATTTGGTGGCCGACAAGCGGTCTGGTTCACAAGGAACCTGCATCCCTGGCCTTAAGGAAGCCAAACTCTCTGACCTGGGACGCTATGGAATAGACAGTAAACTGAAAATTTTATGGGCAGAAAACGGGCTCAGAGAGCTGAGAAGAAATCATGTTTATTTAAGATATAAAAGATGGCCATGAGCTCCAACTGGAAAAGAAAGAAAAGGAGAAAGATACTAAATAGAATACAATGGCCAGGATGATGAGGTGGCGGAACAACACATGGGACAGGTGACGGTGGAGATGGCACTATAGCCTTACTCACTGCACGGGTGGAAGGAGCTCTGGGGATATAAGGGGGAGAAGAAGCACTGGGTGTACTATAGCGCACATCAAATTTTTTCCGGAGGTATTCCATCCTGTCTGGGGATGGAGTTTTCTCGTACCACCCTGAAGATGGATAGCGCGGGTAGGGCCTCGGGGGCTCGTAGCCTCTAGGTTCTTCTTCCTCCTCCTCCTCTGAACTATAAGAGAGTCGTGCCCTAACTGGAGGCTCCTCTTTAGCCTTTCCTGTCCTACCTCCCCTTCATCTACCCTCACCGCGGCGTGCCTCAGGCATGGTGCAGAAGGCTATGCGAGTAAAGAATATGATGAAGAGATGGATCCGGAAAAACGGAAGTAGGAGAATAATGAAAACAATAGAGAAAATAACCACGCTAGCTAAGGAGGACTACAGCATGCTACGTGAAGCTTAGCACAGAGAGAGATGGGTAGTGCAGAGGAGACGAGCGAAACGAGCGCTACGAGAAGAAGTGAGCACCGAGATAGAGGGTGAGCGCTAAGGAAACACGAAGAGACGAATTGGTGCAAAGCCGCCGTAAAAGCCTTGACGTAGGTCACATCAAGAATGAATGAAAGAGTTGGCGGACGCTGTTGTTTTATACTCGCTGAGCAGCTCGTCTTGACCCAGCGGGGACGTTGGGTGGGCGTTTGGTATTATGTCGGAGGGCGCGGTTTCCCGGCCCTCCTCCGTATACCAAGTCCCTGCTTGGTACAGTCCCTTGTGTCGGTGCCTCAGCCTGTGGACATGTCTTGGGTCTCCGTTGCCGTTAGTGCCCAGGCCGTGCTTCGGCTCAGACCAGTCTTGGTGGCTGTGCCCTTGACAAAAGGGGTGCATCACAAGACTTTCATTGGTCCGCGCAGGCTCGGCGCCCTGCTGTACAGCAGAGCACAACCGGCCTGTGGCCGTGGTAGCCTCCGGGTTCGCCCTGTAACGCGGAGGTGAGAAGACTGGCTCAGTCTTTTCAACTGCGCTCCAAGTGCCCCTGTACAGAGTTATGGGTTAGGTGCACGAAAAACAAGTTGCTATCGGAAGGAAAATTGAGCAAAGGGGCAGAAGGAAAATAAGAAAATAAAGACAAGAGAAGAGAAAAACGGAAACGCCCGATTGGCACACGGATCAGGGCCGTTGCTTTAGTTCAGAGTAATCCAGTAACAGTTGTACGCGGTGTCGTTTGATTTTCCTCCTTTATTATTATTATTACTATTACTACTATTATTATTATCATGCAATCAGATGCAGGTTTTCTTCGGCTCCGGTCACTTCGCAGAGAGGTCAATGGTTCGAGTTTTGAACGAGACTGCAATCTGTGGCCCAGACTAGTCAGGTCTGTCATTCTCGAGCTGACGGTTGGAGGTACGTTCAGGCCCCGCGCGGTAGGACCCCAAAAGAAGAGCGACCCGCGGCCGCATCGGTAGGAAGCTTATCACCCCTGGGAGCGGTCATAAGCCCTCTCCTTACCATCGGACACGGGTACACGACGGGGATAGGCCGAACTTGTACTTAAAAAAGGAGAATATGATCGTTGGTATCCCGTTATGGGACCACCACCTCAGGATAGCAGTCACTTCTTAGTGAGACGAAGCGACAGGGACCGGTAGCAGAAGGGTTGTGGATATCGCGACCATAAGTTATTTTCTTTCCTTTTTCTTGGTTTTTCTTTTGTGTAAGATCACAAATTTAAAATTATCCTGTTTATCTTCGAATTTTCACCAAGCCTTGAAGCTTCCCGCTTAGAACGCAGGTAACTCGGTTTGAGGCAGATCTATAAAAGACAGCAGACGGGGCGGGGGTGAGCAGGGTGAACTATCCCGCCACGTTTAGTGTTGCTGGTCTAAGGGCCTGAGAGTGGAGCGGTGAATAGCCTAGGCCATCTGAGTGTGTGCACCTAGGGGTGGGTCCGTGGCTATCTCTGAGTGGCTATGGCGTTGCATGGGTATAGACCCTGCTACTGGTACCACCAGATTCGGTGGAAGCCTATGTCCGGGGAGGGGCCCTTGATTTTGGCTATACTCAACTATGATGGGGGTGACGAGTTGAGACTGAGGATCAACGTAGAGGGAGGAAAAAAGGAGGAGATGCGGACTGATGAAAGGCTACAGGACGCTATCACAGAGACGAAAGACCATGTGGAGAGGCGCTGCAGAAGAGACGGTGTGATGGCGAGAATGCTGGTAACGGTCTCATATCATGAGACCGAGACCTCGATGGACACGGCGGACTGGGAGCAGGCCCACTTGGAACGAGACTCAGGCGGGGAGAGGGAGATGAGCGAGGCGGAGGACCGGGAGACGGACCTCAGGTCCTGGATCAGACCAGGCGAGATCCAGAGGGATCACCGGGCTGCAAAGCCGGTGGAAGAGGGACCTGAGGCCAACTCACGACAGCTGACGCCCAGAGGCCGCGGGACTGGAGAAAAACAGAGCAAAGGGAAGAAACGGGTGTGAGGCGAGAGAGAATCGACACACGCGTGGCGAGAGGACCAGCAGCGAAGAGGCTGAGGCAAGGACGTGGGGCACACGATACACTCGACAGATGTCGTGCGAGAGAGAGAGAGAAAAGGTCTACGCGTGAAAAGGGAGGAGAGGAGGTTGACGTCATCGTTGCGGGCTATGCACAAGAATGAGGAGTGAGGGCAGTTGGGCGCGTGTGCAGGCTGCAAGTGGCAAGGCTGAGGTAATAAGAGAAGGTCAAAGAACGAGAGGAGAGAGAGAGGCACGCACGCTATGTGCCTGACGGCAAGCACTACCAACGCATTCGTGTGATGCACGAACTGACTACAGTTGGCCAGAGAGAGAGAAGGGTGAGAGAAGAGAGGAGATTTGAAGGGGGGTTTTCGCGCGCATGGTGATGATTGATGTTGCCCTCGTTTCTGCCTCGCGCATTTTACTTTGCCGTTCAGAAAGGGAAACTTGTTTTCCCATTGCTCTCCGTATAAGGGCTTGTTTGTCTGGACATGTGAGGACACGTCATTACCGCATGTCCATTTTTCTTTCCTTCCTTTGTTTTTTTTTGTTCARATACGCCGTTCTTGTGCGGGTCAGTTTCYAGCGYAGTYAGGGATGTTCTCAATAATGTGATTTARAGATGCTAAGCRGTCACGAYCAAMGGGGAGARGAGRGAACACTTTGCCTGGCCTCGCCCTTACGAGAGCTAACTCTGTGGCAATGGTTGGGCCAGATGGTGACGTCCAAGAATGGATTAGTTGTGATGGGCGCCGCAATGCGAGCTTGCTAGAGGTGAGGTTAGATCTACGAGTGGTCAACCTGAACTAGCGGGGTACCAAACTCGCGTGTGAGAGGAAGTGTGATCAGACTGCCATTGTTGCGGGAGATAGCAAAATAGTCGACAATTATTGGCAACGCAAGCTCCCAACGGGCACTCCAAGAAAGGTGGGAGCTCATAAACTGCACGCTGGTGAGGAAAAGGTAACTGGTGGTTTATCGCCGATGTCGCGGACAGATTCTGCACTTTTTTTTAGTTGACGCCTTCTTCGTCAAGAGTTTTTTCCACTTGCGTGTCTGCAGTGACTCCGCTGCTCCTAATAACTCGTCCAGCTACGAACACTGCCTGTTGAGTGAGCGAGGTTTATGGGGTCTCGTAAAATCGTCGAGTGATTCACATCTCTCCTACTGGGGCTTTGGTACTTCTAACAGGGGAACTACTTTTCGTGACCTGTGGCTGAGCGAGTTTTCGCGTGTGATGATGCTGTCTGGTTTAGACTCAATCGGCTAGGCCTGCGTGCGCTAATCTGACTCGCTCTTGACGAGAAGGGGGAGGACGAGCTAACCAGTTATCATCAGTACGCACTTTGTGGAATAGAGTCAGGTTTCCGTTCCCAGGGTGCTTCACGTGGGCTAGAGTGGTGTCTGTTGTGCTAAGCTCCTAGCATGGAGCGATTCCCTTCCATCTCATTCACCATGTGGAATCAGTTAAAGTCGAGTCAAGCGTTGAGTTCTGACAAAAACGTTATAAGTTTGTCTCTTCTGATGACACCTGTTTAGCCGTGTCGTCAGAATTGATGTAAGTGTTGATGCTAACTCTGGCCCAAGTCTGTTGGCGGGTGACTGTGAGCGAGTAGCCCTTGCTATCTTGAAATGGAGTATTGAGACTGAACTTAGTAGTGTTTGTCACTAGGACAGTTCTGGTAGATCAACATGGGTAAGGTAAGTCCTTGCTATCAGGCCTATACTCGAATGCATTGAATTAGTATGGAGGGCAAGGTGTGACTCCTTTTGAAGGTCGGCTGATTTAGTGTTTTGTCAACGTGTTTGGTCGAACCAGCGGGTCAACGGGCTCAATCTCTTGGCTCTTTAACTATCGCTCTCACATATGAATGGAGGGTTGTAGGTGTACTCATCGAGTGCTGCTAAGCTAACCCCCAACTATGGAGCGCCAACTAAAGCGCACATCTATTGATTATCGGGAAAACACATGGTGATGCAGAGGTTGGTAATGTAGTATATGGATTGGAACCTAAACACGAGTGAGAACCGCGGATTGTGGGAATGAATGATCCGACTGTACTCCCTAAATTTCTTCCTTTGATTTCTTACCTTGATGGGCAAACGAAAATTAATGAGAACAGTTGTTTATCTCTTGGTCAAATACCTCGTTGATGGGGACTGAACGAAGTCAAGGCTTAGAGTTATAGGTCTAGTTAGTGTTGTGTATGCTGGTATTTGGAAAGGCAATAATGAAGTTGACAAACTGTCATAAGTCACTTCCAAACTCAGCCTGATAATGATCGCTCAACAATCCTTGCTGCCTTTTTTTTGAAGAGTATGCCTCAGGCTAGCCTCGGGAAGTTTCGAACTAGTGTGTTACAAAAATCGAGGGATTGATGAAACCCGTGTGCGGTTATCCCCCCACTGCACTGTGGCCATCAACCTGTATTCTGTGCATTATCCGCCTGAGCCATTTCCAGTTCTGCAGGCGGTCATATTGGAAGGACAGACAAGCCAGAAGCTTCCAGTGCGTGAGTAAAGTCCAGCAGATCACTTATACTATGGGCCACTTATAGGTAGCGTTAAAAGAAAAAAAAACTCAGTGCCTAGGTAGAAGGGACTCCAAAAGGTGGCAGACGGATAATATTCTTCGCGCACTTGTTAAAAGAGCACCATGTGCCGCGGCTCGTTACCGGGTGAGGTTTATTGCTACTAACAACACCATACCTCTCTTAGACGAAGTCTCCTATCATGGGAATGTTGTGTGTTGCTGTGTGAGGACCCTTTCCCTTTGGCTAGATATGCCATAAATTAGCAGCAGGTCATCATCATGGGCGCAAATCATGGCTAATTGCTACGAGCCCTCTGTAGTAGTCATTTGTAAGTTGTTATTTGAAGTAGAAGCTAGAAGGTCTGTCTAGGGCCCATGATGGCTAAAATGGCCTGAACCAGGGAGTTACCATTTTCCTGCAACGCAAGAACTCATCAGGGCTAGGTACAATCATAGGTACAATCTAAATTTATTAGCCCCTGGGATCCAGGCCAAGGGGAAGAGCATGAGGGGTACCTCTGCAGTTGCCGGAAAACTGTACTAAATTGGATGAACCTAGCTAAAGGTAGTTCCTCGCTGTGGGCGTGATAATCATTGGATGATTTGTATATTGAACGGTCCTTGGTTAAATCTTTGAAGTGCGGGAAGCCATGAAAGAAGGGGAGGTCATAGTAGTAAAAAGCAGATTAAACAAGGATAAAAGAGAAGGACGGGAGGACGAAGCATGCCGAGACATGGAATTACACAGAGTGGTTCAGCGTGAACACGCAGTCCAAATGGTGACAGACGAAGTGTACATTGAGTACGTAATATATTTTCACGGGCATGACAACAAGTTGCACAGTATGAGTTCCTCATTGGAGACAGAGGAAAAAGCCAGAGCAGAGCTCGCACGAAACCAGTAGCGTCTGAATCACACTTCCAAAAGCGCTGCCAGCATCTGAGCAACAACCTCCCTTCAGTGCCCTTTTACTGTTCATTCTCCCAGTACTCATGAATCGGCTATTCGGTGGTCTAAAGTATCAGTAAAATTCTGACAACACCTAGGCAAGTACTCAGACAATACTCGGACAAGTACTCGGAGCAACATTGGGTACTCAAAGCAGTATTCAGGGCAGGGCCCTGGGCAGCGTTCATAACAGTATCTAGCTGTCACTCAGTCATTACTTAATCATTATGTTAATCGCTACTCAGCCATCAACTTAGTTGGTATTTAGTAACCAGCTAACGGTTAGAATGAACACATCTGGACAGACGATTACAGCAACATCGATTAACCGGTAACTAAACTGCGGATGAGCAACAATCCAATCAGCAATCAATCAGCAATGAACCCGCAGTCAATCAACAATCAGCCAGCAAATGATCAGCATTCAAATCAGTAAACATTAAGGCATTCGGACCAAAGATCAAGGAAAGGTACCCAAATCGGTACTTAGACTCAGTACTCAGAGCCACACTCAGAATAGGACTGTACTCCAGATTGCATTTGGGGCGGTTTTCATAGCGGTTCTCAGGGTGGTGTTTGGGACTGCATTCAGGACAATACTTAGAACGGTGCTCGGAATGACACTTAACTGTGGAATCAGTCTCTACTCAGCCTGCGTTTAATCAGTAAACTGTCAACTCAAATGGCAATAGGCTTTCATTACCAAGTGGTCAGTTCTCAAAACAGCAACCAGTTAGTTTTCAGAATAGCGACCAACCAGTAGCTAGAAACAACCCTTCGGAGTGGTAATCTCAGTAGTAGCAGTCAATTGGTAACTAAGCGGCGAGCGAACGATAACAGCGAACAACATCCAGAGAACGGCAGTCGGAGAGCAGCAACTAAGAACAACAACAAAAAATGACAATATGAAACAACTATTCGAAACAGCAATCTACCTAATAGCCTTTTCACACCTAGATCATCCAAGAGTTACTCGACTCGAGTTGGGTGAACTGATGTAGCGAGAGATCGGCGAGAATATGGGCAGCAACAACATAGTTAGAGTCTCCTGCTCGCTGTATCAGAGCACTGCTGAGACCTGGAGGGAGAGTGCAGTTGAGGAATACAATCTGCAGACTACTATGATGATGGAACATGCACTGACCCTCGTGAGAAATCATACAAAAATCGAGTACACATACTACTTGCATGATAAGAACGGCAGACTATGTGCCACCATGACTTCCGTGGGTACTGTTGAGGAAGCAAGCAGGACTGTTGGCAGCCATCAGTGAGCGTTTTGTCTCTGAACAAGAACAACTCACTTATCCGGACAATCAGTTTCTGAACAAGAACAACTCATTTAATCAACAATCAATCATCAGCAATCACTTATTAGCGATCAGTTTTTGGCAATCAGTTTCCAGCAATTAGCTTCTGTAATCAGTTTTGGTAACCAGCTCTCCAGGACCATCTGGTCGGTTTGCACTGGCAAGAGTACTCATGAGCACAGTTCAGTCTATATTGGTCAGTGAGTCAGTGCTGGCCAGCCTCAACCGGATTTCATGCAAAGAGGCATTCCGTTATCAGTATGTTAATGCCATTGGTTTCAGACAGGGAGATCTGTCAATCTTCGTTGTCCAGACCAGTTTTGTTGATGGCACTATCCACGATCTGAGGCCTTACCTGAAGAAAGGCAAGGAGGTTAATGAACATTTCGATTCAGTCTCGATCTCTGCCGCTAAATACCTTGAGCGGAGAGAGAAGGAGCTCGATGAGAGTGGCACTACGTTGATCTGCAGCTTTGGGCCGAAGCTATATGTTGACTATCCCAAGCCTCCAGTCCCTTCCTTTCTCACAGATGGCACGAGTTGGCTGGATATGATTGGTTTGGCAAAGAGGTACATCTCTCCAGCAGTGATTGACATTGAGGCGTTGACTGAGCCCACCGAGTATCCCTACTTCAGACGAGGGGTCTTTTTAGTTGACAGACTGCCCACATTGTGGGAGGAGTTCTGTTCTATGGTCAACTTTCGTGTCATGTACCTTGGATGGTCATGTTCAGAGTTCGCTGGCTTCAGGTGACTCTTTGTCACGAGGCCTCAATCTCAAACTGTACGTGGGCGTGGGTCACAGCACCAGAAATGAACAGCGAAACGAGCGATTGAGAGAGACTGACCAGAGGGACGAGTGAGGACTATTGAGAGGTGCTCACTATGCTTGCTTATATGTACTTTCTAAGATTATTATGAGTTCTCATTCTTCCCTCATTCACTTGAACCTGTCATTGCTCGAGTTAGTCGGTCTTGCTTCTTGCATTAATCTTGCCTGATGATTGTTTTCGCGGATGATTCTGTCACAGTTCTCAAAATCAGATTGACATAATTTTATGCATGTATAGCACCCCCTTAATTTTATGGTTATTATTTGCATAATTCTCTGCTGTTCCGAATCAAAATAAAAGATTCCCAAGACCGGTGACTGACGAAGACCGCAATTGAAGGGTCTCGCTCGAAGCCGGACGCACACAACAGGAAGGGATTTGTATTATTTAATTTATTTTATTTATTGCAATCACACACAAAAACCCTGCGTGACAGCCTGTTGGCTTTCCGGTCGCCCGAAGTGGACCGACTGGAAAAAGTGCGACAGCTCGACACTCTTCCTACTAACTCTCATTTTACTATCTTTCCTACTAATTCTAACTTTGAAATCGGGGTCGCCAGCCCCAAAAACCTTAGCTTAGCAATTTCTCCTGCCCGTTTTCATCTCCTAACGGGCGAAAACGATCGTTTTTCTCCTTTCCGCCATAGCTCACTTTCACTATCCTTTGACGCACTCACTTCCTTACTAACCTCTAGCTAGACTAACCTACTACAAAAACTAACATGACCCGCGTGTTCTCCTGGGGCTAAAACCCCAAAATTGGCTCTTACCCCACTCGATTATGCTAAGAATCGAGAGAACTATTACACCTTGACTGCGTCCTTCCTGCTCTCCGCCATTACCTGCTCGTCGTCTGAGTGCACCGTGCGCCCCTTCCTATCCAGGTCCGTTCGCCCATTTTCTCCACCTCGTCGGCCCCGTTCTCTCCTCTCGGGCTCCGCTCTTCCTCTCAGCGGTCACCTTGGCTCCGCAGTTGCCCCCTCATTTTTCCGGTCAGCGCTGCGCCCCTCTGCCCCGCCTGCACCTAGAGTAGAATGTCGTCTGGATCCACTCTCTCCAGTAGAATGTCGTTTGGATCCGCTCTTTCCCATTCGCTGCCTGGCCGTGACTCCAGCCACCCTGCTCCTCGCCTGTGCTTAGCGGTGCGCTAAACCACACTCCCATGCGGGCACTGCAAACGGGTGTGGCCGATACAGGTAGTGGGACGATGCTCCCAAAAGTCGAAGTCAGCAAGGAAATGAGCATCAACTCATCTCCAAATCAGCCTGCCTTACAGCGTAAGGTGCCAAGGCGCATGGTCCACGTTCGGCTGTCGTGTCCTGCCCGTTACTACAACGATGACGGGGACGCGACCTACTATGGAGTCTACTGGCTTTAGCCCGTTAGGGGCAGGTTCCGGTGTAGACCCCGGGATAACAGCAGGCACTCGGGCAGAACTCCAATGACTAGTGGCGGATTCCACGCAACTGGTCGCCGCAGTCTAACGCCCTGGTCTGTCTGTCTGACCATTCTCAGGGATGACCCACTATCCTTCGGTCCCCCAAAGGAGAACCCCCACACCAACAGCGTCGTGGTGCCGGGGACGCGGGCCCTGTGCATGCCTATAGTATGGTACCAGGTACAACAGGTCTTGGCTCAGATTTTGGGCAGTAGTAACCAATATTTAACTAAGAGTTTTGAAGACCGAAGAGGAGGAGGATCCCGCGGGCCTACTCACATCTAACCCTTTCTACCGCGGACTGCGGGGGACGATCGGCGCTCCCATAAAAAGCCCTGTTACTCAAGTTTCCTCCGGCCCGTGGGCTAATCACCCGCCGGCTCTCATGCGCGTCAGACTCCTCGGTTCGCGTTTCAAAATGGTCAACTCTAGTTAGCCATCTAGTCAGCCTTGACCACTGACGCAGTCGCGCCTCGCGCGGTATACTTAAACTTTAATCCACACTTAATTTCTATCGCTTGCAAAAAACAGGGCAAGGGTATTCGCACCGACACCGCCCACCGTTTAGACTTAAACCACCACTCCCCCCGCCAACAAAAAATTCGTATCCTGTGAGTTAGGGTCGGGTTTTTCGGCAGGTCGCCGTGTCGGGGGCGGGGTGGGGGGGGCGCAGGACCAAAGTCCCAAGGTGGTGGATGTCAGACCCTTTTCCGGGAGGCGTTCGGTCGGCGGATTGAGGCTACGACCTTTCAAACGGTCGGCCTGGTCCAATGCATGGCCGTCCCCGTCGGCGGGAAACGAACGTTTTTGGCGAATTATTGGCAAAACTTTTTGTGTCCCGCGTGGTGTTTGAGTTCGTAGAATACATTTACCGTCCCTTTTTTTTTTTTTTTTTTTTTATACGTCTTCAAATTCGGTTGTGAAAACAGGTGATGGTCCTCTAGGGTTTCGTTGGCTTGGTCACACAGCTGTCGTCGTCGCAATTTCCCCGTTCGCTGGTCCTCGTGCCGCCTTGCATGACACCCGCGTGCTGCCATTGCCGTTGGCGGCAACCGTGTGTGCGTGTCTGCGTCATGTTCCGTGTTGCGTCGTCCTCCGCGAGTCGGCTGTGCTTTGCCGGCGTGCATAAGACACACGATTGGCTGTACTGTGTGCATGATTGTCTCTCTCTCTCTCTCTCTCTCTCTCTCTCTTTCTCTCTCTCTCTCTCTCTCTCTCTCTCTCTCTCTCTACTAATCCTATGAAGTCGTTAGATGCATTAAAGCATTGCATTGATTTTTATTCTCAGTTCTCCGAAGCGTTGGTAAGATGGTCTAAATCGGTGATGGTACTGAACAAGGACACCAATCTCTGTGTGAATTGGGGATTGAAAAGCCTACCAGTACATGAAAGTGAGAGGTTCTTTGGGGTACAGGTGAGAATGAAAAACGTTAAGAATTTATCTAGTACCATCATGGAGGGAAAAGTTTTGGTCAAACTTAAAAGAGTGGCCAACGTGTCGGTAATCTCCATACATGGAAGGGCCTTAATTTTGAATACTTCCGTTTTTTCCAACTTGTGGTACCTCGGTGTTATCAGGTCGTTGGAAAAGAGGTCATATGACTATATCAGAAGGGTTGCAACCAGGTACCAATGGAAGGGTCTGTTCAAGGAGTCTGTCAGGTACATTGCTAAAGTATCATGGGAGAAAGTAATAGGAATGAAGGATCATGGAGGGTTGGGCATCCTAGACCTAGAAGCGTAGATAAATGAACTTCTGGCCAGATGGCCTATTAACCTCCTGTTCGAATCGACAGGGCAGCCATGGGTAGATCTGGCCTTTGATAAATTTAGGAAAAAATGGGGACTGTCCAGGATGGAGGACGTAGGGGTTGCTCTACTAACTAGGTCCTTTGTCAAGAAGAGTGCAGGGTTAGGGTTGTGGACAAAAATCATGAAGGCATGGTGTTTGGTAATGTCATCACAATGCAAGAAACCACTAACTGTTGATGAAATTTTGAAGCAACATCTCTTCGATAATATCTGGTTGAGGGACGAGTATGGTGACCCTTGGTCTACAGAGGAGTCAGAGGGCGCCTTCGGACATAGATGGATATAGAGGGGAATCTCAACAATCAAGAACCTGTGGAACACAGATCTCAAGCAATAGAGAAGCCCAACGGAGTTGAAGAGCAAATTGAGCCACATGCGTCAGGTGGAGGTAAGGGTTAAAGCAATCATAGACAGTGTGCCAGAAGACTGGATCCTCAAGTTGCAGTTACGACTGCAATCATTGGAGGACAACTGAGTGATCAGAGAGGGCTCTTAGGATCCCAAAATGGTAGGGAGGATCCTTAAAGTTAAGAAGAACCTATCAGTTTCAACGGTTAAAGGAATGGTGGTAGATGGCGAGCGTGAAAAACTGAGTATATTACCGCTGGAAGAGGAAATTGTTACCTTCCTCCAACAGATTGTTGTGGATAAACAGCAGTCGGCCAAAGGGAAGGGAAACTTCTACTTACCGGTAGGGAATACACCGGTATCGAGACTGCTCGCTCTCCCCTTACACTGGGGATGGAGCCATTCAGGTGACAGATAGTGTTGCGATTTAACATAATAAAAAGCTAAGATTGGATATATAGAAGAGGTTAAACCGTGGTCTGTCCCCTTCCAAGTTAAGAGTAAATGGGCGACCGAGTGCCATAGTACATCCGGAACAGGCATTGTCGCCAGAATAGTGACAACAAGGGATCTCCGCAATGGATGTCCCTCCTTGAAGCTTATCCCGTTAGTGAAGTTTGTCAGTCTGGCATGACTGCAATCTCACCGGGCAGTCCCCACAACAAAATGGTTAAACCAGAACAAGATGCACGTGGGGGATAGATGTTGCAGGTGTAAAAAAAAAACCTGAGACGGCTGAGCACCTGTGGTGGGATTGCATAAAATCTAGAAGGATCTGGATGTGGTGGGCAGGACACTGGGAACAATTTGGTCCCAAGAAAATTATATGAGACAAAAAAATTGTTATAAATGACTTACTTCCTTAGGGTATTTTCTAAAGGAAAGGATGGGGTTATGTGGCGATTGTTGTTACTAGGTCGGCCATCACGAATAAGATTTGGAAACTGAGAAATGATCGATCATTCAAAAACAAATTTTGCTCGGATGCGTTTATTCTGCACACTGTCCTGGGGAATGTTAGGGCTATGATTTGGGCGGACTGGGGGAAGCAGGCAAAAAAAGCTTCGAAAGGAGCAGATACAGACACTTTTTCTCCACTTGGGGTCTGAATTCCACCTTAGTGACTAGAAGCAGACGAGGAGGCATAGTTTTGGCATCGTGGCTCCTGGGCCCAAGACCACCGTGAATTGGAGGATGGCTCAATACCAAGATTTACTAGAGTATAGTTAAAAACAAGTTTTGCTTGGATGATTGAAATCATGTCTACTTCAAAAAGCTTCAGAAAGAAACAGAACTTTCAAAGTTACCTTCTCAGACTTTGCTATAATTAGTCCTGCAGATTTGCAGGAGAGGAAGGCGTTGCAGCTAGGAAGGAGTGGGTTGAGGCCAGATTTTCAAGTTACATATGGCGCCCTGCAAAGGGTGAAGAGGTATCCCTCACCCTTGAATGGTTTCTTTGTATCATCTTTCTCACGAAAGGGAAGCAGGGCCTTGTTTCCAGCACATGAAGCTCCCCACCAATAGACCGGAGCCATCTGAAGGTATCACTAGCTGCAGGTGTTCGTATCACTGCAGCTAGTGCAAACTTCGATGTTAAAAAAAAAAAAAAACTTGCAACTCA
>BFEA01000072.1:101363-121689 GCA_003427395.1 Chara braunii | reverse complement strand
TTTTTTTCTTTCTTTCTCTCTCTCACACATATACACACACATTCACACACACACACGCACACACACATACACACGTTGTCGCACACGCACATGAATATCAGTTTCAATCCCTGGTCAGGTACACATACATACACACATAACATACACACACGCACATACACACACTATCGCACACGCACATGAATATCAGTTTCAATCCCTGGTCAGGTACACATATATACACACATACAAAGAAACACACACATACACACATACACACATACACTAACAGGAGTTCGAATTTTTGGCGAGTTTGTGATGGCAACATGATTCGTTGTAAGACGTCGTTTCGCGGTCATGCGGCGTTCAATCCATGTGGCCTAAAGAAAGAAAGAGAGAGAAAGAGAGAGAGGAGATATACACACATACATACATACAACAACATGATTTTGAACCCCTAGCGAGGTTGTGCTGGCAACGTGAACGGGTGTGAGACATTATGCGGTTGTCATGTGGGTTGCAATGTGAGACATAGACTCTGACGAGTCGGGCGGGAGAGGGATGGACTTTGGTGCACCTGTGCACAAGAGAGAGAGAGAGAGAGAGAGAGAGAGAGAGAGAGAGAGAGAGAGAGAGAGAGAGAGAGAGAAAGAGAGAAAGAAAGAGAAAGAGAAAAAAAAAAAGAGAAAGCGGCACGTGCTGAAAATCGGGTGCAACATCCTATTGAAACATCTTTTGTTTTTTTTTGAAAAAAACAAGAACTTGGCAAAAGCATTAAGAAAGTGTGTGAAAAAAGTTTGTCAGCATTGATTACTCTCGATTACTGAGGATTAACTGAGTTTTAGGATAGTGAGAAGTGAAATTGATGTTCGTTGCAGACTGGGCTTTGCGTGACTGGCATGAAGATGAAATAGGATGACTGCGGATCAGCAGTAGGGCTATGCGTTTATTGCTATTCATTTCTGAAAATGCAGGTGAAAGTCTATCACCATCTCTGGCCGTTGTGGGTGATGATTGTCTGGTATTTTTGTCTATTGTTGCTGATCCGGAATGGTTTCTGTGTATCTTACTTTGGTCAGCCAGGAACATCTGATACCATCTCAGATTCATATTGTCATCACCGCCCGACAATGTCGTCATGGTGGAGAGTCAAATAACATGGAAACAGCAAGGCCAAACAGTCTTCAGTTTGACACTCAACTTTAGCAGGATTGTGTATTATAGTCGTCCTCTCTTCGTCTTCATAGCGTGAAAGTTATGTGGAGTAGTGGTAGAGCGGCGCTTCTGCTCTGTCACTGCCTGAGTGGACTGTTGACAGGTCTGATGTCAAGCTTTCCACCAGGGCAAGAGGGGGGAGGAGAAAGTGTTTGAAAACTCTCGGGCCAATCGTAACGGTTCCCTAGAGTCAAGTACATGAAATATGTTTTCCGCACCTGCCACAACATAGAAAGTGAAAACCACACATATGTGGAGCTCCGAGCTTGCACATTCCTTAACCAAGTGCTACAAATTTGCAGAGACTGTTGTAATCATATGTTTGTTAACAAATAGTGTAAATTGGAAGCAGTAAAATCGAAAGGGGGCGACCGCAGAAAGAAAACTTGGACATGCTCGACATGTATGATGGGCGATGCATACGGGACAAGTTTATAACGGTGAGAAGAAATGAAGCACGGTCTGTATATCTATTTCGACATAGTGAATGCAAACGTATTTTAACACAAAGTCAGAGACTTAATGTTTTCCATTTCGCCAATGATATCTAGCCTGCATACGGGATGTGTTTGAAACAACAGGAACAAATGGAACACGACTTTCATGTTACTTTGACATAGAAAATTTGAACCTGTTTTGACTTGAAACCAGTAAACAGATGTTTTTTTATTGATCAATGAAATGTAACTTGCAAGACAGCGTTGCAGTTGAACATTGTGGTGGGTGTCACCCTAAATGTTGGTGCATGTGTACAATATCAAGCTCCTGAATTGTCCGTATGACATATCCACCATCGGTTAATCTTGTTGATCAAATAGCTGCGGCAAAGTCTCTGTTGTCACCGAACAAAGCTCCGAATTGAAATGTGGCAGCACCAACGCAGCAGGGCAGCGGATCGCAAATAGCATGCAATGCCATGATGGCGACACGTTTAGTGAGGATCTGAACAGCAAGTTAAAGGAGATCAGTGGGTCCATGGCGAAAAAATGTCTCATCACCTCGAACCCAAACGGTACAATCAATTCGGCGAGTTTATAGCTTGATGGCAGTTGCATGGATATAGCCAATGTTAACACCGTCGAGCGAGATGTAACATGTTTTATTGGCCGCACTTCGAATTGAATAGCGGGAGAATAAGATGTCATGAAAGTCACTTCATTCAAGTGTTATCGTCGGATATGCAATGTTGTTTTCGCCTGACCAAGATGGCATCGGTCTGAGGCGAAAGACATGTGGGTCTCACATGATAAACGGCTGAGAAATTGCGAGCGTACAGTTCACGGGTCTGCCTGGGATACATTGCATACTGGGTACCTATTGATGGCAAGGCAGGAAAGACGTGCAACCATGTCTGTAATTAGCACTGTATAGAAAACTTCACAGTTTTTTGCAATCATTGATTGGAAGAATGAGAAGGACGATAAAGTTTTTTCATCATTGGAAACTTTGAGAGTGGACAGGTTTTATCGTGGTCAACCAGTCAATCTTTTGTGGGCATTGTGGTCAATCTAACCTGCGTGACCGGTCAACCTTTTATGGTAATTGTGGGGAATCTATGTATGAAAGAATGCGCTTGTTTTGTTCGAGTGTGTAGCAAACAACAGCGGTCGAGATATACAAAACGAAACAAAGTAATAAATGCTTAATGTAAGTGAAGCTCTATAAAAAAACAACGTTGTTTTCAGATAAGTTTCTTAAACCATCAGTACCCCTGAAGCAGCTTTCCCGAACCATTTGTTTGGCAATCCGCCGAACCTCTTTGCTTCGTGCAAGAGCAACTAGTTCGCAGAAGTCTAGCAGTATTTGGGGGAGGGGGGGGGGAAAGCACAGTAGTTTTAGGGCATGAAACAACAATTCACGACATGCAGAAAAGACAAAAAACATGACGTTGAATTTTACGTTAGAACTTATGTAGATGCACCGGCATATTATTTTATCTTTTCTTATGCATGTGGAAGTACTAGAGTGCGGCCCTTCGTTGCACATAGTCATGTGTCAGGCTGGGTGTTATGCTTCCGATTTGTTTGTCGTATCTGGTATTGGGAATGTATGGTTGTTTTGCCGCCTTCTTAGTTGTACAGTTGGGTATATCACGGATTGTATGGTCATCTGTTGCGAAGGTTACCAATTTGAAGTTCACGGTCATTCTTTACAGCGGCCAAAAAAACAACATTGACAGTATAACGGGTTTAAAATACATTCGAAGAACAATAGGTGACTCAAGCACTATAGATGGATAAAAATAAAATGGTATCAATTTACTATCGTTTCTTTTCAAAACCATAGAAAGAAAGAGAGAGAGAGAGAGAGAGAGAGAGAGAGAGAGAAAGAGTATACACAGTTATCCATAAGCAAGTTGCGAGTGGAGCAGAAGGCAAACGGTTCGAGGCATCGGAGGTGAAGGTGAGAATGATAAAGCAATCACCTTAGAAATATGGGCGGAGATACATCTTGTTCAGCATCAACATTCGCGATGCAGAAAAACACAAAGAACTGAAGCAAAACAACATGTTGATCAAGGTGATGAGGGAGTTAAAGAGTCGGCCATCGGCAAAATAGAGTTGGGCAAATAGGAAAGCAGTGAGACGGGTGCAATACAATGGTCTGCAGGTGGCAAGTTATCAATTCATTGTGAATAACATTTTTGTAATAAGGAATGTTAGTTTGTGAGAATTGAGAGTGATGAGGGAGGGATTTGTGAAGCAACATGTGACATATCATCATTAGCATGAACATACCACAGTTAACGTCATTAGTTTGGACGGGGTTGTTATGAATGGTGTATGATGCATTAAGGAATGTCGCCAAAACGCCAATTTGTTCAACGAGTCAGTCACAGAGTGTGTGGAAGAATCCATTGTCGCGGAAGTATAAACTATCGTAATATAAAATTGATAGCGAATGAAATCTATGCAGCCCAATGCCCAGTGGTTGTTGTTCACGTGGATGGGAATGAACAAATGTGTAAGAGTGGACAGTGGGTGATTGTGTAGATGCTGACGGAATCAGCGGGCAATATATTGATACTCTTTGGCTGCCATACCGTGGGTGTATGTCAAACCGTCGAAGATAACTATGGAAAGCATTGTAAACATGAGAAGATCATAGTACTCGTCAATAAGGGTTTGTGACAAGCAATCGCAATTGTGTAACGTTACATAAGGACAAAGCGTAGTTGGGATGGCAGTGTCATCATTGTATGATGAAACTCTGTCCATGTTGAGAAACAGCGGTGAAGCATCGAGGGCATTTTCTGATTGCACAAAGGAAGAATCGAGAATAGTGGATGATTGCAGAGAAATGCGGTAGTGGTTGTCGAAAGGTATATTTGAAAGCACTGTAGATAAGTAAACAACATCTTGTGATGACATTGAGAGGGTAGGAGAAAAATAAGACAGGTTTGGGAGGACCAAAAAGTCTGGCAACAAAGGAGTAGAGGTCATTGGAAAGTTGGGAGTGGAATGCAAAAAAAAAATTGTAAGAGGAGAAGGTCTTGGTTGGGATTGGAGGGTAGAAGCCGTTGACACGATGTGCGAGAAAAAGGCAGAGCATGCATAGGTCACCGGTTCGACATGAAATTGTTGCATGGTGGCCAATGGATGTGAAGCGCCCTCAAAAAGTATCTCTTGATGACGACAAGGACAGGAGACGCAAGCAAATGTATGATTAGTAATGCATATGTGATAAACAGACTGCATTTTTTTACGCTAAGACATAATAGTTGTTTTGTGTGATAATTTCAGTGGATGGCGCTGGAAGTGTCATTCAGTTAGTATATTAACGTACATAGGTTGGGAAGCAAATGTGAATTATATTCATACTCATACCAAAATCCACGTATGTGATCTCGTTCACAGTTGCAGCTGAATGAAGGTGATGAGAATCACATCTTGAAATAGCAAAACGCTTGCGGCGTAAGATTGTCCTTAACAAATTTTCCACTGATATGGGTACCCAGTCATGAAACCACACGGACATTTAGTTGGGACATCAATTATGATACCAACGATACAGAGTAGACTTTTTGTTTTAAAAAAGAGCGACGATTTTAATATATCATTGTTGGATTGACCAGTTGTCATCAACCTAAAGGATGAGTCGAAGAAAACAGTTGGACATGTGTGTCACGGAAAAAAGGGAAACAAAAAAAACAAGAAGAGGAGGTAAGAAAAAAATATTGCAGAAAATGTTGAATAAGGTATAATGACCAAAAAAAGAGGATGTTGTTGTCAGATGGTTTGGGAACTGCTCAGTAATAATGGTTGTGATTGGAGGGTATACAAACAGAGAAAAAAAGAGAGGGAGAAGAACAAAGAAAAAACAGTTGTAAGCATTGTCTACTTTCGGAGGAAGACAATAATTGAGGCATAGTGGTAGGAACGATGACGGTGACGGTGATTATTATGTTCAGGAGGAGGAGAATGGTATATGTTCCCTGTTGTAATTTGTGCCCTACACCTTCTTATGCGCTTCCTTTTGCTTCATTTGTTGATTGAGATATTATTGATTCGCCATTKTYTTKTCCATTTTTTTTTTTTTTTTTTTTTTTCGTWTACAARAAAAACAAACCCCCAAAGAAACTGAAAACGGAGATTGTATTTAGTTGTGCCAATCTGTAATCAGATTTGTTTTTATTTAACGGGTGAAGTAGAAACGAATAGTTATCCAGTACTACGGATGGTGGCTGGTAGAGTTGGTGGCCGGCAGGAGAGGCGATGTTTTGTGGGCGACAGGTTTTTCTGATTTTGCTTTGTGTGTTTCTAGCAGACCAATATTATCCAATACTTATAGATGGCGGGAAAGGCAGGGGACGAAAAAGGGGGGAAATTAAATGAAAAATAAGAGAAGGACATGGTAATGGTGGAGGAGGAGAAAGGAAAGATAGAATGAAAGAGAGGTAAATGGTCATAGATTTAAGGAGGAGGAAAAGGCGGAGGACCAAGAAAAATTGCAAGAGGAAGAAGAGAAACAGGTACGGAATAGGCATTTATTACAGATAAGCTATGTTATGTGTGGTTTGCAGGAAAGACAAATAGTTATATAAGTCAAAGACAAGCTTGGTGGAACATTCACCTTGACAGAATGGAAAAGACAATCGATACCACCAAAACCACCAGCAGCGTGGCCGAACTGCAAAGAACATAATTAGAAAAGGTTAAAGGATTGGAAAGGAGGAGGAGTGAGGTACATTCACAAAGTAAGATAGGAGGAACGAAAAAGAAAGAGACGAGTGCGGAATTGGTTGCAGCTGATGAGTCACCAAATCGTTGTGAATTACAACGAATTATATTTTATGGAATGCTTGTTTGTGAGAATTTAGATATATGAGTAAGAGGATTGAGAAGTAACAATTAACGAATCATGATAACCATAAAAACGTCGCAGTCAAAGCCATTAGTTTGAATAGGACCTTTGAGAATCGTGGAAGGTGCGTTTACAAGTGTACGAAGAACAGGAGGTTGTTCGGCGAGCCAGTGACGGAGTGTGAAAAATGAATCATTGTCATGAGGAAAAAAATTGTCATAGTAGAAAACAGCAGAAGAAATGAAATATAAGAATCCTAATGCCCAATAATTATTATGAACGTGGACGAAAATAAATAAATAAGTCAATATTGTAAGTGGCGTCAAAGCTGTCGGGTGACATATCGGTAATCTCTGGTTGCTAAGCGGTGGCTTTATGTAAAGCAGTTCATGACAACAATGGACGGCATGTTAAACACAAAAAGGTCACCATAATCGTCAATAGAAAATTATGGCAACCAAGTTTGACCATGTAAGATTACATAAAGACAAAGTTCAGAGTCTACGGAAACAAGGAGTATTAGATCATCATCATCCGAAGGGATTTCATGTATATTTAAGTTAGGAAGCGAGCCTGCAATTTCTGTAGGAACTTGCGGTGGAGATGAAGGAAGATGTAAATAATCATGTGATTTTTTAGGTCTTTTTAAGCATTGGTTTCGAGGAAGTCTTAGGAGCTGCGATTTTAGTATGGCATTATTATATTTTGTTTTTGATTTGTCATCTTGATGAAGGAAAAATGTCGCAGGAAGTTTTTCTGAAGAGGGTGGCGAGCTAAAAAAAATTGAAGGCTCTACAAGTTTTATTGAGCAATGGTCAAGGGGTGAGTCTTGTTGTTGTATTGACAACGGAATATTATTATCCAATGATGAGGAAAAAAAAGAAGAAGAGAAGGATAAATATGACAAAAGAAGAAGATCTGGCAATATTATCCAATAATGAAGAAAAAAAAAAAAAAAAAAAAAAGGATAAATATGGCAAAAGAAAAAGATTTGGCAAGAGCGCATCACAACAATGCAAGGATTCGGGAGGGATGCAACAATGAATTTGAAAGATCAGTAAACCTTTCATCTTCATTGAGGATATTATGAGGGGGTTTAAAAAATATAGTCAATTCAGGAATGAGAGGGGTAAGTGCAACAAAGCATGACGCTTAATAGCTTTTGAGACAGTGATGTATGCTTGTTGTAGAACGTCAATCCGCAATTCGGCCATTGCGATATGTGCTCTCCAATCTACAACGATCTATGAAGCGAGCGTTTCGCCTTGGATTTTATAATTTGTTGCAGCAATTGCAGAAATGAAAGAAAATTGTTTCGGGTACAATTCACATGTTCTTCATGGATTTTCAGGCGTAGGTGAAAGTTTGACATGCACTGATCGTTTTGCTCGTTGCATGAAAACTGGATAAACATTCGCACATAATGGAATGAAGTGTGGAAATGGAAATAAATGAGGTGTTTTTTTATCGGACAAGGAGACAAGAGCGAGGTCAGGAGGTTAGTTAGGGAATAAAACGTCAAACCCTCCGCCATCATCATGGACCTTGCGAAACTGTGTTGTTGCAGGGAATTGTAAAGAATGCAAAACTCCAAAGATGTCATTGGCGACACTGTGTCTAGGATCAACGTTTTGGGTGAATACTAGTGGCATTGTCGGCACCAGGTGAAGAAAATGTGCTTCCCAACAGATTGTCAAACAGTGACAGGATACATCAAACATCCTCTTTTGTTTTGGTTTGCAAAGCGTTACCAAACTGGGCAAGCACTCGAATAGGGTAATGTGAAGAAGGCAGGTTTTCAGACAAATGTTTAGTATAAAAATGAATAAGGTGCATCCACGTGTCATTATCAAAGATTGTATAGACCGTCGTGCACGAGGGTTTTAAATGCAGTGAAGAAAACAATGGTGAAGCTTCACAAGGAGAAATTTTCGGTTCAGAGAAAGGATTTGTGGGGAGAACTCGACTATTGACAAGTCGAACAAAATCGGACGTCCAAATACCTTTTCGTGCGTGGGAACAACCAATATCCCATTCTGGATCCGAATTGAAACGTATGCATTCATCAAGAACAACGACCGTGGTAAATAAACGCCGGAGCCGAAAACCATAATTATCCCAAATTGTATTTGCTAATTTAGAGCATGACATTTGGTAAATAGGAATCGTTGACACAAAACGCATTTGGAAAATGTCACCGGATAGAATGACATGAATGCCACCGAAGGGGAGGTCAACTTTATGGGCAACAGGAAGACCTAAATAAAGCCTCACTACTTGTAATTTACTCGTCATATTGACCAGTGTCGGACCTGTGAACGTGACCGGTGTCGGCTCGAATACCCTTACAAGGGTATTTGGGCATATTCTTGCATCTCACAGAAGGTGCGTTTTCAATGGTATTCAAGTGGGTGTCCCATTTCTGAGAGACCACAACCTACTCTCAGAGGATGGAATGACACTCATCTTTTGATTTGATAAGACAGTGCGTGGGTGTGCACTTTGAAGGCACACAATGTATTTTAGGCGGACGCTTGGTTAGGAGAGCGGCGCTTGCGCGTAGTAGCGTGAACTAGAAAAGGAGTGCAAAGAGACTACAGTAGCGGAGGCAGTGCACATTCGCGTTCAAGACCGACAGTAATGGTCGGAACTAGGTTTTGGTTATCGGATCCACTTGGCTCACTTGCCACGGCTCTGGGATTAGTTAGGTGTAAAGTTAGGACTCCCGAGGTCGACCATGATATTGGTCAGCGGTAGAAGCCACGGGAGGCACCATGAAAGTCGTAACCGGGGTGCACGGCGGCGACAGACAGAATTGAACCCTTCATACGGCGAGAGTCGACACATATGGCCGGTGTGCCTAAAATACGGCTTTTTGTACAGCCCGACAGGCTTAGGCCTAGAACGGACGGCTTTATAGTTAAGTCCGCGCCTGTTACCACCAAGCTTGGGCCTAGCCCTATAGGTTACGAYTTTGGAATGAAACTACGAAGACCCGGGATCGAGGTCRGCRATCAACAGCGGAGGAGCAAAGGAGCGTCATGGAGGAAMGCTRAGGGGTTGACGGTCCCGCGGGACTATCCCCCTTAGTTTTGTTGAGGAGTCCGGCAACGGGCCTGACTGGCAGAGGCCGAGGGAGTACCWATACATATCTCCTTTGTTATTAGTCTTCTCCCTYCATATTTTTATTTTTCTTTTATTTATTTTAGAACGCGRTCCGAGATTGATACCGGGATGGACCATGAACCCAAGAACCTAGCTCAGTAGGTACAACCATGAGCCGTTGGAGTACAGACCTGTGTCGGATTTAGACGCGGGAACTTGATGAGTAAGACCAATTTTTAGTTACTTGGAGTCGGTCATCTTAATGATGACATCTCAAAGACCAATTTTTAGTTACTTGGAGTCGGTCATCTTAATGATGACATCTCAAGGCCGTCAAACGGCCACAGTCCTTCGAGACATCCGTTAAAATTGGAACGATACAGAAAAGATTAGCATGGCCCCATGTGCGTGCCGTAACCATGTTCAGAAGTAGTTTGGGGCCCAGAACTCAGCCACAGGCAACGCAGACTTGAGTCTGYTGTGCTGGGCTGYGTGATCAAGACATGCCTAGGCTTGAGTCTGCTGTACTGGGTTGTGTGACCAAGACATGCCCAGGCTTAAGTCTGCTGTGACGACTGTGTGACCAAGCGCTGCACACAGGAAATTCAAGGGTCAAATTCACCAGTAGATTCAAAGGTACCGCACCCAGGCCCTTGGTTGGATACATTCACTTGTTGTGCGCAGGTACCCAGACAACATCCAGGCCAAAGAGAAACTGGTTTCAAACCAATTTGGGCCCTCGCCGCATTGAGATCTGGATGGCTGAGRGATACAGCATCAGGGGTCCAGACCCCGCGTCAACACTACATAAGAGCTGACTTCCCTGGCTTTGACATTCGCTCTGTCTTGCGGTTAATGCTGACTTCATGTGTTGACGACGTGATTGGCACGACGCTGCTACGATGGTCGAGCACCGGTTTTGTGCTGACTTCATCTCTACGGCGGCACGCTGCAGGTCCGGCATGGCTGGCTGCTGCCACGTGTTACATCTGCTGACGTGGCTGAGCCACGTGTTCGACATTGTTGTTTTCATTCATCGCCACTTGGGAGGAGATCAGGAATGTGGGGAATTCGTGGATGCTTACCTGGTTGTTATCATGTCGACATTGCTCCAGCACTGATGAGGGACTAATTGGACATACCACGTGGCACCTATAGTGTTGCACCACCAGACCCTCATGGCATTGTGATGTGGGGCTGCTTCAGGACCTTCATAGCAGGCTGATGTGGCGCTGCTACAGGTCTTCATAGCAGGCTGATATGGCGCTGCTACAGGTCTTCATGACAGGCTGATGTGGCGCTGCCTCTGGTCCTTATTGGCATGCTAATATGGTGCTGCTTTTGAACTAGTTTGATGATGTGGCATTCGTCCACACTGTCTACCCGAGGTGACTGGTTGTGAGGAGGAGGAAAATCGAGATCTATGGAAGTGGGAGACGGGGTACTCACCYGAAGTTGACGTCGTCACTGAATCTGCTGTATTTTCATGGTCTTCTTGAGATAAGAGTGTCACGTGGCGCTATTATGGGTGATTAGGACTACTATACTTATTATCATCTTCTGATTGTTGAGGTAAAGAGCGGAGAAGAGTTGCCTTGATGGTCTCAAGCCTGGTCGACATCAATGCGAGGATCATAGTGGATAACAAAAGCGGGAATGAGGAGCGCGGAGAGTGTCGAGGGGAGTTGGTGAACGAAGAAAAAAAAARCGAAAAATGATGTATCTTGCTCAGTTCTTGATRAAAATGAGCAAGGAAATATGCTGTTTGGGGGTTTTASGGCGTTTTGAATCGAATGGCAGCACCAGATTTTGAATCTGGGCCGCGGATTGGTCGGTATAAGAGATAAGGGTTGCGCCATCATTGCTGAGGTGGRCGATGCCACGTGTATGATGGGCTAAGGTGGTTGTGGCTACTAATCTACTTTTGATGTGGCGAGGCTACAGATATGTAGTGCTGATCTTCAGATCGTCATTCAGGAGATGATCAATACTGAGGAGAGAACGTGATGCTTACCTRGAATCTTCATGTTCACATGCTTTATTGTTGATGAGGAACCGGTTGGTTGTGCCACGTGGCACTTTGGAGGGTACTATAGATACTCATCTGGATCATTGATTTCTACGGAGGTGCTGAGGGAAGAATTTCGTGGAAAAGCGGGCATTGCCTATCTCCCTCTTGTCTCAATCTCTTCCCCCTCTCACCTCCTTGGTTTATGTATGACCTCTCATCTATTAAGTATCTGGCTTCGAATTTTTKTTATTGACTATCACCGTCTGTTCGACATTTTGGACCTACGGTGTTGACATTGTCTTCACGGTCTGGGTTCATTGCACACTCGCCGCCTGTCAGCATTGCTAAGGAAGGTCAAGATCGAGGTACGTACCTGGTGCTGACGTCGTTACCCTTCGCTGCGAATGTGGCACTCGCCACTCTGACTACATAAGGGTCTGGTCACGACAAGGAGAAAGGTCAAGATCGGGATATGTACCTGGTATTGAYGTCATTACAGATCGCTGTTGATMGTCTCCAAGGCTTTCAGGAGATAGTTGTGCCACGTGGCACTTCACTGTGATCAGGACTGGACAACCTCATATTTTGTTCTTGATTGAGGAGGGGGAAAATCCGAAGAAAGRGGGGGATTGTCGGAATATTCTCTTGATGTTTATTGACTCTTCTCCACCTTCTGATCTGTCTGATCTCTCCCGTCCCTCTTCGTCAAATTGGTAATAAGACTTTGTGTTAGACTTGATTTCTGATTATTAGAAGCACTGCGCAGATCTGTGATGACTTGTATTTCGATGTCAGATATGTATCCATCAGGTTGGGTTCATCATACACGCCCAAGCCTGAGTTTGTGGCATTGGGTTGTGTAACCAAGACAACACATAAGACTGAGTTTGTGGCACTGGGCTGTGTGACCAAAAACACACTCAGGCCAGAACCTCTCCCGCTGGACTGTGTGACCAAAACACACCCAGGCTTGAATCTGTCAAGTTGAGTTGAGATACCATCTTTCTGATCCCGGATTCTTCATGTGTTGGGACATGACACTTCATATATGCGCTGCTTGCTTATCACAGTTTACCTGAGCATCGTCGGAGGGGTATGCAGGTAAGTGTGTTATACACAAWGGATGAGTAGGAGATGAGGTGGATACACTSGTGGTGCTGATGTGGCACCTATAGTACTGCATCTCCAGATCCTGATTGCTGATATGACACTTTTGGTGYTGTTGATAGGACACAGGGTCTGCTGCAGATGCTGACATGGCCTTGGGGAGACCAGACTGATTGYTGATGTGGCTGGAAAGAGTCATCACACCCATCACATGAGGTGATGACTACCTGTTGACGTGGCATCAAACCTTTTCGTTGATATGGCATAATCTGATTGGTTGAACRACGATGGTACCTCAACGTGGCAGGGCAATGTGATGYTGCCTCTGATCTTCATGATCGCTGATGTGGCGCTRCCTTTGGTTTCGTGGCATGCTGAAGTGTCGCTAATCCAGTCTTTATGGGATGCTGATGTGGTGCTGCTACCGGACTACACTGATGATGTGACATTGTCCACACTATCTATAGGAGGTGACTGGTTGATAAGGACCTATGGAAGAGGCAGACTGAGTACTCCCCTGAGATTGATGTTGTCACTAAAAGTTGCTGTGTCTTCTTGATCTTCATGAGATAAGAGTGTCACGTGGCACTAATGTGTGTAATCAAGACTACTACACTTGTTGTCATTTACTGGTTGCTAAGATGTAGAGGGAAGAAGCCCGAAGAAGGAGAAGGGTTTGACGAGATCATTCTTATGTGAATTATTTTTTTCATTATTTTTTTATTTTATTTTATTTTTTTGTCATTTTCTCCACCTTTCTCCTCTGTCTGATCCCTCACCACTTCTCTTCGTCTAMTGGTAATGAGATACTGATTGAATTATCACTTCACGATTTAGAGCTTTTGTTGCAAATATTAGGATTACTCGTGTTCGACGACCTCTTAGCATGCACCAGACCAGGTTCATCAACACTAGCCTAGGCCTGAGTCTGCCAAGTTGGGCTGTGTGAACTGCGAAACTACTGAAGGTTCAGACTGTTGCTACAGAAGGCGGTGTGAGAACAGTTGTTGAGGCGGCAACAAAGGCTACTACTACTACTACCACTATGATTGATGGTTGACTCAAGAAAAGGTTGTGGATGCCGCTGCTAATGCCCTAGTTCAAAAGGGGCAGCAATGTTGTCACGACAGTAGTCTGTGTATATGACATCTGTTTGAACTCTGATGAGTAGTTGGTATCCATATATACCTTGCTGCTACTCTTGTTCGACTCTGAGGCACAGCTAAGGTACGCCGTTGTTGAGTTCACAGTCCATTGTTGAATCTGTGGTGTTTTGCTTTGTTATCACCGGGTTTTGTTGCGGTACGACGTTGTGGCTCATTGTGCATTACCGCATGTGGCCATTTGACGCTACGGAGCTGAGCATTCCGTATTCCGTTTATATCACTGAGGTGCACCGTGCGCCTTGCCGTATACTTTACTGAGCACAACACTGTCTCTTGTTGTATGTACTACTCGGACGCAGTGCTATGACATGCAAACTGTCAGGCTCATTAATACTTGCTGAGTCTCGCTGCGGTTTGCAGTATCTCAAATAGAGCACAGAGGGCATGCAGTAGTGGAATCCAATCTTCCTAGGCTGCGTCTTGGCAGTATAGTCCAGGGGAACAGGTCGCCATTGAGGAGAGTGATCAGACTCAACAAGGGGTTGCACTACTGCGACTTGGTGGATAGTTAGGAGAACTTTTTGTCTCTGCATTCTGGCCGTAAGTTGACCGTCGCCACTGCGTTATTGGCAGCCATTGCGGGGCCCTCAGGAGATTCAAGATTCCAAGGCCCTCTCCTGCGAGTTGAGTTGGCTCACTCTTGTATCTTGAGAGTCCGACATTTCTCCTCCTGCCCTTCTCAGTCTAAGTCTAGTCTATTGGTGCTGAAAGGAAGGAGGCAGGCGGGATTGCAACCCGTAGGACCGCAGCAAGACCTTGTGGGAGGTCCACCCACCGATTGCGGGAGCTCTGCCGGAACCCAAGCGGGGTTCTGGAGGCAGGGAACATTCAGGTATAACGATCGCTTTACTCGTGTGGTCCCATCCTAAAACTATATATTCCTTTTGCTATTGCTTGTCTGTAAGTATGATTGAGAAAGCTATCTGACTTTTGTTTGTTTTTTACTTCAGGACATGTTTTGAAAGGGTAAAAWTGRCAAGTATATATGATGAAGTCAGTTTATCTGCGTGAATTCTGACAAGACAGAACTGTGACTTATTTGTTGTTGTGTTGCGAAGGCTGAGCGAACGCATAAGTTGCGGGCAGTTCAGTCACACTCACTCGTTACTTGTCTAGGCTGGGCTAGGCTACTCATAAGTTGAGTAGCCTGACTCTACGCCATATGTAACTGCTTGAKCTGGCCAGTGCACAACATAAGTTGTTGTGTTTTGGTCATATGCCTTTTGTCGTTGTTCAGGCAAAGGTTTGACTCCTCATAAGTTGAGGTGACCCAGAACTTTGTGTATGCCGAATGTTCAGGCTGACCAGTCTCACCATAAGTTGGTGCGACCCGGTCATACGCCTTATGTCGATTGTCTAGGCAGAAACTGACCACATCATAAGTTGGTGTGGATCAGTCCTATGCCTTATGTTTATTGATCAGGCAAGACCATTCGCACCATAAGTTGGTGTGGTCAAGTCATGAGCCGCCAACATAAGTAGAATCAGAGTATACAATTTGATACTTTATTTATTATGTATATTTGTGGCAAGYTGGGCGCCATGAGTTGGGAGATACAGCCATATAAGCCGGTAGCAGACAAAGCAGAGGGAAGAAAGATGAACAATACAAAATTGTGTGTTTTTTTTKGGCAGGCTGRCTCATCCATAAGTTGGGTAGTTGGTCCTATGTCATTGACAACACAAATGCAGAGAGGTATATAAAGTTTTGCTATTTCCTTTTCTAAACRTAATCGACATTTTKGTGGGGATCCTTATGAGTAGAGGTGACCTGACCACTTGACTGAAGACAAAATTTGAGAGTGRCTTTATTTGTTGAATMTAGTTGTGTTGCGGAGGCCGAGCGAACGCATAAGTTGCGGCTTGTTCGGTCATACGCGCTTGTTGYTGTTTAAGCGGGACTAGACTACTCATAAGTTGAGTAGCCTAGTTTWAGGCTATATGTCAYTATATGGGCTGACCRGGCACAACATAAGTTGTTGTGTTCTGGTCATATGCCTTTCGTCGTTTGTTCAGGCAGAGGTTGACCCCTCATGARTTSAGGTGGCTCAGYTATTTGTGTATGCTAAGAAGTTAGGATGATCAGTCTCATCAAAAGTTGGTGCAGCCCGGTCATATGCCTTATGTCAATCGTTTAGGCAGAGACTGGTCACATTATAAGTCGGTGTGGTTTGGTCCTATGCTTTACGTATACTTGTTTTACCAGGTTAGGGCACCATGAGTTGGTGTGGCCTAGCCATATAAACTGGCAGGTCAATCAGATCCATAAATTGGGTCGGCTGATCCTATGTCTTATGTAAGAAAGGGTAAAAAAAGGAATAACGAGGTTTTTTTAACAAACTAAGTGACCTGGGAAGGAACCTGTGGGTTGGTGAGAGATGTTTGTTGTTCAAACCTATGTATGTTCTTGAGGTTCTTCTCTGGGTTAATCTTTTGATAGCTTAGTTGCTTTAGATGCTCGCCGAGTGCTGGAGCTATAGATAGACGGGATGGATGATGGGAAGCTTGGGATTTGATAGGACTGATCCTACTTGATGTTAGGACTGGTGTTAGCACACGATGTCATCACCTGAGAGGGATCGTGAAGACTATCCTCAGTTCCAACTATCAAATAAGTRTCMGAAGTTTAGTTCCAMGTATAAGTTATGCTTTGACTTTACACTTTCAGCTTTATCTTGGCAGTCTCCTGTCCCTACGAGAAGTGTTGCCAAAAATTTTGTAGAATCTAAGGAGTTAGAATATTGTCTGCTAGGCAAAATCCAACCTGTCAAAGGGAGATGCTGCCAAAAATTGTTGATGATTTCTAGAACCCATTAAGATAAGATAAAGGAGAGATTAGTAGAGGAGCTAGGCTACGACATAGAGTACGTTATTCATTTGGTTCAAACATAGTAGTGACTCTCTTTGACCTGTACTGTGCTGCAGGGCTGGGAATTCGATTGAAGGTTCGACTTGTTCGGCCTGATCCTACAGAATATCATCTTCTGTTATCAATGATAACAGGTCGGTTGCCGATTCATCGGTTTACGACACAACTTACCTTGCTCCTACATCTMAACCTAAGGCCTCAACCCCTGTGGGCTTTTATGYTTTCTTGGGGTTTTCACCCAGACTTCTTTTTAAGTGGCTATTTCTAAAGACTAAGTACTTTATTTGAGGGATGATGGAATTGGGTTTGGGCTTGTATGCATRAGGCAGGGTGTGAGTATGCAGAAAGCAGTAAAGTTGACTCCCTTAGGGTGTGTGATGTTGYTGTTCGAATCTTGTGTGATTGCAGGTATGCTTATGAACTCCCTGATCTAAGCTTGGTGATAGTCTGAGTATTGCRTGAATGTTGATGGACAAGCCACACAACTGATGTGAGAGTGATCATCTAAATACCACACAAACTTTTGCTTGACTACMTRAATTGCCCTTGCTTAGCATAGGTATAGTAATTGATGAGAACTATACAGGRATTGTGAAGACAGATCGTCATGCACTTAGTCCCCACTATGTATATATATGTACRGTATTCGCATGATCTRACGAGCCCACTCTTAAAGGYCTRAATGAGGTCGAGATGGAGAGAGAAGGGAAAACCTCTCTTATTGGTGTATACTTCTTASAAAMATTCTCAGTCGAAAGTTGGTCCAGGGCCTAGGTTCGTGGTCCTTGTCCAGGACATCCCAGRTCCTAGGCTCAGCGTGGAAGGAATAACCCCTCTCCACAGRGTGCRGAAGAGGGTGTGATCTTCAACCGCACTTGGCAGTTGTCTAGCGTCGAAAGATTAACCCCTCAAAACACTTATCAGCCGACACTTGAGTGTCGAACATGGCCCTCGAGACTAYCGAGGATCRCCCAACTATGAGTACCACATAGTACTCCATCGTTGCGATTGCTTGTGTATGCTCGCATGACTAGTTGATATGAGAAGGCCTTGCGTGCACAATATTTTATACTAAAATCTTACGCGCGATGCCTATCTGACTCTCGCTTCCGAAAGTTATGGGTTGGATACTGAAGGGACTAGGAGTGTTGTTGTGTTGTTGTATCGTGTGTTTGTGGATGTGAGTGTTGTGGTGTATCGCGTGGTGTGCGTGATCCGTCTTAGTCGACCGACGTCGAGTCGCGTTTGGGACCTCAGCCCCCCAGTGCGTYGATTCGCGTACGAGTTCGATTCTGGGTGTTGACCGCGCGTACCCCCTATGCTACAGCAAACGAGAAACGCCCTCGGTCGGGCCACCTCTGYGATTGCATACGAGAAGCCTTCGCACGTGTTTCGGTAGCTCGGCGGGGATACGCCCACCCAAGGGATGGTGACAGCTCCCGCAGGTGGAGGTAAGGCGTGCCTCGCGTGMCCCTGTCSTGTCATAGGGGCGTGCGAGAGGTACGGCTGGCGCACTCGGCCGGAGCGGCTGAAAACGCTCTCCGACGAAGTCCTGCAAAATCCTGCGTGACTCGGCCGGGAGGGTCCCCAGGTGGCGCCGTTGCCGGGGATCTCGGCTGCCTACMGGGATCCATAGTGAACGAACCCAGGTTAAGTGCAGGCTGATGATCCAGGMAAAACGATAACCTTTTRATGGATAGTGGTATGTGGTTTGAGCGTTATAGTATCCTTGATGGTATGTATAACTGATATGCTTGATTGTGGTGGTAAATGAGTGTGTCTCACGATCCTTTGACTAATAAGAGCTAGATYTAGGATATAAAGACCGGATGACTACCTAGTGTGTAGGAATATACTTGCCTAGTCCATAGGAGAAAGTATGGTTAATTGAACGATGAAAGCAGGATAGTCAGGAAATTGACAGATGATTGTGTGTTACAACATTTTCGTTCTTTATACAGGTCCCTGAAGGGAGGATAGAGATGGGTGACRCCGATAGGATCGTGCGTGGACCGGGCGCCACGCCAGAAGATATCATTAAGGCGTTGGAAAAGAGAGAGTTGGCACGACTGCAAGTGTCGAAAGTTAMCATTTTCCATTTTAATGGGGATAGAGTATCTGAGTGGCTTGAACAGCTGGAGCAAGTCACTAGTGAGGCTTCAGAATCGTTCAGACTGATGCCTAGATATGTCTRGTGGGAGCTCAGACCAGAGGTGATGAAAGTGGCGGTCGGTGCAAATGGTGATTGGGCAAAGTTTAAAGAAGAAATGCAGCGGCGCTTCAAGTTGGGAGACGGCCTATTAACGAAAGCAGACCTAGAGATGCTAGGCCGGAACGAGTTCACCACGGTGGGTGCATTCGCCACCGCCTTCGAGAAGATGACAAGGAGAGTCCCTGGGTAATACCCAAACTTATCATACATATCTCCATCATAGTTRGTACTAATTAACCCTTCTTCCTCATCGTTCYTCCGCACATGGCAGAACTTGATGGTGTGACCCTTCTGCCCACGGTGCCARCAAATGACATTCCTCCAATCTATCCATCCTCTACCAAAACCTCGTCYGCCGTCCTGATTATCCTGACTCCCTGACGCATTCCAATCCCCATTTCCTCCTCCGCTGAAATTACCACCCCCATTTCCTCTTCCATTTYCCCCGCGGCCGCCATTTCCTCGCCCTTGGCCCCATCCTTGGTTTTGTCCRCGTTCGTCGCCTTGATTTCCCTGCGACCCTTGCGGCGCCGACTGTTGAGGTTGGCTTGGCTGGGGGCTCGGGTGGCTTACCTGTGGGATTGGGGCCCTGGCCACCCGCAGGAAGCCATACTTAACGGAGCTCCTGCACATGAGTCGTGMGGCCCACTTACCRGCCATGGCGCGTACGGATTGTACCCAGRCCAAGGACTTGGGGGTCCATTGCCCGGCCACGGCCYATAGGGTGCTSGCGCAGCCTGACCATGTGACTCAGGTGGTGGCATTGCCGTTATTTGTGAACCTTGGCTTCTTCCTGAGCCTTGTCTGCCTTGGGTCAAATTTTTGGCCTTCCTCTGTGCCTTTGTTAGCCTTTGAGGCTCATGTTCTTCTTCTTCTTCTTCTTCTTCTTCTTCTTCTTACACCACTGCTTTATTTGCCCGTCCCTGGGCCTGTGATACTGTCATTACCCTTTTGGCAGCATTTGTTTCTTTTGTAGCTTCAAGTTGGGCCACCACCTCCTCCACAACTTTCTTAAGGTCCTRGCCGCTACTTGTCGTAGCATCCAAGGTCTTTCTTTTTTTTCTTGCCTGTTTCATTTGGAAGAGATCCACTTGGTCTAGCTCCCCATCCGTTACACTCTCCTTAATTGTAGCCCATGTCAGCTTCTTTCCTGGTGCCGGTATGTCACCCGCTACTCCGGCTATGTTCCGGATCTGGCAAGAAGTGGAGACCCGCTCTGATGTTAGAGTGGAAGAAATAGGAGAGAATGAGAAGGTAGAACAGGAAAGGAAAGCTGGCACCGTCAAGGAAAAACCAATGGTGGTGAAATCCGACAATGAGATAGAGGAAGGTTACTGGCATGAGGCGCGAAGAACAAT
>BFEA01000072.1:82789-100573 GCA_003427395.1 Chara braunii | reverse complement strand
GAGTAATTATGGAGATCGACAAGGTTAAAGTGAGAAGTTGTTTCTTTGTAATGCCTGATCTCAATCATCTTATCTTACTGGGCCGATCTTTCTTAAGCCGAACAGAAACTCTTATACTCAACAAGCATGATGGGACGATGTTCCTCATCTTATGTGATCCAGTATGTGGCAACGATGAGGTCMTCACATGYAGGAATACAGGGCCACRAAGTGTAAGGAACCGACCCAATCCTGGCTCCTTCACAATCGAAGAGTCAGAAGAGGAGAGGAGGAGRTTAGGAAGTGGGGGAATTTTAAGAGGGGAAAAGACCGGAAACACTRACTCTTAGCCTAMCCAGTATAGGCGACGCTATGGACATAGTGTCGACCTRTGGGATGGCAGATCCAGAAGYTGTAGASGCCCTGAGAGAGAAGGTGATTAAGCAAATGGGGRAGGAGAAGCRGAATTGGTATATCGAATGCCCGGAAGGATACAAGGGTCGGCGGGAGCCCATCCCCAAAGCGCAACAAGGCCTTTTTTAGGGGTAAGCTCAAGCAAGGGTCACAAAGGCGGTACAAAAAAGTAGATCAGAAGTGTCGTCCGATTCCCGTGCTCGTGACTACGAGCGGGAACGAGAGTTGATACGACAAATACGTGAGAATGCAGAAAACGGACCATGTCGTATCAATCAAGAAACAGAAGAGGCGCTGATAATTGGAGAGTCGGATTTCCTTAGAGCGCAGGAGAGGCAGTTGATGGTTGACACCATAAAAGGGAGACATACTGCCTATACTTTCAATGATAATGAGTGTTGCCGACTTGATGTCGATAAGATTCCAATGATTCGGATACACACTGTGCCACATGAACCTTGGAATTTGCGAGGTGCGCGATATCCCAATCCGGCTGATGAGGAGAAAGTGGTCATGGMAAAATCCGCGSGCACGTGTCAGATTACTYAAGTGGACCATATGCATCACCTTGGTTTTGTTTTATCAAGCCCAATGGGACCTTGCGGTGGGTACAKGACTTGCAACGATTAAATGYTGTAACTGTAAGAGACGTAGGTGRTCTGCCAAATGCTGATGCATTTTCCGAGGCCTGCGCATGAARGTCTATAATATCACTTATAGATCTGTACTCTAGCTACGACCAGTTTTCCGTGTACCCTTCGGACAGACCAATGATAGCAATGCATMCACCTCGGGGTTTGATTCACATGAATGTCGCACMTCAAGGGTGGACGAATGCAGTCGCAGTGGTTCAAAGGCATATGGTAGGAGCAATGCAGCCAGTGAGTTYGCATATTACACAGCCATAAATTGATGATCTGGCTGTAAAAGGGTCAAAAGAGAAAGATGAGCAGGAGGTAAGGCCGGGGATTAGACAGYTTATCTGGGATCATGTGYAAGATCTATGCAAGGTCCTAGACTTGCTAAAAGAGCATAACCTCACTGCAAGTGGAGCAAAGTCCAGACATTGTATATGAGGGGCAACCATCTTAGGGTTTGTGTGCGACGAGAGGGGTCGTCGGCCAGACACTAAGAAAAYCAACAAGATCCTCGAATGRCCGACACCATTCGAAAMCATCACGRAAGTAAGGAGTTTYTTGGGAACATGTGGTTTTTKKAGWGTCTTCATTAAARGRTTTGCGGCAAAGACAGAACAATTGCGAAARCTGGTACGCCAAGGTCAAGACTGGGAATGGGGAGACAAGCAGCAATTGGTAATTAAAAGCCTGAAGAAAGAGTTTGAAGAAGRAGGGTTAGTGTTRGGCGTACCAGATCRTGACGCCACACTAACAAAACCTTTTATTGTGGAAACGGATGCGGGACCAACTGCCTTAGGAGGTGTATTGATCCAGAAAGATTGTGAGGKAGAAGAAAGACCTTTGAGGTTTRAAAGTCGAACGCTTAACACAACTGAGAGAAAMTACTYCCASTTTAAGTGCGAGACATTGASAGTCCTTCATTGTTTACGAGTTTTCAGRAATTACCTCTTTGGCTGGCGTTTTGTGCTGAGAGTTGACCCAACTGCCCTGGCTGGCTCACTTAAGAATTTTGTTCCTTCGGATCCAACCATTGCCAGATGGTTRACATACATCTGGATGTTTGATTTCGAGTTAGAGCGTATTCCTGGGAACAAGAATAAAGCGGATGGGTTAAGTCGYGYCGATTGGGATAAACGCAATAAAGGCATRGTTGAAGATACTCCGCCAGTCGATGGGTTTTTGAAAAAAGAGGAGGACGTGAAACTCCACWTTAAGTCCTGRTCTATAGCTGTAGGTAAGTATGTTTCTCTCGRGCAGCCTATATGGCTCGCACCTCCAGGACACGTACGRCGGYCGGATATAGTCCTCAAACCTTATGTTGAGGAAGATTCTTGGGGAATGTCAGGAGTAGAATGAATGTTGGATTTGGCTTTGGCGGATAAGTACCAACTGCASGAAGATYTRGTCACRTTGGAAAGTGRACCCCAACAGGTAGAGAAGCACGATCGAATGATAGGTGGAATGTATCTTTTGGCAAATTCACTGCTTYAGGATGAARTTGCTAGAAATGAAGGAGAAAGCCAGAATAAGGAGGAGAATGTGGTCCACGAAGGAGAGGATGATGATTTTGAAGAGGGAGAAATAAAAGAAGYTTTTCRCACAGAAGAATATGACRGAKTAYATCTRGAGTTGGRAATATTCCTTTCATGTGAAACGAAGGAAAAGGATGCGAGCGAGAAGGTCCTCAAGATGTGRCCGAACGTTTTTGTAAGAGACCGTCATCTGTTTATGAGGAATAAAGGGCGAAATCCCCGAATGGTGGTCTGTGRCATAAATCRACAGATTRACGTTATGGCGGCCCTGCATGATGGAACAGYTGRTGGACRTAGAAGTACAGATGCRAMATATCTTMAGATTCATAAATTATATTATTGGGATGGYATGAGACACATGATTGACAAATATTATRAGTCTTGTGYCATGTMAGGAGCGGTCTTCCCTTAGACCYAGGGAACCACTTCACCCAAGGTATATACGTGAAGTTGGAGCGGTCRTTCATCAGAACCTATTGGCTATGCCACTAGGAGTAGRAGGGCTCAMTTATATATTTGATGCACGAGACAATCTCTCAGGGTTYGTGGAWRACAAGRCTATTCGCACGAARACATGAGAGGTATTGGCTGGATGCATTCAAGAATATTATCTTCGTTATCCTTTYGTTTCGAGATTCGTAATGGACAGGGGGTCCRAATTCACTTGTGCAGAAGTAAAGWCGCTACTGAGGGGATATGGTGTGATTGCCGAATATATGACTGCGGCACACCCTCAGGCTAASGCACCTGTGAAAAGARGACAYAGTACCATTACAAATCTTCTTGCAAAATGGACAGACGGCAAGCCTAATCAGTGGCCTAATTTCCTAAGAATTGYTTTCTTCGTGGAGAACATCACTATCAGGAGAAGTACCAATTACGCGTCGGCTACATTATGGTATGGCAGACATGCGACATTCCCTATAGAAAGTTTCCTAAAGACTTGGAGGCGACAAGACCTGGAAACGACTCTGTCTTTTGAAAAGTTGCTGGATCTGAGGGCACGTYAGATTGGCGCCATAGAGGATAGGGTACAGGAGGCGGCAAGTGGGGTGGCTGACAGTCGGACTAAGGATAAGTTCAGGTGGGATCAGTTGGCACGAGTGTGGAAGGAGCCTCTTAAGGTGGGAGATATCGTACTGCTATATGATTCATCTCTAGAGAAGCAGTGGTCGAGAAAATTGGACAAGCGGTGGCTGGRACAGTAMAGGATAACGAGGTGCGGCGAGCACGGGGCATACCAAATCGAGGAGATGAATGGAACAACGTGGAAAKACTGAATATCGGGCTCCAGATTTAAGAAGTTTGTGGCTCRGGATGAGGTGAGTATAAATTGAAAGGTCATGTGATTTTCAAGCTGTGAGGAGAAAACTTYAAGTTGTCAGATTTGAATAGTGATAGAATTAGGATAAAATTATATATGTTTATAAGTATAGATAGTTAGGTAGTTATGGGAGGGATCTGTGTATGTCCTTTTCTATGGTAGCGTGACATGCTTATTCCCTGTGCTCTTGTTGTCTCTTCCTTGTTGTGCAGGCTTGATACCTTTTTGACAGTCATGCCAAAAGGGAGGGGCAGGGCAGGGCCAATGGAAGTTTCGTTGAGGACTACCAAACAGGGAGGGCAACGGCGAACCACCAGAGAGGACAGACCTCCTATCTTCGATGGAGGCAACGTGGAGATGTTTATGGTCAGGTTCGAGGCTCATGCCTATGAGCATGGTTGGGATGCCACTAGGATGTTGACCGAGGTACGAGGCAGTGGGGAATGGGTTGAGCCGATTGCGAGATTTGTCAGGGAGTCRCTCACTTGGCAGGAGTTCGAGAGAAAGATGGAAGGGTTGCATCCATCACCAGTGGGGAGAGACGGAATGCCCATTCGCTTCGATTCTTCCAACTTGGAGGAATTYCTCAGKACTTATGATCTGTTTGCAGATGAACATAACATTTTGCCAGAGATGAGGGTTGGRGGATTTGTCCAGTTTGTGAGGAAGATCATCAGGTCTTTTGTCRGGACTATAGTGGAGCGAGTTGCTAACTGGGGCGACTACAAGCGTCTATTGCGGAACTATTATACTCTTGAGCAYCAAGTGGACAACCAAAGGGGAGTGGAGAAGAAAAGGAGAGAGTYAGAAGGAACAGAGGGAGRAGCGTTGGAACATGATGCATCTCATGGAACAAGAAGAAAGRAGAAAARGAGGAGAGAGTATMTGCCCCACAGGCYYGACACAAAGAAAGGGCAAGCAACAGGGGAAGCACGAAGAGGAGGGACTTCAGGTGACTCAGAGCTTCCTTCAGGACTTATTCATCTGCATGATCACARTTCTAAGCCAGACAGGGAGTCTGAACATGTACCTSAGCCAGTAACGYAGGAACAACCAGGAAAGGAAATTGCCAGAGAAAAAGAGATGAAAGGGATTGAGGAAGCGGCTACAGAAAAGAAGATAMGTATTCAATTCAGATTGAAAGATATGGCAGAAAAGAGAGACAAAAARCRGCAAGCGGAGCAGCCATGGRAAATGGAAGCCAAAAGRACAACTCTGAAGAATGATCCTCCTCTACTCACAGAAGTTTGGGAGAGCTTCGACAGGTTGATAGAGGTTGCAGGCAGACCCACAGAGAAACATCAGGAGATGGGGGTTAAGTTAGTCTCCAYAGACTTACTTAGCCTGAAAGACCTTATGAAGGAAGGTTTTGCATCAGCAAAGGCCTCTGATGAGAAGGTGGGGAGACGAGTAACAAAGGTGGCCCAAGCTTCTCATGGTCAGAGGGTGGATTGGGAAAGAGAGATTGAAGACTTGAAGAGGGAGATGAAAAGGCAAGGCAAGGAGGTGGACGCGGTGAAGACTGAGATGATGGAGATCAGGGYCGAAAAYAGAGMCCTCAAGTTGGTCAATCAGACACTTAATAAGGTCAACGACGTTCTGCGAGGGCAACTCCAAGCACAACAAACTTYCTTTCAAGCTAAGGAGATTGAGTGGGAGAAGAGGTTGAAGGATATTGAGGTCAAATGTGGTTAGCAGGTGCCTACARCGGTGGTGGATTGGACTGAGGTCCAAAACTTTGGAATCAAGGGGCACTCAGCMGAGGACCTCTTCAAGCATCRAAAGAAGGAGGYTGGAGCAGAGCAACAGGCAGATGAGGATATCCCTTTGCTTGACAAGCTTATGCTAAAGCCAGAGGAAGGAGTCRGAGGCTGGAAAATCRGAGTGGCAGGCGCCTACRTCCTTGGCTACTCAAYATATACCTTTGCCARCAGCTGGAGAACAGGTCGAGGAGGAARGACAGATCGAGACCACATACTGTTCCTCAAAGTCCTCCTCAATTTTWGCAACAAGAGCAATCATAAGTTCATCAGGGGGAGGATTCTYMCGGGTTGGTCATGCCAGAGAACATRCCCCTGCTCACTASCTTTGGAGATGYTTTGGGACYTTGGGCCTCTGGCTCTAAACCAGAGAAAAGTGGCAGTGAACAGTTTATACGAGAGAGTGACAGAGGGGTTTGCCCTGGAGTTCTAGAGACTCTTCATCAGGAAGCCACTTGTCAAGCTACAGGCACCCCCTCATCTGTATTACCCTCAGAGGAAGCCRAAACAGAAGTCGTACARAAGAAGCCTGAAAAATGTTTCTAYTGCAAAAATGGCAAACACTTCTCTGATGATTGCCCCAAATTCTATGAGGATGAGGCRAAAGRGTTTGTTATTAGAATATCCACAGGGATTTGGAGAGATAGGAATCGTATTCAAGTTGAGAGATCAYGAGATRGTGGTAGGGCGCAATTGTACAGACAGATARGCGAGGTGTTGGTTGACTAGGGYTTAACCTTTAGGGTCCGGGAAGGTCTAGAGCTAAGAAAGATGAGAGACTTGACACTCAGTCYTGATGAATATCTGTATRTAGACGAACACATGGAGGATTGGATCAGACCCATGTACATCARAGATTGCGTGACTAAGTCACAAAGSATCTTCASTCTTAGAGGTAACACTTGGGTAGCCTTATTTGACCTTTCTTTTTCTTGAGTGGTGTGAAGTGTTTTTGCATAATTTTTCTTAATTATGATATGATGTATAAGACACGTCAGAGTGGTGTCGCAGCTACATTAACATCTGAACTTTGATTATGGTTTTTGGAGATATCGACAGGGACTCTTGTTTTTACAAGACTCCAAACTCTGTGTACTTATATCAAGTTATATGGATTTCAGGCGTGGTTTTGTGTGGGTTTTCRCAATCACTCTCAGTCTTGTGGGTTTGTCCTTATGTGAACGACTTTTGTGATTTGTATATGTTTTGAGTTGCAAGGTCTATCTATCMAAAGACAGATGAATCTTTAAAGTACTAAYGAGAAKGATGCATCTTTTATATTCAATAAARATTGTTATAATCGTAACTTTGAAAAAGATTTAAGTGATGATGAATGTGAGTGTCACAACTGAAGTTGTGTCCTTTTGTRTWTGGAGGGAAGCCCGAAGGTTGGCTAGTCCCCTGAAATACGGATAATATTGAGAGAGAGCACCCAAAAAAGGGTGCTATGATGATGGATATTTTTGTGATGTAAAAGTCTGACGAGGRAAAGYCAGATATTTTGTGAAAAGTGTTGCTTGAAATCTGTGGCATTCATGATGKAATTTTGAAAGAAATTTTGAGAGGTGTCCCTAAGAYGTGTGACCCAACCTACKATGATCAAAKTAGGGAGGGTCACGAYCTTGTGGATTGATAATGAATATATTCTTGAATATTGAGAGAAGKCACTATTCCTCCACGTAGTCCCGTGGGCAGTTGGTATGTGATCCTTTATTTYGTTGAKRAAACTTTGAGGAATTTTGGCAAYGAGAATGCTTGACCACTATGAAGTYAGTCTGAGGGACATGTTTRTGAGGCCGAGCTAAGGGGCTATACTTAGCATCACTGGGACGTAACTCCCAGCGTTGGCTGCTGACCGGCGYAACCAGGCAGCGGGCCTATGACTCACCAGAGGYTAGGGCTTGAAGGGTCGGTCACTCGGAGAGGCGTRGCTGGAAGGAAGGTCATTRGGATCAATTAACTSTAGAGTCGGAATCCCCCGGGATACCAAKATATGAAAAATTGTTTATCGTTGMGCAACCAACGASGGTACCATCGCTATATAACAACRYTATGGGTCGTGGATTCGGCATGATCAACCGACMTGCGGTGGGCCAAGATGGAGACCTAACCCACTTGTGCTAGACTCYAGGATGGAAATTTCACTATGATGGATATTGGTATGGGGACTGAGGTGCCCCARTRTTTTGAGAGGTCTCGGTTAGGGCCTGCGTCCAAAGTCATGAGCTCGTTCGCGRGATCAGGGCTAAGGACACCCAACRAGAAACCGACGATGTCTAKGACGAAGGGAGAGGACTATCAACTTGCTACCTGGGAGCGGATRTTACGYTGAAGYACGGAACAGAGTATCCCCTAATTCMSAGGCCAGGATATGRGAGACCSAGGTTAGAACCCTGGCAGTGRAACACCGTGACGGACGCAGATTGAGAAGTTACCTCGAACGGAGTCGAGCCGGYCAATCGGAYTGGTTACTTCCTYGTCAGSAAATGTGATTTTTTGTTGTGCTTATAGTTTTGATTGCCYGACGCGACGGGRACGTCGCTTACTAGGGTCCTGCAAAYTGTCGGTCYGAATACCCTTACAAGGGTATTTGGGCATATTCTTGCATCTCACAAAAGGTGCGTTTTCAATGGTATTCAAGAGGGTGTCCCATTTCTGAGAGACCACAACCTACTCTCACAAAATGGAATGACACTCGCCTTTTGATTTGATCAGAGAGTGCGTGGGTGTGCACTTTGAGGGCACACAAGGTATTTTAGGCGGACGCTTGGTTAGGAGAGCGGCGCTTACGCCTAGTAGCGTGAACTAGAAAAGGCGTGCAAAGAGACTACAGTAGCGGAGGCAGTGCACATTCGCGTTCAAGACCGRCAGTAATGGTCGGAACTAGGTTTTGGTTATCGGATCCGCTTRGCTCAMTTSMYACGRCTMTGGGATYAGTAAGGTGTAAAGTTAGGACTCCCGAGGTCGACCATGATATTGGTCAGCGGTAGAAGCCACGGGAGGCAYCATGAAAGTCGTAACCGGGGTGCACGGCGGCGACAGACAGAATTGAACCCTTCATACGGCGAGAGTCGACACATATGGCCGGTGTGCCTAAAATACGGCTTTTTGTACAGCCCGACAGGCTTAGGCCTAGAACGGACGGCTTTATAGTTAAGTCCGCGCCTGTTACCACCAAGCTTGGGCCTAGCCCTATAGGTTACGAYTTTGGAATGAAACTACGAAGACCCGGGATCGAGGTCRGCRATCAACAGCGGAGGAGCAAAGGAGCGTCATGGAGGAAMGCTRAGGGGTTGACGGTCCCGCGGGACTATCCCCCTTAGTTTTGTTGAGGAGTCCGGCAACGGGCCTGACTGGCAGAGGCCGAGGGAGTACCWATACATATCTCCTTTGTTATTAGTCTTCTCCCTYCATATTTTTATTTTTCTTTTATTTATTTTAGAACGCGRTCCGAGATTGATACCGGGATGGACCATGAACCCAAGAACCTAGCTCAGTAGGTACAACCATGAGCCGTTGGAGTACAGACCTGTGTCGGATTTAGACGCGGGAACTTGATGAGTAAGACCAATTTTTAGTTACTTGGAGTCGGTCATCTTAATGATGACATCTCAAAGACCAATTTTTAGTTACTTGGAGTCGGTCATCTTAATGATGACATCTCAAGGCCGTCAAACGGCCACAGTCCTTCGAGACATCCGTTAAAATTGGAACGATACAGAAAAGATTAGCATGGCCTCATGTGAGTCCCGTAACCATGTTCAGAAGTAGCCTGGGCCCAGAACTCAGCCATAGGCAACGCAGACTTGAGTCTGCTGTGCTGGGCAGTGTGACCAAGACATGCCTAGGCTTGACTCTGCTGTACTGGGTTGTGTGACCAAGACATGCCCAGGCTTAAGTCTGCTGTGACAGTTGTGTGACCAAGCGCTGCACACAGGAAATTCAAGGGTCAAATTCAACAGTAGAATCAAAGGTACCGCACTCAGGCTTTTGGTTGGATATATTCACTTGTTGTGCGCAGGTACCAAGACAGCATCCAGGCCAGAGGGAAATTGGTTTCAGACCAATCTGGGCCCTCGCCGCATTCAGATCTGGATGGCTGAGGGATACAGCATCAGGGGTCCAGACCCCAAGTCAACACTACATAAGAGTTGACTTCCCTGGCTTTGACATTCGCTCTGTCTTGGGGTCAATGCTGACTTCATGTGTTGACGATGTGATTGGCACGACGCTGCTATGCTGGTCGAGCACCAGTTTTGTGCTGACTTCATCTCTACGACGGCACGGTGCAAGTCCGACATGGTGGCTGGCTTGCAGCTGTCTTCTTGGGATGCTGACGTGGATGTTGCCACGTGTTACATCTGCTGACGTGGCTGAGTCACGTGTTCGGCATTGCTGTTTTCATTCATCACCACTTGGGAGGAGATCAGGAATGTGGGGAATTCGTGGATGCTTACCTGGTTGCCATCATGTTGACATTGCTTCAGCACTGATGAGGGACTGACTGGGCATACCACGTGGCACCTATAGTGTTGCACCACCAAGCGTTCATGACATTGTGATGTGGGGCTGCTTCAGGACCTTCATAGCAGGGTGATGTGGCGCTGCAATAGGTGTTCATAGCAGGCTCATGTGGCGCTACTACATGTCTTCATGACAGGCTGATGTGGCGCTCCCTCTGGTCCTTATTGGCATGGTGATATGGTGCTGCTTCTGAACTAGTTTGATGATGTGGCATTCGTCCACACTGTCTACCTGAGGTGACTAGTTGTGAGGAGGAGGAAGATCGAGATCTGTGGAAGTGGGAGATGGGGTATTCACCTGAAGTTGACGTCGTCACTGAATCTGTTGTTTTTTCATGGTCTTCTTGAGATAAGAGTGTCACGTGGCGCTATTATGGGTGATTAGGTCTATTATACTTATTTTTCATCTTCTGATTGTTGAGATAAAGAGTGGAGAAGAGTTGCTTTGATGGTCTCAAGCCTGGGCGACATCAATGCCAGGATCAAAGTGGATAACAAAAGCGGGAATGAGGAGCGCGGAGAGTGTCGAGGGGAGTTGGTGAACGAAGAAAAAAAAAAAACGAAAAATGATGTATCTTGCTCATTTCTTGATGAAAATGAGCAAGGAAAGATGCTATTTGGGGGTTTTAGGGCGTTTTGAATCGAATGGAAGCACCAAATTTTGAATCTGGGCCGCGGATTGGTCGGTATAAGAGATAAGGGTTGCGCCATCATTGCTGAGGTGGACGATGCCACGTGTATGATGGGCTGAGGTGGCTGTGGCTACTAATCTACTGTTGATGTGGCGAGGCTACATATATGTAGTGCTGATCTTCAGATCGTCATTCAGGAGGTGATCAGTACTGAGGAGAGAACGTGATGCTTACCTGGAATCTTCATGTTGACATGCTTTATTGCTGATGTGGAACCGGTTGGTTGTGCCACATGACACTTTGGAGGGTACTATAGATACTCATCTGGATCATTGATTTCTACGGAGGAGCTGAGGGAAGAAGTTCATGGAAAGGTGGGCATTGCCTATCTCCCTCTTGTCTCAATCTCTTCCCCCTCTCACCTCCTTCGTCTATGTATGACCTCTTATCTATATAGTATCTGGCTTCAAATTTTGGTTATTGACTATCACCGGTTGTTCGACATTTTGGACCTACGGTGTTGACATTGTCTTCACGGTCTGGGTTCATTTCACACCCGCCGCCTGTCAGCATTGCTAAGGAAGCTCAGGATCGACGTACGTACCTGGTGGTGACGTCGTTACCCTTCGCTGCTAATGTGGCACTCGCCACTCTGACTACATAAGGGTCTGGTCACGACAAGGAGAAAGGTCAAGATCGGGATACGTACCTGGTATTGACGTCATTACATGGTTCTTGATTGAGGAGGGGAAAAGCCCGAAGAAAGGGAGGGATTGTCGGAATATTCTCTTGATGTTTATTGACTCTTCTCCACCTTCTAATCTGTCTGATCTCTCCCCTCCCTCTTCGTCAAATTGGTAATAAGACTTTGTGTTGGACTTGATTTCTGATTATTAGAAGCACTGTGCAGATCTGTGATGATTTGTATTTCGATGTCAGATATATATCCATCAGATTGGGTTTATCATACACGCCCAAGCCTGAGTTTGTGGCACTGGGCTGTGTGACCAACACAACACATCGGACTGAGTTTGTGGCACTGGGCTGTGTGACCAAAAACACACTCAGGCCAGAACCTCTCCCGCTGGACTGTGTGACCAAAACACTCCCAGGCTTGAATCTGTCAAGTTGAGCTGAGATACCATGTTTCTGATCCTGGATTCTTCATGTGTTGGGACATGACACTTCATATATGCGTTGCTTGCTTATCACAGTTTACCTGAGCATCGTCGGAGGGGTACGCATGTAAGTGTGCTATACACCAACGATGAGTAGGTGATTACTTGGATACAGTGGTGGTGCTGATGTGGCACCTATAGTACTGCATCTCCAGATCCCGATTGCTGATATGACACTTTTGGTGTTGTTGATAGGCAACAGGGTCTGTTGCAGATGCTGACATGGCCTTGGGGAGACCAAACTCATTGCTGATGTGGCTGGAAAGAGTCATCACACCCATCACATGAGGTGATGACTACCTGTTGACGTGGCATCAGACCTTTTTGTTGATATGGCATAATCTGATTGGCTGAACGACGATGATACCTCAACGTGGCAGGGCAATGTGACGCTGGCTTTGATCTTCGTGATTACTAATGTGGCGTTGCCTTCGGTTTCGTGGCATGCTGAAGTGTCGCTGATCTAGTCTTTATGGGATGTTGATGTGGTGCTGCTACTAGACTACACTGATGATGTGACGTTGTCCACACTATCTATAGGAGGTGACTGGTTGATAGGGACCTACGGAAGAGGCAGACTGCGTACTCACCTGAGATTGATGTTGTCATTGAAAGTTGTTGTGTCTTCTTGATCTTCATGAGATAAGAGTGTCACGTGGCACTAATGTGTGTAATCAAGACTACTACACTTGTTGTCATTTACTGGTTGTTGAGATGGAGAGGGAAGAAGCCCGAAGAAGGAGAAGGGTTTCACGGGATCATTCTTATGTGAATTGATTTTTTCATTATTTCTTTTCTTTTTTCTTTTTTTTTAATAATTTTCTCCACCTTTCTCCTGTGTCTGATCCCTCACCACTTTTCTTCATCTAATGGTAATGAGATACTGATTGAATTATCACTTCACGATTTATAGTTTTTGTTGCAAATATTGGGATTACTCGTGCTCGACGACCTCTTAGCATGCACCAGACCAGGTATATCAACACTAGTCAAGGCCTGAGTCTGCCAAGTTGGGTTGTGTGAACTACGAAACTACTGAAGGTTCAGACTGTTGCTACAGAAGGCGGTATGAGAACAGATGTTGAGGCGGCGACAAAGGCTACTACTACTACTACCACTATGATTGATGGCTGACTCAAGAAAAGGTTGTGGATGTCGCTGCTAATGCCCTGGTTCAAAAGGGGCAGCAATGTTGTCACGACGGTAGTCTGTGTATATGACATCTGTTTGAACTCTTATGAGTAGTTCGTATCCATATATACCTTGCTGCTCCTCTTGTTCGACTCTGGGGCACTTCTACGGTACGCCGTTGTTGAGTTCATTGTCCATTGCTGAATCTGTGGCGTTTTGCTTTGTTTTCACTGGGTTTTGTTGCGGTACGACATTGTGGCTCATTGTGCATTACCGCATGTGGCCATGCGACGCTGTTGAGCTGAACATTCCGTATTCCGTTTATGTCACTGAGGTACACCGTGCGCCTTGCCGTATACTTTACTGAGCACAGCACTGTCTCTTGTTGTATGTACTACTCGGACGCAGTGCTATGACATGCAAACTGTCAGGCTCATTGATACTTGCTGAGTCTCGCTGCGGTTTGCTGTATCTCGAATAGAGCACAGAGGGCATGCAGTATTGGAACTCGGTCTTCCTAGGCTGCGTCTTGGCAGTATAATCCGGGGTAACGGGTCGCCATTTAGGAGAGTGATCAGACTCAACAAGGGGGTGCACTGCTGCGACTTGGTGGATAGTCATGAGAACTTTTTGTCTCTGCATTCTGGCCGTAAGCTGACTGTCGCCACTGCGTTATCGGCCGCCATTGCGGGGCCCTCAGGAGATTCAAGATTCTAAGGCCTTCTTGTGCGAGTTGAGTTGGCTCACTCTTGTATCTCGAGAGTCTAACATTTCTTCTTCTGCCCTTCTTAGTCTAAGTCTAGTCTATTGATGTTGAGAGGAAGGCGGTAGGCGGGATTGCAACCCGTAGGACCGCAACAAGACCTTGTCGGAGGTCCACCCACCGATTGCGGGAGCTCTGCCGAAACCCAGGCAGGGTTCTGGAGGCGAGGAACACTCAGGTATAACGATCGCTTTACGCGTATGGTCCCATCCTAAAACTATATTATCCTTTTGCTATTGCTTGTCTCTAAGTATGATTGAGAAAGTTATCTGACTTTTGTTTGTTTTTTACTTCAGGACATGTTTTGAAAGGGTGAAATTGGCAAGTATGTATGATAAAGTCAGTTTATCTGCGTGAATTCCGACAAGACAGAACTGTGACTTATTTGTTGTTGTGTTGCGAAGGCTGAGCGAACGGATAAGTTGCGGGTTGTTCAGTCGCACACACTCGTTACTTGTCTAGGCTGGGCTAGGCTACTCATAAGTTGAGTGGCCTGGCTCTACGCTATATATAACTGTTTGAGTTGGCCAGGGCACAACAAAAGTTGTTGTGTTTTGGTCATATGCCTTTTGTCGTTGTTCAGGCAAAGGTTGAACTCGTCATAAGTTGAGGTGACCCAGATCTTTGTGTATGCCGAATGTTCAGGCTGACCAGTCTCACCATAAGTTGGTGCGACCCAGGTCATACACCTTATGTCGATTGTCTAGGCAGAAACTGAGCACATCATAAGTTGGTGTGGATTAGTCATATGCCTTATGTTTATTGACCAGGCAAGACTATTCGCACCATAAGTTGGTGTGGTCAAGTCATGAGCCGCCAACATAAGGAGAATCGGAGTATACAATTTGATACTTTATTTATTATGTATATTTGTGGCAGGCTGTGCGTCATGAGTTGGGAGATACAGCCATATAAGCCGGTAGCAGACAAAGCAGAGGGAAGGAAGATGAACAATACATAATTATGTGGTAACTTTGGGCAGGCTGACTCATCTATAAGTCGGGTAGTTGATCCTATGTCCTTGACAACACAAATGCAGAGAGGTGTATAAAGTTTTGCTATTTCCTTTTCTAAACATAATCGACATTCTGGTGGGGATCCTCATGAGTAGAGGTAACCTGCCCACTTGACTAACGACAAAATTTGATAGTGACTTTATTTGTTGAATATAGTTGTGTTGCGGAGGTCGAGCGAACGCATAAGTTGCGGCTTGTTCGGTTATACGCGCTTGTTGATGTTTAAGCGGGACTAGACTACTCATAAGTTGAGTAGCCTTGTTTTAGGCTATATGTCATTATATGGGCTGACCGGGCACAACATAAGTTGTTGTGTTCTGGTCATATGCCTTTCGTGTTCATGCAGAGGCTGACCCCTCATGAGTTGAGGTGGCTCAGTTATTTGTGTATGCTAAAAAGTTAGGCTGATCAGTCTCATCATGAGTTGGTGCAGCCCGGTCATACGCCTTATGTCAATCGTTTAGGCAGAGACTGATCACATCATAAGTTGGTGTGGTTTGGTCCTATGCTTTACGTATACTTGTTTTACCAAGTTTGGGCACCATAAGTTGGTGTGGCCTAGCCATATAAACTGGCAGGTCAATCACATTCATAAGTTGGGTTGGTTGATCCTATGTCTTATGTAAGGAAGGGTAAAAAGGGAATAACAAGATTTTTTTAACGAACTAAGTGACCTGGGAAGGAACCTGTGGGTTGGTGAGAGATGTTTGTTGTTCTCACCTATGTATGTTTTTGAGGTTCTTCTCTGGGGTTATATTTTGATAGCTTAGTTGCTTTAGATGCTCGTCGAGTGTTGGAGCTATAGGTAGACGAGATGGATGATGGGAAACTTGGGATTTGATAGGACTGATCCTACTTGATGTTAAGACTGGTGTTAGCACACGATGTCATCACCTGAGAGGGATCGTGAAGACTATCCTCAATTTTAACTATCAAATAAGTGTCAGAAGTTTAGTTTCAAGTATAAGTTGTGCTTTGACTTTACACTTTCAGCTTTATCTTGGCAGTCTCTTGTCCCTACGAGAAGTGCTGCCAAAAATTTTGTAGAATCTAAGGAGTTAGAATATTTTCTACTAGGCAAAAGTTGGCAATCCAACCTGTCAAAGGGAGATGCTTTCAAAAATTGTTGATGATTTCTAGAACCCATTGAGATAAGATAAAGGAGAGATTTGTAGAGGAGTTAGGCTATGACATGGAGTACGTTCTCCATTTGGCTCAAACATAGTAGTGGCTCTTTTTGACCTGTACTGTGCTGCAGGGCTGGGAATTTGATTGAAGGCTCGACTTGTTTGGCCTTATCCTTCAAAATATCATCTTCTGTTATCACTGATAACAGGTCGGTTGCCGATTCATTGGTTTACGACACAACTTACCTTGCTCCTACATCTCAACCTAAGGCCTCAACCCATGTGGGCTTTTATATTTTCTTGGGGTTTTTACCCAGACTTCTTTTTAAGTGACCATTTCTAAAGACTGGGTACTTTATTTGAGGGATGATGGAATTGGGTTTTGGCTTGTATGCATGTGGCAGGGTGTGAGTATGCAAAAATCAGTAAAGTTGACTCCCTTAGGGTGTGTGATGTTGTTGTTCGAATCTTGTGTGATAACAGGTATGTTTATGAACTCCCTGATCTAAGCTTGGTGATAGTCTAAGTATTGCGTGAATGTTGATGGACAAGCCACACAACTGATGTGAGAGTGATCATCTAAATACCACGCAAACTTTTGCTTGACTACCTGAATTGTCCTTGCTTAGCATAGGTATAGTAATTGATGGGAACTATACAGGGATTGTGAAGACAGATCGTCACGCACTTAGTCCCCACTATGTATATATATGTACGGTATTCGCATGACCTGACGAGCCCACTTTTAAAGGTCTGAATGAGGTCGAGATGGAGAGAGAAGGGAAAACCTCTCTTATTGGTGTAAACTTCTTAGGAAAATTCTCAGTCGAAAGTTGGTCTAGGGCCTAGGTTCGTGGTCCTTGTCCAGGACATCCCAGGTCCTAGGCTCAGCGTGGAAGGAATAACCCCTCTCCACAGGGTGCAGAAGAGGGTGTGATCTTCAACCTCACTTGGCGGTTGTCTAGTGTCGAAAGATTAACCCCTCAAAACACTTATCAGCCGACACTTGAGTGTCGAACATGGCCCTCGAGACTATCGAGGATCGCCCAACTATGTGTACCACGTAGAACTCCATCGTTGCGATTGCTTGTGTATGCTCGCATGGCTAGTTGATATGAGAAGGTCTTGCGTCCGCGATATTTTGTACTAAAATCTTACACGCGATGCCTATCTGACTCTCGCTTCCGTGTTGTTGTGTCGTGTGTTTGAGGATGTGAGTGTTGTGGTGGATCGCGTGGTGTGCGTGATCCGTCCTAGTCGACTGACGTCGAGTCGCGTTTGGGACCTCAGCCCCTCAGTGCGTCGATTCGCGTACGGGTTCGATTCTGGGTGTTGACCGTGCGTACCCCCTACGCTACAACGAACGAGAAACGCCCTCGGTCGGGCCACCTCTGCGATTGCATACGAGAAGCCTTCGCACGTGGTTCGGTAGCTCGGCGGGGATACGCCCACCCAAGGGATGGTGACAGCTCTCACAGGTGGAGGTAAGGCGTGCCTCGCGTGACCCTGTCCTGTCGTAGGGGCGCGCGAGAGGTACGGCTGGCGCACTCGGCCGGAGCGGCTGAAAATGCTCTCCGACGAAGTCCTGCAAAATCCTGTGTGACGCGGCCGGGAGTGTCCCCGTGTGGGACCGATGCGCTCGACACCGGCACCGGTCACTTGAATGTGACTGGCCGTTCATTTGGTGTTTTTTTGGTGAACGGTCGTTCACTGTGAATGGGCCGATCACTAAAGAGTGGTGTTTTTTTTTGGGGGTGGGGGGGGGGG
>BFEA01000072.1:60889-76838 GCA_003427395.1 Chara braunii | reverse complement strand
CTCTCTCTCTCTCTCTCTCTCTCTCTCTCTCTCTCTCTCTCTCTGTGTGTGTGTGTGTGTGTGTGTGTGTGTGTGTGTGTGTGTGTGTGTGTTTTTGTTTGTCTATTTCTCGAAAGACTGGTACCGTACGTTCTCATTCTCTGCCTTAAATGCCTTAATATGAGGCAATCGAAGGGAAGGCGTGAGGGAAGGCGTGAGGCATTGACTGATTTAGATCGTGGTCATCGCATCCCGCGCGATGACTGATTTAGATTGTGGTCATCGCATCCCCCACGCCTTCCCTTATCGTATGAGTCTTTGACTGATTTACTAGATCGTGGTCATCGCATCCCACCTTCCCTTCCCGTCCTCTCACACCTTTCCTTACCGTCCTCTCACGCCTTTGCCTTACCGCCTGAGCCTTTGACTGATTTAGATCGTGGTCATCGCATCCCGCGCGACCTTTTTCTTGTTCTTTTCGAATCCCCCGGTCCTTGCGGTCGAAAGACTTTTAATTTTTACTAACCTTTACGTGTTTTCGTACACATCGTATCACTACATATGGCCACCTGGAAACCTCGGTTCCAGTCATCGAGAAGTTTTGCTTCATGACATTAGCCAAAAAATCCTCACTTTTTATTCCAGAGTGCCCCTGGCACGGTAACTGGATGACTGATTTAGATCGTGGTCATCGCATCCCGCGCTCATGAGTAACCCTCTTCACAAGTGAGGCAAACGTCCATATGTGCATCACACGGATAGTGATGGCACACAACTCTGAATGGGCTCCTCCGTGGGCGAACCACCATGCCGCACAGTGCTGAGTCTTATTATCCCCCTCGCAATCTCGCGTCTCAACATCAGACAATAGGCGATCACCCCAATCGCCTCTTCGCACGTGGAAATGACACATCTGCTCGCGCATAATATGGTAATCTCTGCCTCTTCGATCCACCCCTGTCTGAGCAAAGCGGAAACCAATTGTACTCTTGTATGACTACCGTGTCCTCTGGCATCGTGTGGAGAGACTCATCGTACCTCATGGACCGTCGGCGGGCGTTGAGGGGATGGGCTGCAGCATGTGCGGCCTCCAAGAGATGCATCATGCGCATCTCAACCTCTCGCAAACACGGCGAGATAACCTTTGGCGGGGCCGCCGACTCCCTCATCAATTGAAAGAGATGTCGATTTCACTCGTACACAATATACATCATCTGTTCTCCTCTGTCCATCCGCCTCAAAAGTTGATGCACTAGACGCCATAATCCACCATTGTGAATTTGGAGGCGCACCCACCTAGCCTGTGGAAGAGGCCTCCAGTCCCACGGAATGCTAGCCCACACGTTGCCGTGTAACATAGTCTCCAACGCGTCGCGTCTCCTGGCCAAACACGTCAACATAAAAAAAACGGATGCGAAATGTGTTTCAACCGACTAATGAGCGCAACGTGAGGGATTTTCTTCCAATAAAGGGAGCGAGACGCGCCGTGCGATTTGATAAATCACACCAACGCTTGAGCACGGATGATAGTATCCCTAACCCAATCCAATGTCTGACAACATCAAGTTGCAGACGTGGGTCGAGCAAGGTAGCCAGATGATGCGCCTAATGTCAGGGTCAGGGTCGCTAGTGAGTAGTCTAGACGAGGGGACATAGTTACTGGCGGAGTCCGTGCAGAATTCAATAACATCTTTCGCAGGGCAGGAGGTGATGATGGTCCTCCACCTACGAAACACAATGACCCCGGTCTTAGGAACAGACCCGTCACGACATATGGTGGCGTATAGAAGGGCGTCATTGGCGCCAGCGACAAGGAAGCTCACGATCGGTCGTGCGTCGTGAGACTTCCTACCATCCGACAACATAGTGGCACCATTATGAACGAAGGTGTCTCAAACCTTTCGGAGCATGGCTGCCACCGTCGCCCTTAGCAAAGGAACCCCGGGACCATCGATTTCCTTAAGGGAGGGAAATCGCGAACGCATACCTCAAGGTAACTCTGACGATGCCTTCCGGACTTCCCTCCATGACTCTCTTCTAAAGGCGTTGAAAGGAACACCAGTGTCATATACCCACTTAAGAAACTTATTTGAAAGCTGCATCTGCTTATCAGCGTCATACACCTCGTCGATCCTGCTCTGTCGGACCCGCTTTTGAGTCGGAGCGTCATCCTCTTCCCCCGCCTTCCTCTGTCCCTTATCCTTCTGCGCGCCCTCGTTTGTCGGACGTATGCCACCCCATGCCCCACACGACGTCATGACCACTTCCTCATCCTCTAATTCTACACCGCCTGCCAAACCACCTCCCTCGCGGTTTTGTTTTCACATCTCGCGCTCCTCCAGCACGTCCTGCACCTTGCCCGTATGTGCACTGGAAGGCGGCATTAATGTCTAGGGAACCTCCCGCTATTGATCGCGAGTCCCTGATCCCCTTCTCCTTCGTGTATGAAAAAATGGATCTTACGTGCACATTCACAAATCTGTACTATGAGTCGTTCCAGATGTCCACTTGCACGTCCATCTGTGCAGTCGGGGCACTTCTTTAGCTGAACGAAGTGTCGTGCGACCTTCGACTGGTTTCCCTGCCAAATGTGTTTGCACAAGTTGCATTACAACTTGCGCTTATGCCACGTACTTCCAAACGTAAGAGGTCCTCCTCAACTTTGCCATGTCAGCATCTGACACAGAGATGAACGCACTACCCCTAGACCCACCGGCCCCCTGACTCATTGTCGTAGACTGTCTCGCCCTCCCCTCGCCCGTTGTTCCCTCGATGGAGACCTTCGAAGCAATCGATGTCACCAACCGATGTCGCCTCCGATGTCCACCGTCAATGAAATCGTCTGATTGCAGGCAGGGATCTAAACCCCTCAATCTCGGCAACACCTCGCCAAACCCCCGCGGTCACGTCCTCGACCGCGAGGTCGTGATCGTGACCTCCGCAGTTGTGATCGCGACGGCGCGCTAGGTGACGGAGAGGAGCGATGGTGGAGCGGCGGGAGCAATACCACTGGGAAGTCGGTGTCGCGTGGCACATCGCACGGCTCCAAGCCGTCACCCTCTCCCCCTCTCTCTCTCTCTTCAGATACCCTCTCTCTATCTCTCTCTCCCGACCGCCTCTCTCTCTCTCTTTTGGCCCTCTCTCTCTTTTGACCCTCTCTCTCTCTCTCTCTCTCTCTCTCTCTCTCTCTCTCTCTCTCTCTCTCTCTCTCACCCACGGCTTGGCTATGCCACGTGGCAGCACGTTAGTGGCCGAGTCTCTCTCTATCTTTCTCTCTCTCTCTCTCTCTCTCTCTCTCTCTCTCTCTCTCTCTCTCTCTCTCTCTCTCTCTCTCTTTATATATATATATATATATATATATATATGAAAAAGTAGAAGGAAAAAAAAAAAAAAAAAAAAAAAAAGAAATGCACGAAGTGGAAAGGATAAGAAATAGAACAAAAAAAAGTCGAAGAAGAAAAAGAAGAAGAAAGAAGAAAAAGAAAAAGAAAAAGAAAGAAGAAGAAAAATAAAAAGAAGAAGAAGAAGAAAAAGAAGAGGAAGAAGAAGAAGAAAGAAGAAAAAAAATAAAAAAAAGTAGAAGGAGAAGAAGAAAAAAAAAATAGAAGAAGGAGAAGGAGAAATACAAGAAGAAAAGAAGGGAACTTACCTTGAAGAAGAAGAATCTCTCTCTCTCTCTCTCTCTCTCTCTCTCTCTCTCTCTCTCTCTCTCTCTCTCTCTCTCTCTCTTTGCCCCCGCACCTACGCAGTCGCGCCTCCAACGGCCGTGGTCATGGATTGGAGGCCGCGGTCGTAGTCCAAGCGGTCGCGGCCATGGTCCCTCCTCACCCGATCTGGCGAAAAGCCATGTGGCACAAAATTGATGTGCCACGTGTTTCATCTCTCTCACACACACACACACACACACACACACACACACACACACACATCTGTTGACATCAACAAATGAGCAACATATCCCCTTGTTGTTGTTCCAGATAAGTGTCGACATTTATTTGAGACAGCAACAACAAGGCCTACTGCCAACCAACACTTCCTCCTTCCCCGCCCCAACCTTGGCAAGGCCCGGTCTGAATCGGCACCAGGCCTCCGACGACCTTTTTTTTTTCGTTTCTGTTCTGTTTTTTTTTTTCTTTCTTGCAGACAAAACTTAGACAAAAATAAAATAAAATTGAGGACCAGTGTTGTTTTTCCAATGGATATTTTGTACATGTTTCACGTATCTTGAACCATTCTGTCGAGTTTAACGTTATGTGTACTGGAAGTGACTACTGTCACGTACGGCTTGTTGAGTACTTCTCTCTTGCTTGTTCTTATCTACACTATCTACTGCGCACGTGAATAGTCTTGATAGGAGATTGCTGAGACGGGTGAGCGTGTTCTGTTTTTCCAACGGATATTTTGTACATGTTTCGGGTATCTTGAACCATTCTGTTGAGTTTAACGTTATGTATACTTGACGTGACTACTGTCGCGTACGGCTTGTTGAGTACTTCTCTCTTGCTTATTCCTATCATGTCTACACAGTGCTTGTCCACCGACCCAACAAAAAAAAATAAAAAAAATAAAAAATCACAGGATTTTTTTTTTTTTCTTTTTKTAATTTGTGTAGCACACCGAACATGTTCGGAACTTTTTCGAACGTCCAAACATGTTCGGGTGTTCGGCCGAACGCCTCTCGAATGTGTTCGGTCGAACATATTTAAAAAAAAAAGAAAACTTTTTGTTTGGTTTTTTATTTTAACTCGAGTTTGGTTACGAATTTGAACATACCTCCCAAGCAAACGTTGTTTATATTATCATTTTACATAACACTAGGCTACCAGCCGAGCCCCCCGAGTCACCCTATTTTCCCGGACGGCCCGACCGTGCAAGGACCAGGGAAGGTCATAGAAAAAAAAACAAAAAACAAAACAAAAACAAAACAAAAACGAAAAAATCCCGAAAACAAAGTATTTGTATAGAAAAATAAACTGAACAACTTTTGCCTCAAGGTCACATCAAAATTTGTTACCAAATTTACAATAAAAATTAAAGTTCAATTTTTTTTAATTATTTTTATTTTTTGGCTCAGCCGACCAAGTGGCCCTAGACCATTCAGGTAGCCTAAACATAACACACATTTGTTTTAGATTTTTATGAGAATTTTTTTGTTTTTTTAATATGTTTATGTTCGCATTCAGAGAGTTTTGGCGCTCGTTCAGGTCCGGTCGTGAACGTTTAGGTTCGGTCACCAAACCCGAACACGATGCTACACAGTTTGTAATCTTTTTTTTTTTTTTTTTTCCCATCCTACAAATGTCAGGTCAAAAATAAAAAAGGCTTGTAGAGTTTTTTATACCCCACACGCCAATATATATATATATTTTTTTTTTCCTATTTTTTTACAAATAAAAAATACCAGAGGTTCGCGGACGCACTCGACCGCACGTGTTCGGCCCCTGCGGTCATAATCCCCGGGTGATACATCTGTCCTTGGAACCCTGGTCGTTCCAAGTGGTCCTTGCGCCGAAATCAAACGAGGTCGTCCCCATCTGCATCGATTATCGAAAGTTAAATGTTATTATGACAAAAGATGTCTATTTGTTGCCCCGCATCGATAACTCGGATCTCCTAGACACTATCAGATCGGACTGGGCGTTCTCAAAATTCGATATCCGACATGGTTTTTTCCATTTCGTCGTCGACCAAAAGATAGGCCAAAAAAAACTTTTTGTTTTATTCAAAGACACATGACAATCGATCTGATGCCCCATGGGAATATGTAATGACCCCGCCACTTTCCAACGGGTCATGAATATGGCCTTCCCCAAATTTGTTAACAAGATCCGGTTGACCCATCCCCTGATCAATTTTTGTATGATTGTGCATATGGACGATATCTTCGTTTTTTTTAGAACATACGAGTATCATGTGGAACATGTTGAATGGGTCTTGCATGCGCTGAAGGATGTGGGGTTTCAGAGTGGCATTGGAGAAAAGCGAGTTCTTTCTATCCAAAATTTCCTTCTTGAGGTACATCGTAACCGTGGAGGGCCCGAAGCCAGATCCAAGAAAGGTGGCAGTGGTACAAGAGGCTCCAGTTCCGACCACATTGACTCAAGTTCGAGCCTTCCTGGGCCTGGCCTCCTACTACGGACGGTTCATACAGGGTTTCGCACGTGTCACCAAACCCCTAACGAATCTTCTGAAAAAAACGAGGAGTTGGTTTGGATACCGGAATGCAAGGCGATTTTTTAGGCGCTTAAAAAAACCCTGACGACTGTGCGGATACTGGCGCTCCCAAATCCGATAAAGCCGTTCGCTTTGCACACGGACTTACAACCACAAGCGATATCAGCGGTGCTGACTCAACAAGGAGTGGATGGGAAGAAACACGTCATCGAGTATGCCTCGAAGACGCTGAATTAGACATAAGCAAATTATGAAGCATGCAAGGTTGAATGCTTGGTCGTGGTGTGATGATTTCAACACTTCCGATCGTATTTCCATGACCAGAAGTTTGTGCTTTTGACGGGTCACCAGCCGTTGTTGTCACTACGAGTACGAAATAACACCGACTACACGAGAACGCTGGGACGGTGGTCCGTGAGATTGCAGAGCTATGATTTCGACATCCGCCACCAAGCAGCACGGTGTCGGAGGAAACACCCTTACAAGGGTATTTGGTCATGATTTTGCATTCGATACAGTATCGACTCCGGTTACCATGCCAGGGGCGCTCTGGAGTAAAAAATGAGGATTTTTCGGCATGATGTCATGAAGCAAAACTTCTCGATCACTGAAATCGAGGTTTCCATGTGGCCATATGCAGTGATACGACGTGTACGTAAACACGTAAAGGTTAGTAAAAATTAAAAGTCTTTCGACCGCAAGGACCGGGGAATTGGAAGAGGACAAGAAAAAGGTCGCACGGGATGCGATATCCACGATCTAAATCAGTCAAACGCTCAGGCGGTAAGGCAAAGGCGTGAGAGGACGATAAGAAAAGGCGTGAGGGAAGGCGTGAGAGAACTGTAAGGGAAGGCGGGATGCGATGACCACGATCTAAATCAGTCAAAGGCTCAGACGGTAAGGGAAGGCGTGAGGGCAGACAACACACAGGCATATAAGGCAGAGAAAAGACAACAAGCAGTAGGCAATCGAAGTACAAGTATGACAAACAGAATAACAGAAAACATAAAAGTTGATGATCAACGATTGTCTCATCGGACTTTCATTGACTCATCAGGAGGCTGAACTCTGGACAATTTGTAGAATCGCTGTATTTATGGTTCAAGTCATTAACATGATAAATGGTGGAAAGTGCCCATGTCAAAACCTTTTTGGTTTTGAGCGCCCGAAGTTTTGCCGTTTGGTATTACACGCCCAAACTTTTTCAATGTAAGTACTATCAGTTGACATCGCTTCAATGGAACCTATTGGTTCATGGATATGGATTGGGTCATACGTACCTCAAGGCAGTATCCAGCCTGTGCACCTTTATCTCCTCTCTCTCTCTCTCTCACTCTCTCTCTCTCTCTCTCTCTCTCTCTCTCTCTCTCTCTCTCTCTCTCTCTCTCTCTTTGAGTCTTTCTCTTTTCCTCTCCCTCTCTCACTTTTTGTGTTTGTGTTTGTCTGTCTACCTGACCCATAAACAACACCAGATTCATGGTGATGCAGAAGAGGCAGAGGGAGAGACGGTGATGATGAAATAATGCTCGCACTGGTTCATGAATCCGGTACAAAAGCAGCGGAGAGATTCATAATCTGGGTAAGAATAAGCCAAGAGAGTTGGGGCCACAACATGAATTTCAAAGTGTCTTTCACCCAAGTCGAAGAAGTAGTACTCACGAATAATATAAAGAGGAAAAAAAACATACATAAAAGCGAGTGTGTGTGTGTGTGTGAGAGGGAGAAGCCGGCGAGCAAGTCAACCATAAACGTCCAAAGGAAGAAGACATTGATGCAAGCAAGCACTATACAAACAAGCGATCGACCAAGAACGCGAAGCGGCTTCATACCAATTGTTTTCTGAAAGCTTGATATGTTTTGCCTTGTCATCGACAACATGATTGTTTTTCTACATTGAAAATTCTTTAATGCATTTTCCTTGATCGTATTATGACACGATATATTACTTATAATACATAATTGGTGTGAAGCTTCTTCACGTTCTTGGTCGATCGCTTGTTTGTATAGTGCTTGTGTCAATGTCTTCCTTTGGACGTTTATGGTTGGCTTGCTCGTCAGCTTCTCTCTCTCTCTCTCTCTCTCTCTCTCTCTCTCTCTCTCTCTCTCTCTCTCTCTCTCTCTCTCTCTCTCTCACACACACACACACACACACACACTCGCTTTTATGTATGTTTTTCCTCCTCTTCGTATTATTCCTGAGTACTACGTTTTCGACTTGGGTGAAAGGTACTTCGAAATTCGTGCTATGACCTCAACTCTTTTGGCCTATTCTTACCCGGATTATGAATCTTCGGCTGCTTTTGCACCGGATTCATGAACCAGTGCGACCATTATTTCGTCAGCACCGTATTTCCCTCTGCCTCGTCTGCATCACTACGATCTGGTGTTGTTTATGGGTCGGGCAGACAGGCAAACACATACACAAAGAGAGAGAGAGAGAGAGAGAGAGAGAGAGAGAGAGAGAGAGAGAGAGAGAGAGAGAGAAAGACTCAGAGTGGGAGAGAGAAAAAAAAAAAAAAAAAAACAGGCAGAGGTGTGTGGAAACGACAACGATGTTAAACGAAACGCAACAGACCTTATGACACAACTCCAAAACTTTGGTAAATCGATAACGGAATAACTACATTGAACCAGCTGGCAAAAGTTGGAACAAATGGAAGATCACCTTTACACCTATTCTAACACACAAAATCCAAAACTACATATATTTACATCTGCAACAATAATCTGTTGTCGAATATACAGCTACTAAAGCTTAAAAGCCACAACAAACGCAGTACGGTCCTAGTACCTATTCTGGTATACCTTACGCGGAACGACGTGCTACTGCATACATGGTTCGCCTCCTGGTGGACCACAAAAATATTCATATTCAGCTTAAAGGAATTATTGATGTTTTTCAGCCCGTAACATTCATGTATTCAGCGGTTTAACATCGTATTACATCTAGTACCCAGCTTGTTGCTAATGTTCCGTTTTGCGTTTCTTTGTCATGACTCCCAAAACGACACCATCATCTGTACCTCCATCTGTTTAACATCGTTTTACATCTGTTGTAATAGAAGCAACATATGAATCTCGGTCATTCTGTACTCCACAGTGAGGCACAAAAGTACAAGACCTTTCAATCTGTTTTGCTAGTCCAGGTATGCCCTTCTTGTTTTGCAGATCATTTTCCACTTGCAAACGTTTTTCATTACTGGACAATGCTGACTTGCGTTTCATGGAAGTCACCATTTTCACTGCGGTTTGTTTCCCATCATCCCCTGCACCCTTAGCTTTTATGATTTCTGTTTTTAAGTCTACAAAAGCAATTTGTATCATTTTCGATGGAGCCCCCGAAATGGTACCGGCGACAAATGCCATAGACAAACCCGGCTCGGGTTCTCGTATTAATAAACTACCCTCTATTGGTTCAACCTGCAGTGCTTTAACATGAGGCTCGGACACTTGCAATCCACTCAACGGTTCGTGTCGATTATTTGAACCGGAACATGATCTGCAAGTTGAGGTTGTGGATCCATGTGTCGCATGTTTATGTTGAAACAACCAATCTCTGAAGTGCCAAAGCGCTTGTGCGTTGTGGTGCGGCGAAATGTAAGTACTTGTCTAACGGGTGGCCAAGCATGTGTTGAAGGGTAATCATACACCGTTCCTTTACATAATAATGGCATAATGTCATTTCGGGTGTTGCTATATACGGTATCCAAGATTGTGTGAACAACTTCGACAGCTTCAGGTTCATCTAGATTTGCCAGATAGATATCTAGCATATGTTTTCCATTATACTTTCATGTCAGACAGTGTACCTTTAGACCTTTTTGAGCCACATTAGCCTCAGGGTTTTTATCTGGTTTGTCAATATATTTGTCCAACTCGTTGGCAGTAGTATGCATGAATCGAGGGATAAGAGTTTCTCGTTTAACCGAAGCACGCAACTGGTCAAGCAGTCGTGGACGAATACGTGCAGCGTTCAAGTTGTTCATGCTGTCTGCACAAACAAATATTCACGCGTCAAAACACCGTCCCATGACACAAAAAACGAACATGTACATAAGCCCAATGACCATTTATATGGTCGCACCAATGCAGACTGCAATGTAGGCATCTTAAAAAAAAAAAAATATATATATATATATATATATAGAGAGAGAATCGCGTTACAACCTTTACCAGGTATCACTATTATCCCTGCAGCTCCTCGTCTACCTCCCGTTCACCAAACAGTCCCGGTTCCAAAACAGCAGACGAAGTATATAGAAAGCATACCGAATCCCCAAAGAAGCAATGGGCTTATAGCTTGCCAGTCGGTGCCCGACTCTTTATATGGGCAACACAGATTTTTAGGTGAAACCCCGTGTTCGAATTGAGCTTGTATACATATGGCGATATTCAGCAGTGAAACACGGTCATCCGGATCGACAACAGTATGCATGATTGGCTGTTCGCCACAGACTAACACGGTCGCCCACTTCAGGGAGAGACCGGCGTTGAGGATAATTGTACAAAACTGCTTTCCGAAAACACGGAATGGTAACATCAAGAATGTCACAATGACCGTTTGCTAGGATATCATGAAAGCGATACGCATGTTGTGACATATTATCGTCAAGATGAAGAAAACACAATGTACATGTGAATTCCTTCTCATCAATCCAGGGATTAACCACAATGTCGCTTTGAACGACATTACAGGGTGACAGAAAGAAAATCATAATATAACTTTCAAGTTGTGCTGTCGTAGTGTGCAGAACTCGGCGAACACCCATGACACCGCAAAAAGGGCAACCACAGCGATACACATGCATCACAACTGAAAATCTAAGATAGAATGATATGCTGGCAGAAAGTAAGGCCTGCATATGACAGGCAAACATGACAGCAACGAGGGGGCAAAAGACTGATACCGACGGGCTCAATTCAGTTGGCACATCCGTCAATAAAACAGGCAAAAGTTGATAACTCTAGAGAGTGTGAAATTAACAGAACAACGTTCTGAATTATATGGAGTTGTGACAATGTTTCAAAGCCAACGCCGTTTGAAAAATGGAAAAAAGAAAAAAACAAACGGATCATAGACAATAATAACAGCATGCAATGAAGGTTTCTCATGATCGATCAACGGTTCATTCAGTTGAACGCGGTCGGATTTTCAGTCGAATACTTGCTACCTACTTATAAAAGGTCACAATCAGGTACAAACTGATCGATAGCCAGTAATCGTACGATAACCGCCCCTTCCTAAAAAATGGGCAAAATAAAAGAGCACAATGAAGTGCAAGTCAATCTATGGTCCGCAATCGTACGACAAACATCCCTTCATAAAAAGAAGAGAAAAAAAAAGTCACAGCCGGACCGAAACTGATTGATGGTCAATATTCATACGACAACTATTCCTTAAAAAAAAAAAGGTGCAATGCTGACTGACGAAGGACCGATCAGTTGAATTATAATACCTCAAAGTTGTCGTCTATTAAAATTTGATTTTAGGGGGGCAAAAAGAGGAAGAGAACAGAAAAATAAAACAAGAACGACACGTGATATGTCTTCGTGCCACATAAGCAGGTAGACATACAAGACAAGAAAAATAAAGACATACAAGACAGCGATGCTAAGTCCACATATCATGCAAGGAGCTGGATATGGCGGATTCCTTTTTCTTTTTTTTCTAAGCATGCGATCCTTGCACAGGGGTCATGGTAATCTTCTCTATATCATTCCAACTGTCACGGATGTTCATTTTCTTTCCACCGTACCAACTTTAACGGATGTCCTGAACAACGAATTTCGTTTGAGGAAGGTGTTTCATCTGGGGTTGATCAATTCAATGATGACACTGTCGATACCTCGAGGGCATCACATTATTAAATTAAGTAATCAATTGATCGTTGACTCCGGAGTGCCAAAGACTTCGGAGCCATTGATTATTTGTTAATTTTTAGTAATAAATAAAAATACAAATTAATTAAGTAATCAACTTATGTCCGTAATGGAATTGAATCGACATGCCACTCCTTTTTGTAGTCCAAAGTGAAGTATTTGTGGTCGTTGATGGGTCCCATGGTCAACCAGTTCCAGACTGGTTATGTGAAATACTGCAATGTTCATTAAAAAAAAAAAACAAAAAAAAAACGGTGGCTTACATAGCGGCGACCAGTTCGATGATAATATCTCAAGGTTGTCGCCCTTTAATATTTGATTTAAAAAAAAAGGTTAACTAGGGCACAGTCACGAAAACATTTTATAAATCCATTTCGAACTGCCTTTTTAGAGTCCAGCACAGTCCCAAGTTTCAAATCCGATCATTCCTCTTCTTCCCCTATCCTTCTTTCCCTCTCCCTTTCCCCCCCCTTCCCCCTTTCCTCTCGCCTCTCTTCTTCAAGCTACCATCATTTTATCAAAACTGTCACTCTAATATCTCTCTACCCAAAGTTGACATAATAGGCAGTCAAAGCGAACTCGGGTAATGCTCCCTATCTGGCCTTTATATGGGGTGGCCGGCCCCAACAAGATATGAATTTCGATCATGAATGCTTCAAATGAGGGTTTTCCCCTTTTTTTCTTTCCCAATGAGATTCGGCTAGCAAATGCAAAGAATATCTCTTTACATGCTAAACACAACAAAACAAGGGGAAACAAAACCTAGATGAAAAGTCTCACTTGTAACCACCGACCCCTCGTCGCAGGCCATGCAACAACTTGAAAAGAAGACCGAACAGGATATCAAAACACCCTCCTTGTTAAAGAAAATCAATGTGTTGCGACTTCCTATACGCAGTTTTGCACAATGCACCCTCGTTTTGACTGTGCCGGTCAGGAAACATACCTTGTGTACGGTCGTTTCGAAGGTCACTAACATAAGTTAATTTCTTAATTAATTACGCTGTCTTCCATCACGACGTTTTCCCCCAAATCCAAACAGTTGTATTTAGACTGAAAGACACTCCAATTATAGATATAATGACAACACATTGTATCCAGGAGAAGAAGGTGGTCTCTCCGATCGTTTCTGGCCGTCCACATTCGCAGAAATCCAAAAAAAAAATAAAGAAAAAAAAAATCTTCGCATACTAACAAGCCCACGATATTAGCTCGTTCGCCACCGTTCGGCTGGTGGCGCCGTACTTGGCCTGACAAAACACCATCAATGTCTTTCCCACGACCATAACGCCTTCCGATGTTGAAGGGGCAGGAAAAAAAAAAAAAAAAAAAAAAAAAAAAAAAAAAAAAAAAAACGTCTAATCATTTTTCGGGTACACATGCAAGTTGGCACCAGAACTCACTATTGCAGATGTTCTGACCACGAAACAAGTTTATATGCATTCATCAAGAGAGTATGCCGTTTCGTGAAAGAGGTCGTGGCACAGATTCAAAGATACTGTCCAGTATACCATAGGAGGCAACCGGATTATCAACTTGTATGCCTTTTTTTTTCCCTTTCCCTTTGCCTTTTTCTCGACACCGGGTCGAATTGAAAATGCGTGGCAATTCGGCATTTGACTATTGAAAACCAATAGCCGGAAAGGAAAAAGAAAAAAAGAAAATAAAAAATTGGCTAAAGAGGAAGAAAAAAAAGAGGAAAAAAAGGAAAAGGAAAAGAGGGAAGACGAAAAAGAGCAGAAGAAGAGGAGGAAAACGAGAAGGGCAAAGCGGAAAAACAGAAGCAAAATAGGGAACAGGAGGAAAGAATAACAAAAGGAGGAAGCGGTTCCCTCTATGCATGATATTGAGAAGTGATGGCAATGGAGTTACTTGTCAGTGCACCTTTACCTGCACTCAGACGATCTTGACATCTCATATCGCTTATAAATCTCTCTCTCTCTCTCTCTCTCTAAACAAAAAAAAAAAAACAAAAAAAAAAAAACCATTCGTACTTTGATGAATGTGGACGCTCTTGTAGTGGCCTGCACGTTTGACAAAACCGTGGGACCTAGTTTGTAACGAGCACGACTTCGGAAAATTTTGACACAACTACAGGCCGCCCGAAAAAACAGAGCACAAACGTTTTTGGTTGGATGCATGTGGGCGCTCATGCAGTAGCCTGTACGTGTCCTAAAACACTGGCTTGTTAATCAATCAATCAATCAATCAATCAATCAATAAATCAATCAATCAATCAATCAATCAATCAATCAGGCAATGAACCAATCAATGCTCCATCTGACGACCTAGTCAGCCGATGGACAGATTGCTCAACCATTAAATCAAAACATTGTCACGAATCATGACGAAATCACAATCCCGACCCCTTCTATGCACGATGCTGACAAATGATGGCAATGGAGTTATTCGTTAGTGTACCTTTGCCTGCGGCGAGGCGATCTCGACATCTCATATCGCTCGCAATTTTTTTTTATTTTTATTTTTTTCTCTTTCTCTCTCTCTCTCTCTCTGTGCCCCTTTTTTTCCTATTCAGCACGCCCATATGCACTCTGTTGACAACACAATCTTGCCCGACCAGTTGTCCACGGCCCCATCGCGGATGGAAAGGCAGCGAGTTATTGCATCGCAGTATCCAGAACCCCATCGCAGAGAACATGGAGGATCTGGCGGAAGTAAGGAGAGAAAACCGCAAAGCAGCAGCAGAGAACGAACACAGGTGCAAAAGGAAGAGCGCAAACAATCATCTCGAAGAGAAAAGGATGTGATGCAAAGAAGAGAGCAGACAAAGACTTTGATGGAAAACAGGACAACAAACGAGGGGAAAAAAATATGATGCAGAGAAAAGAGCAGAGAAGGACTTTGACGGAAAACAGGACAACAAACGGCAGATTATAATAAACTTTGTGATCGGGGTTTTGTCAGTTCATGAAGAAACGGTTGAAACAACCAACAAAAGACAAGTGGATTGTCACGTTGCATGGCTTTTTTTCCCCCCTTCCCCTTGTATTTTCGACGTTACCGGATTGGATTGAAGGCCCACACAGGGCCGACATCCGATATTGAAAATCCATAGCCAGAGGAAAAAAAAAAAAACGGGGAACATAAAAAAAAAAAAAAAAAAAAGTGGCAACCAAATCGTCACCACGCATTTTTGGGCCCATTTTTTTTCCCTCCCTTTTCAGTTTCACCATTTTTTTTTTCTATGCTCTGTTTTCTTTCCTTCCTCGTTTTTAGCCCTCTTCTCTTTTTCTGCTTTCTTGGCTCGTAGCTGGTCTCCCCCTATATACCATTAGACACAACTGCCTACATATCATCAAATATATATATGTATATATATATATATATATATATATGATAATATCTGTATATGTCATGAAACAGAACCGAATTGCCTATATATCATAAAATATACATATATATGATAATAACTGTATATGTCATGTAACCGAACTGTTTCATGTACCATGGGCTGAGAGGAAGAACATGACAACAAACGAAGGGTTGTAACAACCTGTTTCATTGAAGTTTCGCCGACTGTGGATTGAAGATCCGTGCAGGTTTGGCATCCAGTTATTGAGAATCAATAACCGGATAGGAAAAAGATAAAGGGAAAAAAAAAAAAAAAAAAAGGTGGCAAAGGAGGTAGAAAGGCAGGCAGACAGGGGGAAGACCCATAGACACATTAGCAAAGAGGCGTGCACAAGACCGCTCTCATGTCTGCAGGTCTATCCCTCACACCCTCATTTCCATCATCTTCGTTGCCCCCCCCTCTCTCTCTCTTTCTCTCTCTCTCCCCTTCACCCCTTCTTCCCTATTCAACATGCCCACATGCACTCTATTGCTGACGTGATTGCCCACACAACACTCTCTCTCTCTCTCTCTCTCTCTCTCTCTCTCTCTCTCTCTCTCTCTC
>BFEA01000072.1:35031-57531 GCA_003427395.1 Chara braunii | reverse complement strand
GTGGATGTGTTGGACTGACCTGAACTGCTTAGCACTCTATAACTCTCGTCCTCTTCACAGACTGCTTCTCTTTCATAAACTTGGGCGATCAGTACTCAGTTGAGAAGTGGAAATTCGTAGAGCCATCCTTTTCCACGAGTGCAGTGGCGGCTGAAGTCTTGCGGGTCTGATGATATCGTTCTCGACGGCGCAGCGGCGGCTGAAGTCTTGCGGGTCTGATATCGTTCTCGACGGCGCAGCGGCGGCTGAAGTCTTGCGGGTCTGATATCGTTCTCGACGGCGCCAATGTAGTCGTTTTCTCGCCGGGTATTTTTCACGCGCCCGGATTTTCATGGATTGTCGTCCGTGCTCGCCACTGGAGGCAGTGTTTTCCCGGGATGCAGAGCATCCAGAGGCGCTACGCCCCTCACCGCTCCAACTAAGTCTCTCTCTCTCTCTCTCTCTCTCTCTCTGCTACCGGTGCTACGTGGTTCGTTCGTTGGTGATACGTGCCGTGCTCGCCGCTGCTTGGTAGGTAGTTCATTATTTGGTGCTATGTGCTTCATGCTTGCTACGCGGTTCGTTCTTCTCCATGTCTCCCTCTCTGTGCTACCGGTGCTACGTGATTCATGAGCTTGGTGCAACGTGAATCGTCCTGCGTGTTATGTGAACTTCGTGCTTCGCTGCCTTTTTATTTGACAGGCCGCCGACCAAAAAAGAGAAGATAGCCATGTTTGACAATGATTTTTTAGCCATCTTTCGAGAAATCTTTCTTATAAATGCCACTATCTTATTACTTATCTATGGAGTGATTTTGAGCACTTCAAAAAGATATGAGCTACGTGGTTCGTGCTCTGACCTACGTGCCACCTTGCCCGTGCGAAGCGCTACGTCCTACGTGTATCGTTGCTGGCAGCGTAAATCTGAGCTTGGTGCCACTTGATTCGTGATTCGTGAGGGTGGTGCTACCTGAATTGTCCTGCGTGCTACGTGAACTTCTACGTGGCTTACTGCAACGTGTGCTTGAGGCATTGTCTACTTTCGTGGAACTTGGAGGGTTGGGCTAAATCATGGTCGAAGGCTTGCGCATTGTTGGATGATCGTTGTCGACTGGAGGCTTCATTGGCATGGCTGACTCAAGTGAGTCTCCATTTCTCGTACCTTCCTCCATGAGACCTCTCTCCTTCTTCCGTCCGTCCGATCTCTGTTTGATCTCCGCCTGCTCTCCGCCTCTCCGCCCTCCCTCCTCCCTGCCTACTCCCTCTACTTCCTTTCTGCTTTCGACCTCGGCATGACGTCCTCCCTGCCTCCTCCCTCGGCCCTCCCTCCTCTCTCCGTCCTTCCTCGGCCACTCCTTCCTCAGCCCTTCTCTCTCCATTCTTCCTTCCCTCGGTTCTCAGATCCTCATCCGTCCTCCCTTCCTTGGCCCTTCACCCTCGACCCTCCCTTCCTCCTTGCTCGGCCCTCCCTTCCTCCTTGCTCGGCCCTCCCTCCCTCTTTCCTTCCTTAGTGCTCCGCCTTCCCTCCCTCCATTTTCCCTTCTTGGCGCCCAACCTAGCGGGTGCATTTCGTCTTTCTTTTTTACCCAGTGGACGTAACGCTGAATTTCGTTTTTCGACCCGCGCGTGCAGCCACAGAGAGAAAGAGAGAGAGGATGCGTTTTTTTGGCGAATTCATTCTAAGAAAGGAATGACAGAGGTGTTAGGGGCTTAATGGGAGAGGTTGGGAACCGACGGAGAAGTCGGGCGGGGGGAGGCGCGCGAGCGCGCGCGCGCGCGAGAGCGCGCGCGCGCGAGAGAGAGAGAGAGAGAGAGAGAGAGAGAGAGAGAGAGAGAGGGGTAACAGAGGCACCACCACCTCCCTCTCTTTCGGCCTGTCCTCCTTCCCTCCATTCATGCCTCGGCGCTTCTCCATCGGCCCCGCTACTTCCTCCCTAGGGCGTGACCCTCTGTCGTACCTCCCTCCCTCCGTCCCTCCTTCCTGCCTCTTCCCGTCTTTCCTCTCTCCTTCTATCCCTAGGTTCTCCCCCCTCGCCCCCCTCGTTCCGTCCCTGCCTCCTTCCTCACTTGTTAATGCCCGATCTAGAGAGTGCATTTTGCTGTTCGTTCTTTTCCCAACTGATGTGAACACCAGATACGTTTGTCGATCTGAAAAAAAGCGTGCGCGCACACGCTCATGCTCTCTCTCGCGCGCTGGAGAGAGAGAGAGAGAGAGAGAGAGAGAGAGAGAGAGAGAGAGAGAGAGAGTACCAGTCTTTCGGCCTATCCTCCTCCACCTCTCCTTTCCTGCGTCGGTGTATCTTCTTCGGCCCCGCGACTTCCTCCCCTGGTGCTCGGACCTCTGTCCTTCCGCACCCTTCTCCCTCCCTCCCTCCTATCTCTCGGTTCTGCCCCCTCCGTTCCGCCCTCCGTCCCTCCCTGCTTTGAGAATGTTGAGGAGGAAGAACTTGAGGAGGGAGACGAGCTTTGGGTGGTGGACGAGACGGACAAAGGAGAAGGTGCCGGGAAGGAAGAGAGAGAGAAGACTGACGTGCTGTGGTGGGCGTAGGGGACAGGGGGGAAGAGCGTGAAGTGAGGAAAGAAAGGTCGATGGCTTGAAATACCTGTTGCGTGTCAGTTTGCCCGTCTCTCTCTCTCCCTCTCTTTCTTACACCTGTGATCCTTTTTGTGATCTTGATAAGAAATGCAGCGTTTACATCAACGGAAAGAATAAAGATGAAATTCATCTTATGTGTGGCGTTAGGAACGAAAGGAAGCCAAACCGAGGGGGTCATGAGGTCGGGCGGAGTGAGGGATGGAGGGAGTAGGCTGTGTCGGTGTCGTGGAGGAAGCACTAAGGGGGAGGTGGTGTGGAGTGAGAGCAGGTCAGGCGGAGTGTGAGATTGGCATAAGGGGAGGGAGGACACAGACATGTGGGTTGCCCAGCGGATGATAACTGGGGTCGGAAGGGGTGAAAGACCCAAATCGTAAGGGGACAAAGACCCATATTGGATCAGTCATTGCAGCAGTTGTTTCGTAGTTGTACGACATGTGGGTTGGATGGTCCCAAGTAATTTGGTTTAGTGACATGTAGCGCGGCAAATATTTTGGGAGATGATGATAGTGCTCTTTCCCCAAATGACCGACGTTGATTCAACATTGCTTTTGTTACCAAAGCCAGTGAATCCCTGTTGTTGCTAATTAGCCGGCCAGTGAAGGTGATTCCCCTAGTTAGGTTGCTAATTAGCAGAGGTTTTCCCTGTCTCTGCTGTGGCCTTTTGTCGTTGCTAATTAGCGGGATCNGGCCAGTGAAGGTGATTCCCCTAGTTAGGTTGCTAATTAGCAGAGGTTTTCCCTGTCTCTGCTGTGGCCTTTTGTCGTTGCTAATTAGCGGGATCTCTGATGTGTGTTGTATTCTATGTCTAGAGTAAGTAGGTTGGTGTGATTATGGGCGCGCTTAGTAGAGGTTTTGCTAGAGTGGTCAGGAAGGTGATTCCCCGGAAATATCGACGGTCGATAGAGAAAAAGCATGCAGAATAGCAAAGCGTAAAGAGTCGAAGCCGCGCGTGGTAAGTGATGATTCTGTCACGCTTGTACGTTATGAGCCACAGCTGGCAGTGAAAACGCTGAGCATGTCTTTCGCTATCTGATACCAGAACTTGCAAACGTTGGTCTTGTGAGCATGTGCCATTTGAGTGAATTTGAACCGATATAGAGCCGGTGAAGGTCGTGAATTCAATCGTGAGTAGCTGCGTCATTCCGTTTTGAGTACACAGCATACGCATGCTGAGGCACAGCACTGTGAGGCTTATTTGCATGCTCGTTTATTTGAGCGGTTATGGGTTGCCATCTCTGCAGGTTAATTCCGAATTTGAACCACCGCAAAAGCGAGTGGTCATGCGGAGCGGTAAAGAGATTGGGAGATGATGATTCTGTTCTTTCCCCAAATGATCGACGTTGATTCGACATTGCCTTTGTTACCAAAGCCAGTGAATCTGATCCCTCATAAAGACGGGTGTACTCCCTCGGTTCCGCAGCGATCCCTGAGCCCGCACTTTGTTGAAAATTTAGGTGCCTTTTGACAAGCCTCGCTTGCGGACAGTCAAAGTCGTCATGTGCGGTGAAGAGAAGGGGGGGGGGGGGAAGTGGCTAACGAGAGTAAATGTAGCAATCAAGTTTTGTCTATGAGAAACGTACGATAGAATTGATACTGATGCAGCTAGTCCCAATGCCTAGGTTCCGATCCCACTGAACGTCTTGGTATGACATTCAGTGCCGGATGTCTTCTTGGCAGATACGGGAGGAAATAAGGTGTACGATTTGTGACCTAGCGAGGCAGAACCTCCGTGAAGCGCTCAGCTTGGGCTCCATTCTTGTTGAGCAGAGAGACCTCCTCCGGAGGAAATTGTTTATCAGTAATTATTATGTTGTAGGTCAGTTAGAACAGATCGTGAAGCTACAGTTTTCCCGGTTTTTTTGTTCTGCAGAAATCTCCTGCCTCCCTTATTTCCCCGATATTGAAATGTTGATCTTCCCTTGAGAAGGCGGTGGGGGGGAAGGTTAGTGCTGTTAGCAGCAATGGTCAACAAGCGTCATGTCACTCTCGAGGAAGATATACGGTTTTGCACGTGATGACTGCTATAAGATCTTATGTGGACAACATATACCTAATGCAACGTTAAGGGTGTTGAAGATCTACACTGCCTTTTTTTTATGGTACTCTGTAAAGCCCTTTGGTACTGTTTAGAAAGGAACGGTGGTTGTGAGGCCAGTTATCTGTAGAAATAAATTTACGATCCATTGGATAAATGGGGACTTTATGCATATCCTGTAAAGGGCATATCTTGAGGCCTGCGTTATGAGTTTGCAATGGACCTTGTGGAACATGACTTTCTGCCTGGTGAACACCGGGGCCAGTGCTCTTCTTATATACAGTGCTTGTCGTAAGTCGGATGCGTGTCGTCTGTACCTGGCCAACTCTGAGGCCATTGCCCATATGTGCAGGGCATATCCAGATGCGATCAATGGCGGATGTGCTCATTGCTGATTGAGATGTACCTGGCCGCCTGTACCTTGGGTTTTGCGAATTCCTGATGGGAATTTTCGATGCAACCGATGATGAAGCACAAATACTGATGAGGGATCTCGCTGACGATTATTACCTAATCACCATCTTTCGCCTGAGGTTGAGAAACGGCTAAGGCTATGGCAATCGTCGTAGTGGAAGTTGTGAGGGATTCTTTGCAAGTGTTCGATCGGAGGACGTTCTCGTACTGCGAATGTTGGGTGTTATTGGCTCTCATTTTCTTGGTTTTGGTCAGACATTCAGAAGCATTTGGGCTGCTCTGTCTTCGGCCGAATAATCCATCCTATGTGAATAATCCATCCTATGTGAATAATCCATCCTATGTTTTTGTTACTACCTTTGCGTCTTAGTACATGTCTGCATGGATTTCGTGGTCCGAGCCACATATGGCCGATGATGTAAGAAACATATTTGCTACTCTTGACAGTGGCTGCGTGCATGGGACGTGGCTGTGGATGACGTTAACTCTATCCACCAAGATCGCTGAGGCCGTTGATACAAGGCTGTTGTTGTTTGTGTTTGGGACAAGGTTGTGCTCAGTGATAAGTATGAGAGAAGCACGGATGCAGGTGGGGTCTTCCAGATGGCGTCCAACAGTGTTGTCTGGTCAGGGCTGATGGAAAGGTCTGGGTCGACAAAGTTTTCTTGTCACTTCTATTTTTTGGATGTCAGGCACCACGTTCCACGTGTTGACACCCAGTCCTAGGAAGCTCAAGTAGATGTCCCACTTACGATATCTGGAGCTGCGTGCACGTGTGGCTGTTAGACGAGAAGATGGGGTCACTATTGTCTGTATACTGTCTGCGGAGCAATGCAAAGGGTCCACTTACACCTACATAGAGCACTACCGAATGCAGGAGTAGGGTCTTTGGTGTGCTTCGCACGAGCTGTTCTAAAGATTGCACATTTCTATTATGTAACGTCGTCGCTTCTTGATAATGGATGCTGAACTGTTCTTCATGGAAGATATCCCCTCCCAAGAAGCAACAGAGAATGTCGTCGAGGGATTAGGAACCCCTTGATGTCAAGGCTCTCCACTTACGCTATCTGGAGCTGCCTTTAAGTGTGGCTAACAGACGAAAAGTTGGAGACATTCTCGGTGCGAATGGCGAGTTGGACAGCGAAATTTCGGGTCTAGTTGTTTTATCCTGTAGAATGTGTGAGGTAAATTGACTTTAAGTAAGTTATTCTCTGGCCATGTGTTCTTGACTTACAGACTTCATTTTCTGATGCGTGACGCAGCTCATGTGTGTACAATGAGGTGATTGTATGAGCTTCACTTTGATTGAAGGACGAGCTGCAAGATTATCATGATCGGTGGTTGCGTTATGTCTGTCTCGCTTTAATGGTGGGCAGACTAGGCTACCTGTCGTACAAAGAGGTTGATATCTCTCTTGTAAGCACCGGGAGCTAGACTTGGATCCTGAAAGAAGCTAAGGCTTAACTCTTGCGTCCGCGTATAGGATTACAGTTATGGGATTCCCCTCGTACATGAGGTTGCAAAAATAATGTGCTGGTAATATCTAAGGATCTGATGAATGTCACCACTTAGGTTTGCAATGACTAGGGTTGTCTCCGCAGTGACTAAGGATGTCTGCCGCAATGACGAGAATCGATTCACATAAGCCGTCTGAGCGCAAAAAACATGATGGCGGAATCTAAGGGTCTGAGCGGGTACTGTTTGCGGATTTGGCAATCTGTTGCAAATGTGACAGTGAGGAGAACCAGTTCTTCTGCGTGTTTCTGTACTAATCCGTAGCATATTAGGCCAGGTCCGCTGCAATGACGAGAATCATTTCACATAAGCGTCTGAGCGCAAAAACCGTGATGGCGGAATCTAAGGGTCTGAGCGGCTAAGATCAAGTGTAGTATCTGTTCTGATCAGTTTAATATCTGATCCGTGGTCCATCGGGCCACATTTAAAAAAAAAAAAAGGGTCTGAGCGGCTATTGTTTTCGAAGTCGGCAATCTGTTGCGATAACGACACTGTGAGGAGAACGAGTGTTTCTGTGTGTGTTTGGGTACTGATTTGTAGCATCTTAGAAGGTCTGGTCTGCGTGTACCAGAAGCCTTAAATGGCATGTTAACCGCTGGAAGGGTTGTTTCGATGTGCCACTTTGGTCGGTGAAGGGATCGTCGGCTAATGTTATGACTTCTGCATCATTGGCTGGCAGGTTCCGATGTAGTCAGCCGCAATGATGAGAAAATATTCACACAAGCCGTCTGAGCGCAAAAACCATGATGGCGGAATCTAAGGGTCTGAGCGGTTGAGTTTGCCAGTTTGTGTGGAATGTGTGCAAGGCGTCAGTTTGTTGGGTATAGTGTAGCTGCATGAAATGGATGCCAGGTTTGTAACTTGTTCACGACGCGTTTCGACTAGTGCGACGGTTGGACATTTGGTGATGGATGTCACAGATAAGTCACGGTCTGCTGTGATGGAATAAAAAATCGAGTGTTTGCTGGGTAGTCTGAAGTAGCGCCCCGGAGTTGTGGTGTTCAACTATAACGCAGTACTATAAGGCTGATGATGGCTCGGTTACGCAACGCAGGAGCGAATTGGGCAGATCACGAGTGGTTTGTGTTATTCTTATTGTTTCGATGACGGACTTGATGCCTCGGGTGACCCCTTTGGAGAGTTGGAATTGCTTTGTGCATGCTTTTGCAAAAGCACCTGTTTTGCGCTGGGCAGTTGCGTTGGATTGGGGCGGGTAGAAATTTTGCGAATTATGAAAGTGGACTCGGTCTCAGTCAGATTCCCATTGACATATCTGGTTGTCGAATGCCGGCAGTCTGACATGCATTTGGGTAAGGCTGCTTTGTGCAATGGTCCCCGTTTTGCCTCCTTTGGGAAAAGGCATGGGTTGTGATGGTGTAACATTAACGACCACATCTGGGCTCTGATTTCTCAGAGCGGTATGACCTTGCAGATCCCACCGGTGGTGATTTATTCTCCTGCCTTTGCGCATGTCTGTTTCAGATCGATGTGGAAGGTTGATTTGTTTGAGAATTTGAATCTTTAGGTTTCAAATTTCGCGGTACTGGCGTTGTAATCTCCTATGATGACATCCGTTCAGCCTTGTCCTACCATTCGTCCATGCTTGGTCTGAGGAACCGTTGACCTAGGAGATCTGAACTGAGGAGAAATGCCTAGTGATGCAAGTACGACGAGGTCGCCTCTGCGCTGCCAGCTAGTTTTGCAGTTCCTCCTTTCAGGAGGATTGTTGCTGGACAGTAGATGGATGTTTCAGTAACTGGATGTGGGGTGGCCTCTGACTCACCGTAGATCGGAGAGTACAGGGGTGTTTCTGTTTCATTATAGAGAGGAACGTGATGGATGCATGCATTCACTATATTAATCAATCCCCTGACAGGTTTGATAGACAGTGAAAATCGTTGTGACGGCGATCGAGAGGAGGTATTTGTTCGTTATTCCCCCTTGACTCTGGATGTGGTGGCGACTTGTTCCCGTATGTTCCTGGAAGGTCACACATTTACGCTGGTAGTATGAACGGGTGGACTGCATTACAGAGGGTGCAAGGATGGTTGCGCACATCGGAAGCGATGTGTCAACCTAGGTATTCGGAATTTCTGTTGCGCATGCCAGCTTTGCACGCACTGTGGGGATGATGAAGTTGGGGGGTTGTCTTATCAGTCAGATCGATGATGATGAAGTTGGCTTTCTAGCCAGTGGGCTACCTGGGGACTTCGGTCTCCAATGAGCCGTACACATTAAAACGACTTCTTCTTCCACTGAGTCGAGAATTATTGTCGTGGGGAAGACAATCAGGTTTTGGCGGCAAAGCTATTGGGCTGCGTGTGGATGCTTTCCCAGTTTGCCTTTTTGTGATTAAGTGGATTGCGATTATGCCATGGACCACATATAGGTAATCATATTTTGATACGTTGCAAGGACTAGAGGACGATCCAGAGCAATCCACTGATGAGAAACCTAACAATTGAAAGCAGTCCGTGATGTATAAACTTAAAACACTCGTAATTTTTTCCTGAGGGTTGTTCCTGGCGTATGTACCCTTCGGTAGCACGTTTGGTATAGTGTAGCGTCGTAAAATGACATTCATCGAGTTCCGCTGAATATGGATGTGCTCATTTGTGGTCCATGTGTGAAGCCATGTTTGCGGTTTTTAGGATTTCTGCCAGCACGATTAGTAGGGGGTGATTGGGCAGCATTTGTGGTCCATGTCCATGTGTGATCCTGTATGCATTGTTGAGCTGTCTGTGCAGTGTTCCGAGATCGGTCGACTTGAACAAAACGTGGATATCGGTGCAGGTACGTCCGTTGACTTTGTATTCTTTATTATTGTTATATTGTATCCAATTGCAATCAGACTCGCTTTCATTCACACTCATATGTATGCAAACAGGTTGCGCGGCAAACTGGCGTCAAGCGCCCACTCAGAACTCAGAGATATAGTACCAAGAACGCAGCTCAGATACAAGTTCACTTCAAACGGCTATGGCGGCACGCCGCCTGTACAACTCTCTGTTCGTCACTTACTCAACACTGCTGTTCGCACACAGGACCACCCTGGATATCCCACACGCAACACCCTGTACACTCGCACACACACGCACACACCTGCAGCTAAGGCTGCTATGGCCGCTGCTACTCTATCACTATGGGTAACTTCCTTCTCGCCCACTTCGTCCTCGGGCTCACTGCAGACCACCTCGGACAAGTCGCTATGGAAGCGCTTCCGCATGGCTTACGCAGGAATGAATGAATGGCTGGGCGCTGCCTCTTGATTTATACTCCTGTAACTCGCTGGTCTGCCCTTTTCTTCTGGTACTTGCTGGACTGGACTGGGACTGACTGGACCGGTACCGCTGACTGCATGGGTTTGCACCGCAGACTCATTGCAGTGGCACTGCCAAGGTACTGAGGTTGGCTCCTTGACTTGCCCACTTGCATCTGCCTAAACGTGAGCCCACTCCGAAAGGCCACTTCCGGGACCTCTCAGGACTGTAGCGGCTACAACCTTTCAGGATCCCTACAGCTACGACTTCTACATGGCTGTGACTCCTACTCGACAGAACTACAGATCGAACCCCTACCACTTCACAGACCTACGACAGACAACAACAACTGTCAAAACACAGGTCACAGGTTCAAACACTCGGGGTCGACACAGATTCTGTACACAGGTAAGGTGAGAACTAGGGATCGAGCCCTGGGATCTGCATTCGCTACTGCTAAAAGGTGAAAACCGTTTCACAATAATCCCTGTGTTTTTTCCAAGAACCGTCGACTTGAACAAAACGTGGATATCGGTGCAGGTACGTTCGTTGACTTTGTATTCTTTATTATTGTTATATTGTATCCAATAATCCGTGTGTTTTTTCCAACATGTGGGGGTCGAAGAGGTTCGAGCCACTGGAAAACAGAAAGGGGTTCATGTGTTTAAATTTTTGACACCCATATGGCATCATTGCGAGCGATGCAGAATTGAGGTGTGTTTAAGTTCTCAGGCGATACGGCCTGTGATGATCAATAGCGGATTTCATTGAAGTCTCTGGACTGGGGATACTGAAATTGTTGTTACACATTCTGAGTTATTGTGGTTGCACGTTCCGAGCACATGTGACACCGCCCTCTGGCTGCCGGCACAATGCAGTAAGATTCGGGAAGGAAGTCTTTGCACTCGTATTCTCAATCCGTGGTGTTGACTACCTTTTAACTTTGCGTGTGAGGCAGAGAGATCCTCTGGCTTTTGCCGCACATTGCCTAGGACGTGCTAGGTGTCATACTCTCTGAGACCTGTTGCCTGCTCTTCACTTSGGCTACCGTCTTCACCTGAATAGAATGGCCGCACGACATGTGCTGAATTTGGTTTACGGGTATGTAGCGTGGAAAATATATCGGGAGATGATGATTCTGTTCTTTCCCCAAATGACCGACGTTGATTCAACATCGCCTTTGTTACCAAAGCCAGTGAATCTGATCCCTCACAAACACGACAGTAGTCCGTCTTTCCCTCAGCGAGTCGTTGGGAGTTGGAAATTGAAAATTGTATTGTATAGCATCTGTCATTGTCCTTGCAACAGTCAATACGATGCTTGGATGTCTGCATGCAGGTGTGAGGGGTTCTGCTGTTTCTTTCTCCCTGTGGTGGGAAGCGAGTATAAATTCTTGTTATTTGAGCATGTGGTGAGTGGCTGAGCGAGTCTCTTAGTCATGCTGCTGGGATTTGAAGGCAGGAGCATTGGGCTTTGGGGATGGGACTGCGGGATTGGGGACTCGGGCTGGTTGGGGACTCGGGCTTTCGGGGATCGGGGGCATATGTACTGCGTGCTGGCAGAATGGCTTTGGTGAACGCGGGTGTTTCCGAAACCATCAGCCTTGCGAAGAAGAGGGCCTTGTATGGATAAATCAGGCAAGTTTGGCAATWTGGTATCTGGGATCAATCCGCTTTCACTCGGACTGATCCCTCGTGTTGTTGCCTAAAGTGGGATTGTGAGGATGCGACGCGCCGGTGTTTCATTCCAGCCACTTGCGCTACTTTTTTCCTCCGACATCGCTATGGATATTGTTCGAATGGCTGGACATTAGATGTGGCCAAATGCTTGGCATTTGCCAACGACTGGTTCGGCCTCGGTAACTATCAGGAGGTGAACATGCATGTCTAACCAGAGGGAGAATGTCATGATGAATTTCCACGTAATTATTAGCGGTGCCTCCGAGGCCTGTGCTGGAGAAAGGCAGGAGCATTTGCCAATTTCCACGTAATTATTAGCGGTGTCATGATGAATTTCTACGTAAGCCCCCAACCTCTTTGGATCACCTCTGCGTCTTATGCGCTGATTCAAAATAGAGGATTGGACCTTCATGGCACAGCTTGTATATTTCTGATTGTCCTCGATGTTTGACTTATGAAGGTAACATGCCTCTGTCGTTGCTTAATAACGGGAGATTTGAGTCAGGAGTGTTATTGGGTATGGCCGGTAATTATACTAATGGTTCATCTGACCACTGGACGATGTGAAACCCAAGATCTCTCTTGATAGACTCACGCTCCTATAGATGCAGAACATTACCTAGTCGCGGTTGTGGTTTTTTGTCTTCAGTAACGTCTTCTATGAGGGCTACGTGGATGGCAATTCGAAATTCGAATGACCCGTGTCATTACCTAATCACCATCTTTCGCCTGAGGTTGAGAAACAGCTAAGGCTATGGCAATCGTCGTAGTTGAAGTTTTGAGGCATTCTTTGCAAGTGTTCGATTGGAGGGAGGCTCTCGTATTGCGAATGTTGGGTGTTATTGGCTCTCATTTTCTTGGTTTTGGTCAGACTTTTAGAAGCATTTGGGCTGCTCTGTCTTCGGCCGAATAATCCATCCTATGTTTTTGGTTCTACCTGTGCGTCTTAGTACATGTCTGCATGGATTTCGTGCTCCGAGCCACATATCGCCAATGGTGTAAGAAACATATTTCCTACATAGGACGTGGCTGTGGATGACGTTTATCCACCAAGATCTCTATATAGGTGTAAGCGGACCCTTTCTGGTCAGGTCTGACGAAAGGGTCTGTGATGACTAATTTTTATCGTCGCTTTTATTTTTTGGATGTTGGGCAGCACTTTCCACGTGCTGACACAGTCCTGGGAAGCTGAAGTATATGTCCCACTTACGCTATCTGGAGCTGCTTGCACGTGTGGCTGTTAGACGAAAAGATGGGGACACTTTTGCCTGTATACTGTCTGCGGAGCAATGCGAAGGGTCCGCTTACACCTATATAGAGCACTACCGAATGCAACAGTAGTGTCTTTGGTGTGCGTCGCACGAGCTGTTCTAAACGCCACACATTCGTGTTATATTTTTTTAACGTTATTGCTGCTTGTTATATTTTTTAACGTCATGACCGCTCTTTTTTAACGTCATGACCGCTCTTCTTCCTGGAAGGTATCCCATGCCAAGAAGCAACAGAGAATGCCGTCGAGGGATTAGGAACCCCATGTTGTCAAGGCTCTCCTCTTACGCTACGCTATCTGGAGCGGCCTTCAAGTGCGTCTCTCAGGCGAAAAGTTGGACAGCGAAATTGCCACTGAGTATATTATCCTGTAGAATGTGTGTCGCAGCTCGTGTTCTCGACTTACAGATTTCATTTTGGTGATGTGTGACGCAGCTCATGTGTGTACAATGAGGTGATTGTATGAGCTTCACTTTGATTGAAGGACGAGCTGCAAGAATATCATGATCGGTGGTTGGATTATGCGTCTTTTGCTCTAATGGGAGGCAGACCAGGCTACGTGTCTTACAACGATGTTGTAATCTCCATTGTGAGCATCGGAGCTCAGGTTCGACTCTGTGTGTCATGGAATGCATATGCATTTAGTTAAGGGATCAACCTCGTGCATGAGGGTGACAAGAATAGTGTGCTTGCTCTGGAAATTCCTCCTAATTTCCTAAAGCAATTGAACGCAAATAATGTGATGGTAATATCTAAGGATCTGATGAATGTCACCACTTAGGTTTGCAATGACCTGGTTGTCTCCGCAACGACGAGAATGGCAAATTCAGCAGCACGTCTGGTATGTGTTCACGACACATTTCGACTAGAGCGAGGTAGTCAGCTGCAATGATGAGAAAAAAATCACATAAGCCGTCTGAGCGCAAAAACCATGATGGCGGAATCTAAGGGTCTGAGCGGATGAGTTTGTCGAACTCACTAGCATTTGTGGAATGTGTGTTTGGCGTCAGTTTGTTGGGTACGGTGTAGCTGCATGAAATGGGTCGTAGCGATAGTTGTTCGTATTGTGTGCACGATGTGTTTCGTCTATAGCGAGGGTTGGACATTTGTTTGCTGTGATGGGAAAAAAAATCATGTGTGCTGGGTAGTCTAAAGTAGCGCCCCGGAATTTGTGTACAACTATCACGCAGTACTTTATGGCATGGGATGTTTTAAGGCAGATGGCAGGGGTGCGCTCAACGGCCAATGATGAGGATTTGATAAATGGAATTACCGGCTGAGACACTTGTGCTGATAACCAGTGCTGATTTTCTGAGGCCAATTGAAGGAGTGGATGAAAGGTCGAAGGAGCTCTATCGTGACGCTTGTTGATGCTGCTGGTTGTGGAGCTCAATGGTTTACCATGAGCTAGAATTCTTAGGTGCGGACTGATAAACTGTTGCTGATTATCATTGCTACTTGCACTGGGCTGAATGAGGACGGTTGATATGCTCGATTGACGTACAAGGATCATGAGGTGTGAATCTGATAATGAGATGTTCATTAAGAGAAGTCCGTGATCAAGGTAAACTTGACCACCTGGACGACCATCGTACAACCGCACAGTACAACCACACAGCACCACCCCGCAGTAGRCGACAGGAATGTGGGTTATAGAGCGTGAATCTGATAATGAGATGTTCATTAAGAGAAGTCCGTGATCGAGTTAGACTTGACCACCTGGACAACCATCGTACAACCGCACAGTGCAACCACACAGTACCACCACGCAGTAGAGCCACAGGAATGTGGGTAATCGAGTGAGTGGTGAAGAATCGTAGTATTATATTACGAGGAATATGTTCTCGAAATCATGGGCTGGAGGTGTCGTATAGAAGTTTGGCAATGATGAAAAGAGACGTAATGGCTTCTCTCACAACATTCGTAGTGGCCGTCTGAGAGTTTTCGCCGTGCCGGGCTTGAGAACTGATGCGGTTCTAATCCTTCCTTGGATGTCTGAGGCACTCTGTATTGGATGGGATGTTTTGCTAGAACTGCAAATATAGAATCGTGTTGCTGGTTTACCAAGAGACGTGTCTGGCACTGGGCGAGGCGTCTGTTTTTTCTTCTCACATGGTGTAGCGAAAAGAGCAGTGATCGTGTAATGAAGCACTGCGGTTTTGGTGAGCACGGTATTAATGGATCAAGTGATGATAATTTTATACAGACCTGTTCTGATTTTACTTGTGCGCCCCCCGCCATAATGGTGTCGCTCGTCATTAGCAGGGAACGTGTTTGGCACTGGGCGAGGCGTCTGTATTTCTTCTCACACGGTGTGTCGAAAAGAGTAGTGATCGTGTAATGAAGCACTGCGTTTTTCCGACGGCTGTGAATTTGTTGTCTTTGTATCTGTACGGGTTTTTGTTATTGGCATTGCTTCGAGGACTGAAATCTAGAATTGAGAAGGCGTTTATGAATGATTTCTTCAGAGTCTCAGTCCTCGTTGTGGTCCCGGTCATAATGAGCATGCTCCTTATGCAAACGATGAACTGCTGATTGTTGGATATTGTCATGCGAACTCCACTTTCTGAGCTGTGCCAACGAAGCTCCGCACTTAGATCTTGTGCAGCTTGTGCCGCTGACAGCTTTTCTGACAACTTGGACTCTGTGAATGATTTCTAACTAGCTGATATAGAGAGAGAAGGGGGTGGCAAGTTTTGATTGTGCTATGTATAGCGTTGAAGCCAGTCACCTTCTGTATAGATTATGTTAACGCGGGAGTGCACAGGGCAGATCACGGGTCGTTTTGTGTTTATTGTGAATGTTTAGATGACCGACTTGGTGTTTGTGGTGTCCCAGTAGAGAGATTGTACGTGGGTTTTGTATGCTTCTGCATAAGCACCTGTTTGGTTTCCGCTGGCTAGTTGCCTTCAGGCCGGTAGAAATTTCGCGAATGATGAAAGTGGCTTCAGTCGGATTCCCACTGACATATCTGGGTGACGAATGCCAGCAATCTGACGTGCATTTGGAAAGGGCTGCCTTGTGCAATTGTCTCCTTTTCGCCTGTGGCAAACGGCGTAGGTTGCGCAGACATCTCGTATATTACCCTGAAGAGCCCAGTGGTGCTGAGCTGTCTTTATCCTTCGGGCTCTGCACATATCTCGTATATAGTATGGAAAGTTGGTTTTTCAAAGAATTTCAATCGTTTGTTTGCAGTACCGTACGGTTTTAAAGCTCGATCTTCTTACTGTTCTTGTTATCTCCTGTGATGATATACGTTCAGCCTTGTCCTACCATGCGTCCATGCTTGGCCTGAGGAACCATTGACCTAGGAGATCTGAACTGAGGAGAAATGCGTAGTGATGCAACTACGAGGTCGCCTCTGCGCTGCCAGCTAGCAATGCTGTACCTCCATTTAGGAATGTTGGGGGACACCTGATGGATGCTTCAGGAACTTGTTGTGGCGTGGTCTCATCCGTCTCGCTGTATAGGGGAACTTCCATCTGAGTGCAGCTGAACAGGATTGATGCGTGCCCGCACTCTGTTGATCACATCTTAGGTTTGGTTGACAGACAAATTGGGTTAGTCGGGAAGAGGGTGGTGTGATTTCATGGTGTAGTTAATTATGAAGCTGAGTGATCTCATCACTGGTTTGATTGTTCACTCGAATTGAAACATTTAACAAGCACTGTGGAATTCTTCTGTACCGTAATTAGTGCCCGGTGAGGTCTCGCTCGTTCAAAGCATGTGAATAGTACCCGGTGAGGTATCGCTCGTTCAAAACATTTAACAGTAACTTGAATAATACCGTAAATAGCACCTTAAATAGTACCCGGTGACGTCTCGGCGTCTCGCTCCTTCAAAGCATGTGAATGTTGTCACTTTAAACGCTCGATGTTTCATTCTAATACCGTATGGCGCCAATACGAAATTGCATCCAGACAGCTTGTCTGTGTCTGGGTGTATGAGCCCGGCGCGATAAAACCGTATAGAATGCTTCTTATTTCGCTGGAAATTCTTTTCGAATGGTTTCCTGAGTGACATTCTCTACGAAATGGTTCATCGTGCGTATCCGGCGGATTGTGGTATCTAGTAAGTCTGACGTATGAGTGCCTCTTTTCCGTAAGGTGGTAGGCGAAGTCCTCTCTGTTCGTTGTGACGTGGTGATTATCCAGTGAGTGGATTTGAATGTGGACAACGTCCCACAAATTTCCTTTCATATTGCGGAGCGAAGCCTACTTTGTCGTGCTGGTTGTAGACTGCGGAATATTAATTGGGAAGAAGTGGTTGCGTCGCTCGTTCGAAATGGTGCACACATTTCGAGTGGTGACATCTTTGGGTTTATTACTAACCGTAAGGTGATAGAGGTAATATTGAAAGCCAAAGACCTCTTTGTTGATTGTGACTTGGTGATTATCCAGTGAGTGGATTCGAATGTGGACAACGTCCTAGATAACATCACCACAGTACTCACTAAAGTTTTCAGTGTTCAAGCGGAGTCCATCTCATTTTTTTGCGAGTGGTGTGGCGGTCTTAGTTTTGGACTGCGGAAAATCAATTGGAAAGAAGAGGCTGATTTGCGTCGCCGCTTGTACTGCTAGTGAGCAAGTAGTTATTAAGAAGAGGCACGTACATTCTTTATGGTGGTGCTTATGAACGATCAGAGTTTGTTCTCGGCAGGAATCTGCGGTAGCTGTTTGATGCTTACCATTCTGTGTGACACGGCGCAGGAACTCTCGGTAGTCGATTGATGCGTAGGAGGCTGTGTGCTCATCGTATGAATTGCTTGCTAGAGATGAATTGAAAGTCTGGGCTTGTCCTTTTGCATCTTCAACGGTCCGTTTCCATTGCACTGAAACTGTCAAATCATGCATCAGTACTTAAAGGGGATGGAGGCTCTTTGGATCACCTCTGCCTCTTATGCGCTGATGCGACATAGAGGATTGGACCTTCATGGCACAGCGAGTATGTTTCTGGTTGTCCTCGATGTTTGACTTATGAAGGTAACATGCTCCTGTCCTTGCTGATTAGCGGAGATGTGAGTGAGGAGTGTTTTTGGGTATGGCAGTTCATGATTCTACGACTGTTGGATGCTCTGAAATCTCTTTTTACAGTGTCACGCTCCTATAGATGCCGAATCTTCTCCAATCGCGCTTGTAGCTTTGTGTCTTCTGTAATGTGTGCTATGATGCCTTTTTTTTCATCAATCTCGTTTTATTGGTGATATCTTTTCAGCTTTGTCTTAACACTATTATCCATCAGTGCTTTCTTAGAGGAATTTGACTATGGGGAGGACAAAGTTTGGTGGAAATCGTATGAAGAGATGAAGGTAGGGTCTATGGTTCTGTAGCGGCCTGTGGTTGTGTTTTTCAGGCAATTTGATCCGTACATGTTCAGAGATGAAAGGGGTAATATATGTAAACAAGGTGTCAAGAGCTTTTATCTGTCTTGACGATACGCCTTCGGTGTAAAGTAGCTGCATGAATGGCGAGGAGTTGGGATATGAGTCGTTTGAGGGTTCAATTACGGCTGCCGTGTTTGTGTCAATTTGAAGGGTTGCTTCCCGAGGTGTTTCTCACCGTGGTCTTGTGCACTTCGAGAGTCAAATCTTTCAGTTTACAAACCAATGGCTGGGCAGAATCCACATCCATTGACCTGTCTACTGGAACACCCAACAGTCATGTCGGAGACAGAAATTTGCCATCTGTATATTGGTTTGTGTGCCGCCGGCCCATAACCGCGCTGTTATGGGGTTCCCGGTCCCCTTTTTAATCTCTTATTCGAATCACCGCAAAAGCGAGTGGTCATGCGGAGCGGTAAAGATATTGGGAGATGATGATTCTGATCTTTTCCCAAATGATCAACGTTGATTCAACATTGCCTTTGTTACCAAAGCCAGTGAATCTGATCCCTCATAAAGACGGGTGTAATCCCTCCGTTCCGCAGCGAGTCCTGAGCCTGGACTTTGTCGAAAATTTAGGTTCCTTTTGATAAGCCTCGTTTGCGGACAGTCGGGAGTAGTTTTGGTTTCACATGTGAAAGTGGTCATGTGCGGTGAAGAGAAGGGGGGGAAAAAGGTTGTTGGAGTGGCATACGAGAGTACATGTAGCGATCGAGTTTCTTGTATGACAAACATGCGATAGAATTGGATACTGATGCAGCGAGTCACAATGCATGACATTTAGTGTGGCATGTCATCTTGGCAGATACCGGATGAAATCATTCAGACAGGCAGAGAGAGCTCCTCCGGAGGAAATTGTTTATCAGTAATTATGTTGTAGGTCAGTAAAACAGATTCTGGAGGCAGTGTTTTCCCGCTTTTTTGTTCTGCAGAAGTTTCCAGCCTCTCTAATTTCCCCGATATTGAAATGTTGATCTTCCCTTGAGAAGGCGTTGGGGGGTGGGAAGTTAGTGCTGTTACCAGCAGTGATCAACAAGCCTCATGTCGTGGTCAACAAGAAAGAAGATTATACGCTTTTCCACATGATGACTGCTGTAAGATCTTCCCTTATCGGTTTTGCACGTGAGGATTGCTCTGGAAACTACGCTGAATCCTATGTGGACAACATCCTCTGCCAACCTGATGCATCATTAAGGGTGTTTAAGATCTATGCATCCGTTTTTTTATGGTACTCTGTAAAGCCCTTCGGTATTGTTTAGAACGGAACGGTGGTTGTGAGGCCAGTTATCTCTAGAGATAAATTACGATCCATCGGATGGATGGTGACCTCATGCCGATCCTGCAAGCGCATATCTTGAGGCCCGCGTTACGAGTTTGCAATGGACCTTGTGGAACATGACTTTGTGCCTGGTGAACACCGGGGCCAGTGCTCTTATATACAGGGTCGTAAGTCGGATGGGTGTCTTCTGTACCTCGCCAACTCTGAGGCCATTGCTATGTACAGGGCATATCCAGATGCGCCTATTGATTGATTGATGACGAATATGCTCACTGCTCATTGAGAGGTACCTGGCCCGCTGTACCTGACCGAATTCACGACTATGTGTGGAATTTGTGCTCGTCGTCAGTTTGTTGGGTGTGGTGTAGCTGCATGAAATGGGTACAAGGGTTATAGGATTGTACTGTGTTGGTGGCATTTGTCACCTAATGTGAGGGTTGGACATTCGATCACTGCGGATAGGGCCTGCACTCTGCAAATGATGGATGTCGAAAAAGAATGGTGGTTTGCTCTGAAGAGGTCAAAATCGAGTGTGTGCTGGGTAGGCTGAAGTAGCACCCTGCGAGTTTTGGGCAATAACTTTTATGGAGTACCATACCTGGGTAGGCAGCAGTAGCTCCCCGGACTTGTGGGCAGTAACTATCAGACAGTACTATACGGCAGTTGGAGTCGGCTAGCGCAGATGGCTCGAGTGCGCTCTACGGTCAATGATGAGGATTTGAAAAATGGAATTACCGGCTGAGGGACTTGTGCTGATAACCAGTGCTGATTTTCTGAGGCCTGAATGAGTGGATGAAGGTTGAAGTGGTCTATCGCAGAATTGGAATACGCAGGTCGCTCCGAGGCTGTTTCTGGTTCAGACCATTGGTCTATGGTGAGTTAGAAAACGGAGGTGCCGACTGATTTACTCTTCCTGATATTCAGTGCTACTTGCCCGAGACTGGATGTGGACGGCTGGCTTGACTGGCTTTTGAAGATCATGAGTTGTGCATCCTATGATAAAATGTTCACCCACAGTACTGAGAAACGCGCCTGGCAATATGTGACGCGGCGTTTGTGGGAATGAAGCACTGCGGTTTGCAGTTGCATGCCAGCTTTGACACTCCGTGATGGGCTTCCTGTTGAATCACGAATGGATAGAGTAATATTAATCTGAGTTTACTTGAGGAAAAGGACATGCATCACCATGGGATTGTCCAACTGTTAATTTGTTGTCTTGGTATCCGTATGTGTTTTTGTCAATTACAAATTTACAATGCTTCGATGACTGAAATCGAGAGTTGAGAAGGCGCCTATGAAGATTTCGCTGTCCGACATAATGATCGTGCTGCTGACCCATGTGTAACAACGACGAAATGCTGACTGTTTGATATTGGCATACCAACTCCACTGTCCCATTTGGGCCCAGTACTGTGTCAACGAAGCTGCACACTTGACTCGGTGCAGCTTGTACTGCGTGCAGCTGTGTCATGATATCTTGGACTGTCTGAATGATTTCCAACTTGCTGATGGAGTCAGCGAAGCTGGTGGCCAGTTTTGATTGTGGCCAGTTGGATTCCCACCGACATATCTGGGTGACGTATGCCGGCAGTCTGACGTGCGTTTGGGTAAGGCTGCTTTGTTCAATTGTCCCACAGCAGCACAACTTCCAATTTCGCAGTTTGTCGGACGTACGCTCCATCTGAGATCCATAGCATATGATTGGAGAACTGCAGTTCACCTTTTCCTGGCACTCCACAGTCCATTACTAACAGCAAGGATCAGGATAACATCTGTTTCAGATGAATTGCTTGGGGTTCTGATGAAATTGGACATGGAATGTAGATGCATTGCTTGGGGTTCTGATGAAATTGGACATGGAATGTGAATCTATTGAGGAGGTTGTGCAGTGACGAGAAGCATATGTAATGCAATCGAGCGCAACCGTGATGCCCATCTAAGGATGTGATGCATGTCATGACTGAGGTTGGCTCCTCGTTCGTTTCAGACTCATGTTGTCTGCTGCCATGATGAGAACCATATCACATATAAGCCGTCTGAGCGCAAAAACCATGATGGCGGAATCTAAGGGTATGCTTGTCAATTTGGCCAATCTGTTACGATTGTGACCGGTTCTTCTCAGACCAGTGTTTCTGTGTGTTCGGAAGGTCAGTTCTGCGTGAACCCGAAGCCCCAAATGGCATGTCGACCCCAGGAACGGTGCTTAAGTTCACCGCTGGGCGAATGTTAGGACTTGTGCGTCATTGTTTAGCCGGTTCCTGGGTTGTCTGCCGCAATGACGAGAAACATTTCACATAAGCCGTCTGAGCGCAAAACCATGATTGCGGAATCTAAGGGTCTGAGCGGTCGAGCTTTCCAAATACAGTACCATGAATGGAAAGTGTGCTTGGCATCCGTTTGGCTTTGGTGCAGCTGCATGAACTCTCTGACCTTATTTTGCCCCATCAGTAATGGTTTAGTTGCGAGTTGAAACCAAGTGCAAAGTTTGGCTCGCAACGTCGTAGTTTAGGTGGTCGAGGTTCCAAGGGTCCAGTTGTTCGCCGATGAAAGTGGTAAACTCATTGCCGTGTCAGGCGAGTAATCTCTGACCTTATTACTTCACTATATGCGGGAAAGTCCTAACCTATTCATTGAATGAATTGCAATAAATACACAACGGATAATCCGCAGGAAGCCAACATATGTATGTCTGTGTAGGATCCTCAGAGACTATACGTGAAGAGTCCGAACAAAGAACAGAGTCAATTCACATTCTGTACTACGATATGGGTCCTAGCGGTATAGGGGTATATTGTGTTGGCGGCATGTCTCAACTAGAGTGCGGGTTAGACATTCGGTACTGTGGATGGATCCTGGTCTCTGCTAACGAGTCGTGGTTTGCTGTGACGAGGTGAAAACCGAGTGTGTGCTGGGTATAGGCTGATTTAGCGCCTCGGAGTTGTGGGCTGTCACTATTCGACAGTGCTATACGGCAGTTGGGAGTCGGCTAACGCAGATGGCTTGGGTGCTCTCTACGGTCAATGATGAGGATTTGAAAATTGGAATTACCGGCTGAGAGGCTTGTGCTGATAACCAGTGCTGATTTTCTGAGGCCA
>BFEA01000072.1:0-33236 GCA_003427395.1 Chara braunii | reverse complement strand
GAGCAATCCGCTGATGAGAAACCTAACACTTGAAAGAAATCCGTGATGTATAAACTTCAAAACACTCTAATTTTTTCACACTGTCTGAGACCTGTTGCATGCCCTTCAGTTGGGCTATCGTCTTCACCTGAATAGAACGGCCGGTCATTGTTTCTGCGTCTGGATCGAAAGTTGTGTCAAATGCCGATACAATGACTGGGCATTCTGTGCAGGTGAAAACACATGTGAGGGATACCTTTTCGGAATGTGAAATGTGCTCACGTTTATTACTTAGTTTATTTAGAGTTAGGACACAGACATGTGGGTTGCCCAGCGGATGATAACTGGGGTCGGAAGGGGGGTCAAATACCCAAATCGTAAGGGGACAAAGACCCATATTGCAGCAGATATTGCAGCAGTTGTTTCGTACTTGTACGACATGTGGGTTGGATTTTTGGTCCCAAGTAATTTGGATTAGGGATATGCTGCGTGGCAAATATTTTGGGAGATGATGATTCTGTTCTTTCCCCAAATGACCGACGTTGATTCAACATTGCCTTTGTTACCAAAGCCACTGAATCTGATCGCAGTCCTGCCGTTCCTCAGCGAGTCCTTGGGAGTAGGAAATTGAAAATGGTATCGTATATATAGCATGCGTCATTGTCTTTGCAACATTCATTACAGCGCTTGGATTCTACATGCAGGTGTGAGGGGTGCTGCTGTTCCTTTCTCCCTGCGTTGGGAAACGAGTATAAATCCGTGCCTTTTGTGTATGCGGCGAGTGGCCGAGCGAGTCTCTTAGTCATGCTGCTGGGATTTGAAGGCGGGAGCATAGGGGTTTGGAGACTCCGGCTGCCGGGGATCGGGGGGGGACATGTATCGCAAGGTTTGTTTGTGTAGGTCAATGGAGTTTTCCCTGCGTACTAGGAAGGCCCTCTTCGCGTAGCTGATGGTTTCCCTGGCAAACTGGTTTGGTGAACATTGGTGTTTCCGAAACCATCAGCTACGCGAAGAGGGCCTTCCTTGTATGGAGAAAACACGCATGTGTGGCAATTTGGTATCTGAGATGGATCCGTTTTTATTCGGACCGATCCCTCGTGTTGTTGCCTAAAGTGGGATTGTGAGGGTGCGACGCGCCGGTTTGTTATTTCAGCCACTTGCGCTACTTTTTTCCTCCGACATCGATATGGATGTTGTTTGAATTGTAGGGCGGCCTTCGTTGCCGCCAAATGCTTGTCCTTCGCCAGCGAGTGGTTAGGCATCGGTATATGTCAGGAGGTAACAGAGGCATCGGTGTATGTCAGGAGGTAACAGAGGCATCGGTATATGTCAGGAAGTAACAGAGCCATTCGTATGTCTAACCAGAGGGAGAATGCCAGATGTAAATCTAATGAACGTAGTCCACGATGAGTTCCACGTAATAACTAGCGTTGCCTCCCAGCCCAGGCCTGTGCTGAGTGGCAGTGGTCGCGATGTTTGTCTACTGTTAGGGGGGGTGTTCCTGGATACGAATTCTGCGAAATCATGCATCATTGACTTAAAGGGGGTGGAGGCTCTTTGGGTCACCTCTGCCTCTTATGCGCTGATGCAAAATAGAGGATTGGACCTTCATGGCACAGCGAGTATGTTTCTGGTTGTCCTCGATGTTTGACTTATGAAGGTAACATGATTCTGTCCTTGCTGATTAGCGGAGATGTGTTTGAGGAGTGTTATTGGGTATGGAAGTTGATAATCCCGATATGTTCAGAGACGACAATGACTCTTTTGACTCTTTGTGTAATGTAGCTGCAAGCACGGATTAGTCGTTTAATGTTTTGGCGTGTTTGGGTCAAGTTGAAGGGATTGCTTCTTGAGGTGTTTCTCACTGTGTTCGTGTGCATTGTGAGAGTCAATGGAAGCACATAGGAATCTTTCAGTTTACAAACCAATGGGTGGGCAGAATCCACATCCATTGACCTGTCTACTGGAACACCCAACAGTTGTGTCGGGAACGAAAACTCGTCATTTTTATCGAATGAACTATGCATCACAAGCCTACGCTCCTCGAGGTGTAATTCCTGCCACGCACTGCAGGCTGGGTTGTTGAGATTTGATAGATGGGTTGTGAAACAGGATGACTACTGCCTACGTATGCATCAGCGTCAACCCACATCGCCCCTACCTGTGCATTGCATCAGAAAGCAAGTTTCCGATACCGGCGAAGCAGGGCCATGAGAAATTGTAGCAACTACCGTTGATGATGTCCTGTAAAAGCGACACTACAACGGGTAGGCGATCCCATAACCTGGAATGTCTGGCATATCCATGAGAAATGAGACATGGCGCAGCAGGGCCATGAGAAATGGTAGTGACTACCGTTGATGATGTCCTCAAGTACTTTCCCATGTTTGGGATAATTGAAGTGTTCCCAGTATAAGTATTTCGCGAGGCCGCCACAAACGGACACCTGGAACGTTCGTATCTGTCAAGTAGAGGCTTTTTTCGTTCCCCCCCTCCCCCCCCTCCCCCAATTACAGGCATTTCAGGTTTCTATCTCGCAGCAATTTCTTGACAGATGCAGAAAGAGAAACCTCCCGGCTTAAACCACCAGTTAACCCAGAGCTGGACTTGCCTCACTGCGCTCCAAGCGTTTCAGAACCGCCAGCGGGGAGGTTTCTCTTTTGCTTGCATGGCCACCCATTGTGGTCTGGTAGGCCGATCCTCTTCTATCTATGCTCCGGTATTCCCTGTCGTTGCTAATTAGCCGGCCAGTGAAGGTGATTCCCCTAATTTGGTTGCTAATTAGCAGAGGTTTTCCCTCTCTGCTGTTGCCTTCTGTCGTTGGTAATTAGCGGGAGCTCTGATGTGTGTTGTATTCTACGTATAGAGTAAGTAGATTGGTGTGATTATGGGTGCGCTTAGTAGAGGTTTTGCTAGCGGTCAGGAAGGTGATTCCCCCCCCCGGAAATATCAAGGGTCGATAGTGAAAAAGCATGCAGAATGGCAAAGCATAAAGAGTCGAAGCCGCACGTGGTAAGTGATTATTCTGTCACGCTTGTACGTTATGAGCCACAGCTGGCAGTGAAAACGCTGAGCATGTCTTTCGCTATCTGATACCAGAACTTGCAAACGATGGTCGTGCGAGCATGTGCCGTTTGAGTGAATTTGAACTGGCAGAGAGCCGGTGAAGGTCGTGAATTCAATCTCGTGAGTAGCTGCGTCATTCCGTTTTGAGTACACAGCATACGCATGCTGAGGCACAGCACTGTGAGGATTATTTTGCATGCTCGTTTATTTGAGCGGTTTAGGGTTTCTGCTCGACATCCCACCGAGTGGTAAAGTGACCACACATTTATGACAACTCGGCATTGGGGTCGCATGTAAGCAGAGTTCGTCGTTTTTGCGTCTTTTTTTTGACGGAAGGGGAATAGAGTACATCGGACGCGGAAGGTCGCAGGTATGCATCTGAGGTCGATCTGCTTTAGTTGGGACCACGTCCTTGTGTTTTTGACTAGAACGGAATTTGGGAGGGCTGCAACGAGCCTTGTTATCATTCGAGCCGCTAGCATTCCCTCCGTAGTTGTCCGATTCACTGGAAAAAAATGGTTTTGGTGCAGAAGAGGCGTGAGGATATTTTGATTACCTTCGCCTCTCAAACTCCCATAGTCCCTCTAAACGTTGGCAAGAGTTTCCCTCGTGAGTTACACTGCATATGTTTCCCTCTATTTGTGTATAAACGACTTACATATAAAAAATAGAGTGAGTTGGACATAAACAACCAGCGCGAAATCTTATTCAGAAGAAATCGTATTCAGAACAATGAACCTGTATCGCTCTACAAAATCCTCCTTAGAGCACTACTGAATGCAAAAGTAGCGTCTTTGGTGTGCCTCGCACGAGCTGTTCTAAACGCCACACGTTCGTATTATATTTTTTTAACGTCATTGCTGCTTGATAATGGATGCTGACCGCTCTTCTTCCTGGAAGGTATCCCATGCCAAGAAGCAACAGAGAATGCCTTTGGTGGATTAGGAACCCCATGGTGTCAAGGCTCTCCACATATGCTATCTGTAGAATGTGTGTTGCAGCTCGTGTTCTCGACTTACAAATTTCATTTTGGTGATGTGTGACGCAGCTCATGTGTGTACAATGAGGTGATTGAATGAGCTTCACTTTGATTGAAGGACGAGCTGCAAGATTATCATGATCGGTGGTTGCATTATGTGTCTTTTGCTCTAACGGGAGGCAGACTAGGCTACCTGTCTTACAACAATGTGATCTCCATTGTGCGCATCGGAGCTAGACTTGGCTCGAGATTGAAGCTCAGGTTCGACTGTGTGTCATGGAATGCATATAGGAGTATAGATAAGGGATTACCCTCGTATAAGTGGGTGACAAGAATAATGTGCTTGCTCTGGAAATCCCTCCTAATTTCCTAAAGCAATATAACGCAAATAATGTGATGGTAATATCTAAGGATTTGACGAATGTCACGACATAGGTTTGCAATGACCTGGTTGTCTCCGCAATGACGAGAATGGTTTCACATAAGCCGTCTGAGGATTGAGCGCAAAAAACATGATGGCGGAATCTAAGGGTCTGAGCAGTTCAGTTTGGCAAATTCAGCAGCACGTCTGGAACGTGTGCATGGCGTTGATTTGTTGGGTATGGTGTAGCTTCATACTGGGTCCTAGATGTGTTGTGTTCACGACACATTTCGACTAGAGCGAGGTAGTCAGCTGCAATGATGAGAAAAAATTCACATGAGCCTTCTGAGCGCAAAAACCATGATGGCGGAATCTAAGGGTCTGAGCGGTTGAGTTTGCCGAATTCACTAGCACGTGTGGAATGTGTGTATGGTGTCAGTTTGTTGGGTACGGTGTAGCTGCATGAAATGGGTCCCAGCGATATTTGTTCGTATTGTGTTCACGATGTCGTCTATAGCGAGGGTTGGACATTTGTTTGCTGTGATGGAATAAAAAATCAAGTGTGTGCTGGGTAGTCCAAAGGAGTGCCCCGGAGTTTGTGTACAACTATCACGCAGTACTATATGGCAATGGGAGGTTTTAAGGCAGATGGTTGGGGTGCGCTCAACGGCCAATGATGGGGATTTGAAAAATGGAATTACCGGCTGAGACACTTGTGCTGATAACCAGTGCTGATTTTCTGAGGCCAATTGAAGGAGTGGATGAAAGGTTGAAGGAGCTCTATCGCTATAGTAAGAAACCAGAAATAGGAGTGTCCTGATGCTTGTTGCTCGGATGCCGCTGGTTGTGGAGCTCAATGGTCTACCGTGAGCTAGAAACCGTAGGTGCGGACTGATATCAGTGCTACTTGCCCAGGGCCGAATGAGGACGGTTGATGTGTTCGATTGACGTTCAAGGATCACGAGATGTGAATCTGATAATGTGATGTTCATTAAGAGAAGTCTGTGATCGAGTTAAACTTGACCACCTGGACAACCATCGTACAACCGCACAGTACATCCACACAGTACCACCACGCAGCAGAGCCACAGGAATGTGGGTAATCGAGTGAGGGGTGATGAATCGTAGTACTATATTATGAGGAATATGTTCCCGAAATCATGGGCTGGAGGTCTCGTATCGAAGTCTGCCAATGATGAAAAGAGACGTTATGGCTTCTCTCACAACATTCGCAGTGGCCGTCTGAGAGTTTTCGCCCTTGCCAGGCTTGAGAACTGATGCGGTTCTAATCCTTCCTTGGATGTCTGAGGCATTCTGTATTGGATGGGATGTTTTGGTGTCGCTCGTTTACTAAGAAACGTGTCTGGTACTGTGCGACGCGTCTGATTTTTCTTCTCACATAGCGATAGATGGGAGTGGCAAGTTTTGATTGTGCTATGAATAGCACTCAAGCCAGTCACCTTCTGTATAGATTGTGCTATGTATAGCATTCAAGCCAGTAACCTTACTAAGAAACGTGTCTGGTACTGGGCGAGGCGTCTGTATTTTCTTCTCACATAGCGATAGAAGGGAGTGGCCAGTTTTGATTGTGGCCAGTTTTGATTGTGCAATGTATAGTGTTCAAGCCAGTCATCTAGTCTGTATAGATTATCTTGATGTGGGAGCGCCTAGAGCAGATCACAGGTAGCTTTGTATTTATTGTAATTGTTTAGATGACCGACTTTGTGTTTCGGCTGTCCCGTTAGAGAGATGGTATGCATTTTTGCACGCTTCTGCATGAGCACCTGTTTGGTTTCCTCTGGCTAGTTGCCGTCTATTGAGGCCTGTAGAAGTAATGCGAATGATGAAAGTGGCTTCAGTCGGATTCCCTCTGACATATCTGGGTGACGAATGCCAGCAATCTGAAGCGCATTTGGATAAGGCTGCTTTGTGCAATTGTCTCCGTTTGGCCTTTGGCAAGGGCATGGGTTGTGACCGTAACATAAGGGCACGCATTTAAGATTAGGAGTCCCAGAAGGGTATTACCATGAAGGGACCGGTGGTGCTGAGCTCTTTTTATCCTCCGGGCTTTGCGCTTGTCTGTTTGCAGATTGTGTGGAAAGTTGATTTGTAAGACAATTTCAATCCTTTGTTTGCAGTGCTGTACGGATTCAAAGCTTGAGCTGAACAGAGGAAGAATGCCTAGTGATGCGAGTATGAGGTCGCCTCTGCGCTGCCAGCTAGCAATGCAGCACCTCCATTTAGGAATTTTGGGGGACAGTAGATGGATGCTTTAGGTACTTGTCGTGGCATGGTCTCATCCGTCTCGCTGCTGATATGAGAGTATAGGGGTACTTGCATCTCAGTGCAGACCAAAAGGATGGGTGAGTGCCTACACTGTTGATCGCATATTAGGTTTTGTGGTAAGGCGGTGCATAAGCTCATATTTCGAATGAGTATTTATGCAATTACTTTTCACTCGAAATCAATCATTTAACATGAAGAATTTTTCTAAGAGCAACAATGATGGTACTGTGGGAAGGATGGCGAGGGTTTGGCCATTTTTGTGGGAATGATATTGTGTGCTGAACTATGTAGGTATGAAAGCTTTTTGGGGATTTTGTTAAACCCGTGATGGACGGTGTTAATCTTCCGGAACTGGGGGTGTGGCTGAAGTGCTTGATCTCATGCTTGTCAAGGATGGACGTTCTTTGCTTATGGGAAGATCCTGTGTGCACGGGAAGGAGTCGTGGTGGTCATGTGCAGTACCTGTGTGTTAATCGTCCGTGCTGGTTAAAATGGATTCGGACATGGATGCTAATGTCCGAGGAGTCGCACAGATAGGTTTGTTTCTGTCCCAATAATCTCTTGAAGTTCATGTGTAGAATCGGCTGGTTCTGCTTTGCATCGATTGGTCCACGAGGTGCAACATGGGCTTAATAACAAGAGGGATTTTGGTTCTTTTTCACCTCACTTGGAAGCTCTCTTTGCTCCGGGCTTGCACTTGGTCGTTGTTTCGCTTGGGGAGTTTGCGAGTTGTTGTCCATCTACTGGACAACATAACAAGCAGTGTGGAATATAGTACTTCAAACAGTACTGTAAATAGTACCTGGAGAGTCTTCGTTCCTTCAGAGCTGTTTCATTCTAATAGTCATGCCGCCAATACGAAATTGCATCCAGACAGCTTCTCTTTATCTGGGTGTATGAGCCTGGCGCGATAAAACCGTATAGAATGCTTCTTATTTCACAGGAAGTTCATTTCGAATGGTTTCCTGAATGACATTCTGTACAAATTTGTTCACCGTGCGTATCCGCCGATGTGCACACATGTGAACTCTGACATCTGTGGGTTTAGGACTATCCGCAGGTTGGCTTCTCTTTATCTGGGTGTATGAGCCTGGCGCGATAAAACCGTATAGAATGCTTCTTATTTCACAGGAAGTTCATTTCGAATGGTTTCCTGAATGACATTCTGTACAAAATTGTTCACCGTGCGTATCCGCCGATGTGCACACATGTGAACTCTGACATCTGTGGGTTTAGGACTATCCGCAGGTTGTGTGTGGTATCTATCAAGTCTGACGCTCGAGTATCAGTGGTATCTATCAAGTCTGACGCTCGAGTATCTCTTTTAGAGTGGATTCAAATGTGGAGAACATCCCAGTCAAAATCCGTCCACAAAATTATGCTGCATATTGCGGCCGACGGCATCACCACACCACTCACTGAATTTTGCGGTTGTCAAGGGGAGTATTGGATTTCATTTTGCAAAACGTGGTGAGTGGGCTGGCGAAGCCCTTACTCGTTTACCTGCTATGTGGTGCTGGTTTTAGGCTGCGGAAGATCAATTGGGAAGAAGGGGCTGATTTGCTTTGTCGTACGGTTAGTGAACAAGAAGAGGCTTGTACATCTTTTTGTGCAATCCCTCGTGGACTTCAGCAAAACCTTCAAAACACTGTATTTATCTCGTATGTTGTACAGCGCAGAGGAGGCGCTTATAAATGATCAGAGTTTACCATTTTGTGTTACAAGTTGCAGGATCTCTCGGTAGTCGATTTATGCATAGGAATCTGTTTACTCATCACATGAATCGATGCGGAGGGGTGGGACTTGTCCTTGTGCATCTTCAGCGGTCTGGTTCCATTGCACAGAAACTGTCAACGTGGTGATCGAGACGAGGTACCTGGCCGGTATCCTCCCTCTGCGCTTATGGAGCGGGATGTTGCAATTGCCGTATATTCCTGCGCGAAGATCACACATCGACAGTGCTTGTTGAGATTCCTGAATTGGAAATTTCCGTTTTGGGGGGTCCAAACACACGGGCTGCATATTTCATGTCCTGGAGGGTGCAACAATGTTGCTGTTACCTGATAGGTAGACCATGCAGCCTACATGAGGAACTTCAGTGCTACAGGTATTTGCATTATTGCTGCTCATCTCGAGGTCGGTATTCATGGACATTGAAATGCTAACACCCCCATTATCTTGGTTTGTTCATGGACTTTGAAATGCTAACCCCAATGTTCGTGGTCCATTGGGGAACATCGTCCATTGGGCAACTAGTGTTTGTTTTACGACTGAGAGTAGCATTAAGCAGGTAACCCATCATAAATACGTGAACTGCTGAGAACGAACCTTTTGTCCCTATTTTGGTCAGGTTATTTTATGACTGAGAGTAGCGTTGTGATGGAAGTAATTGATGATGGGAGCGTAACCTAGTGTCCAAAACGTACATGTGGTGAGTGGCTGATGGAGTCTTTTAGTCGTGCTGGTGGGATTTGAATACGGGAGCTTGTGGGCTGTTGGGAATGGGTCTGCGGCATTGGGGACTTGTGCTGTCCGGGATTGGAGGGACTCGTTTTTCAGGGTTTGTTTTTAAGGATAAAGGTGTTTTCTCCGTTTAGCGTAGTGGCAGACTGGCTTGGTGTACGTGGTAGTTTCTGTTGTGTATAAGACTGATAGTTTGTTAGTGCATGCGAAGAGGGTTTTGTAAAGAGTGGCAATTTGGTATCTGGGATGGATCCGCTTTTGGTCGGGCTGATCCCTCGTGTTGTTGCCTAAAGTGGGATCATGAGGGTGCGACGCGCCGGTTTGTCATTCCAGACACTTGCGCTACTTTTTTCCTCCGACATCGCTGTACGTATCCTGTTCGAGGTGTATGACCTGAAATGTTTCTAAACGCTCGACCTTTGCCAATGATTGGTCAGGTATTAGTATTGGTAAACGTCAGGACGTAACAGTTGAAATAATGTATTGTCTAACAGAGGAAGAATGTGAGATGTGTAAATCTGTTGAATGGAGTCGTTGATGAATTACCAGCTAATAAATAGCGGTGCCTCTGAGGTCAGGCCTGTGCTGGGAGGCATGGGGCATTCTCTATGGTGAGGCGGTGTGGTCCTGGAGACAGCGGCTGCAAAATCATGCATCATTACTTAAAGGGGGTGGAGGCTCTTTGGATCACCTCTGCCTCTTATGCGCTGATGCAAAATAGAGGATTGGACCTTCATGGCACAGCGAGTATGTTTCTGGTTGTCCTCGATGGTTGACTTATGGAGGTAACATGCTTCTGTCCTTGCTGATGAGCGGGAGATTTAAGTGACCAGTGTTATTGGGATTGGCAGTTAATGATCCTATGACCGTTGGATGCTGTGAAATCTCTCTTTACAGTGTTACGCTCCTATGGATGCCGAATCTTCTCCAATCGTGCTTTAAGCTTTCTGTCTCCTTTAATTTGTACTATGATGATATTTTTGTGCAGCAATCTCGTTTGGTTGATGAAATCTTTTCAGTTTTGTCTTAAAGCGATAATGCATCAATGGTTGCTTTAAGGAATTTGACTTTGGGGATCTATACTTACAGCCACATGTTCCTGCATGATGATTGCATAACGAGTCTGTTGAGATGCTTTAACTGGAAACGTATGATGTGCTTTTTCTATGTACAGCAGTAAGGACCGTACACGGTAGTTGGGTGAAGACGGCAGGTAGTCTCGTATAGGTGCTTTATCTATATACAGCTATCAGGACCGTACACGTTGGGTGAAGAAGCAGGTAGTGTCGCATAGCTGCTTTATCTATATACAGCTATAAGGACCGTACACGGTAATTGGGTGAAGACGGCAGGTAGTCTCTTATAGGTGAGGAGGACAGTTGTATTTACGGGAGTGGTTGCTGTTGTGGTAAAATTCTGTTGGGCACAACATTTGGTTGTCACCCATTAGTTGGATGCAAGGTAGAGAGGGCGTTCGAGAATAGTGAGGAGCGTAGTTGTTTTTATCTTGGTGTGTGCTATTCTGGACTGACGACGGTCATCGAGAATGGGTGATCTCTTTGGATGTCACGCAGCAGTCGGATGCCGCGCATTGGTCGAGAATGGTAATTTATGTTCTAATAGTTCATCTGAGCTTTGGAGGCTATGAAATAATTGTCAATATTCTTTTGCTCCTATCTGACACCATTGCTGGTTTGTGGAAGTTCTTTACTGTAAGTTGGTTGAGTATTTCCGGCAAAATGATCCGAATCTGGTCAGAGACGAAAGGAGTAATTATTGTGAACAAGGTGTCGAGCTTCGATCTCTTTTGACAATACGTCTTTGGTGTAAAGGAGCTATATGAATGAAGTTGTTTGACGGTTCAATTACGGCTTGTGGTGATCGAAATTGTTGTTACACATTCTGAGGCATTGTTGGGTCATTCTGAGCACACGAATACCCATATGGAAGTAGATAGAAATCTCTCAGTTTACAAATCAATATCTGGGCAGAATCTGTCTATTGACCTGTTTACTGGAAAACACAACAGTTGTGTCGAGGACGAAAATTCCTCATTTGTATATTGGTTTATGTGCCGCCGGCTCGGTTATGGGGTGTCGGCTCCGTAGGTTAATTCTGAACTCGAACCAAGGCAAAAGTAAGTGGTCATGTGGAGCGGTAAAAATGTTGGGAGATGATGATTCTCTTCTTTCCCCAAATGATCGACGTTGATTCAACATTGCCTTTGTTACCAAAGCCAGTGAATCTGATCCCTCATAAAGACGGGTGTAATCCCTCCTTTCCGCAGCGAGTCCTGAGCCTGCACTTTGTCGAAGTTGTCATGTGCGTTGTAGAGAAGGGAGAAGAAAAGGGTTATTGGAGTGGCATTTGAGAGTAAATGTTGCAATTAATTTTCGTGCATGAGAAACATCAGATAATTAGGTTGTAGGTCAGTTAAAACAGATACTGGAAACATTGCTTTTGTGTTTTTTTGTTCTGTAGAAATTTTCTCCTCTCTAATATCCCCGGTATTGAAATGTTGATCTTCCTTTCGGAAGGTGTGGTGGGGAGGTTCGTGCTGTTAGCATCGATAATCAACGAGTGTCATGTCGTGGTCAACAAGTACGAAGATTACACGTTTTTGCATGTGATGATTGCTATAAGATCTTCCCTTGTCGTTTGTGCACGTGATGATTGCTATAAGATCTCCCCTTATCGTTTTTGCACGTGATGATTGCTTTGAAAACTATGCTGAATCCTATGTGGACAACATGAACCTCTGACAACCTGATGCACCATTAAGGGAGAGAATGTTAAGAACTGTCGTACTTTTCATCACCACTTTAGGACACCCTTAGCCACTTCAGGATGCAGCCTGCCTAAACAGGTGGTTTTAAGGGTCTTCGGACCTTTCACCACTTCAGGACCATTCAGGATTTTCACACTGCCCAAAACTCTCACTTCAGAATTTTCATTCATGAATTTTCAGCTACCCGATAACCGCTTGTGCATTAAGGGTGTTGAAGATCTACACATCCGGTTTTCTATGGTAACCTGTAAAGCCCTTTGGTATTGTTTAGAACGGTGGTTGTGAGGCCAGTTTTCTATACAGATAAATTTATGATCCATCGGATGGATGGCGACTCTATGGGGATCATGTGAAGGCATATCCTGAGGCCAGTTTTCGAGTTTGCAATGGACCTTGTGGAACATGACTTTGTGTGTGGCGAACACGGGGGCATGACGAATGCGCTCACTACTGATTGGGAGGTCCTTGGCCCGCTGTACCTGCCAAATTCACTATTATGTGTGGAATGTCTGCTTGGCGTCAGTATGTTGGGTGTGGTGTACCTGGATGAAATGCGTCCAAGGGTTGTAGGATAGTATTGTGTTGGTGGCATGTGTCACCTAACGTGAGGGTTGGACATTCGGTCACTGCGGTCAGGACCTGCACTCTGCAAATGATGGATGTCAAGTGTGTGCGGGGTAGGATGAAGTAGCGCCCTGGGAGTTGTGGGCAATAACTTCCACGCAATACCATACCTGGGCTGTCTGCAGTAGTGCCCCAGGAGTTGTGGGCAATACCATATCTAGGTAGGCTGCAGTAGCGCCGCAGACTTGTGGGCTATAACTATCAGGCAGTACTATACAACAGTTGGATTTGGGTAATGCAGATGGCTCGGGTGCGCTCTACGGTCAATGATGAGTATTTGAAAAATGGAATTACCGGCTGAGCGACTTGTGCTGATAACCAGTGCTGATTTTCTGAGGCCAATTCAACGAGTGGATGAAGGTTGAAGAGCTCTATGGCGATAATAAGAATCAGAATTTGAGTGTATTGATGCAGGTCGCTCTGAGGCTGATGATAAGATGTTCACCCAGAGAAGTCGAGAACTTCACCACCTGAATAACCACAGTACAACCACAGTAGAACAACAGTACTGCTTCACTAATAACATTTGCAGTCGCCGTCCGAGAGTGCTTTTCGTGCCATTACTGAGAAAAGGACGATTTGTGACGCTTCCTTGTTTCTGTTGCATGATGTGTCGGGAGGAGCAGTGTTCGTGTTCAGTGGGAATGAAGCACGGCGGTTTTCCGGTTGCATGCCATAGTGAGTACGCAGGTACGAGTGCTTTTGGGGATTTGTTACTCTGCTGAAACTGGGGGTTGTGGCTGAAGTGCTTGATCTCAGACTTGCTCATGTTAAGATTACCTACAGTACGTGTCTGTTATCACAAATTGCTATTGGTTCTCGAATCATACTATCTGGGCCGACGTTATCCTGATCCTCGCTATGGATCGTGGAGTGCCAGGAGAGGGTGAACTGCTGTTCTCGAATCGTATACTATGGATCGAGTGTATGTCTGAAGAACTCCGAAGTTGGAAGTTGAGCCGTGGTGGAGCATGTGCATGAAAAACTGTGTTCATGTTGTTCTAGTATGTTGATCTGGTAGAGTTCCCACCTGCTTAACAGACGGTGTAGTGCACACGAGTCTGAACTGCTCTTTGGGTTGACGTTATCCTGATCCTTGGTACTACTGGGTCATGGACTGTAGAGCGCCCGAAGAGGGTGAGTTGCGGTTCTCAAATCGAATGCTCTGAATCTGAGGTAGAGCATATGTCTGACGAACGGCGAAACTGGAAGTTCCACCGTGGTAGCTGTAGAATTTGTCGAACTGTGTGACGGTCGTTGTGGCATGTATGTATTTTTGTGAAGGTATTCATGCGTGTGGCTGGAGGCGATCGTTACCAGGTTTGGACCACTTTTTCCTGTTTCTGCGAATGGTTGGAAGCATGGACAGCAGAGGTCCACAAATGCATGCTGTTCCTAATACATGTTCCCGTGCATATGGGCTGCATGTTTCGCAAACTGCTACATACAATTGCTATGTCTAAGTTCTAGATGGTGAGTCAAAAGATGGATGAGATTGGTTATTCTCTCCCAGTAACATGTATTGTATTAAGTGGGCCATGATGTTTGTTTATGTCTAACAGGAGCGTCTGCTCGTGTTGTCACTGACATGATAAGAAGTCATTGTGAGGCATTGTCTGCCTGCTCATAGCATCACATGAAGTCCTGTCATGTCATAATCATGAAGTGGAGGGAATACCAAGTCACGTGTTGTGCAAGCATCTACAAGCAATATCCGATGTGCTCTTTGAACCGCAGTGGCCGTTTTCGAATTGTAGTATTCTTTTTCGTGAGGCGGAGCATGATCTTTTCAATCCGTGAGTGTGCGTATTATGATTTGGGGGGTTGTCTTATCAGTCAGATCGATGATGATGAAGTTGGCTTTCTAGCCAGTGGGCTACCTGGGAACTTTGGTCTCCAATGAGCCGTACACATCAAAACGACTTCTTCTTCCACTGAGTCGAGAATTATTGTCGTGGAGAAGACAATCAGGTTTTGGCGCTAAAGCCAGTGGGCTGCGTGTGGATGCTTGCCCAGTTTGCCTTTTTGTGATGAAGTGGATTGCGATTTTGCCATGGACCACATATAGGTAATCATATTGATTTGTTGCAAGGACTAGAGGACGAGCCAGAGCAATCCGCTGATGAGAAACCTAACAGTTGAAAGCAGTCCGTGATGTATAAACTTAAAACACTCTAATTTTTTCCTGAGGATTGTTCCTGGCGTATGTCCCCTTTGGTAGCACGTTTGGTATAGTGTAGCATCGCAAAATGGCATTCACTGAGTTCCGTTGAATATGGATGTGCTCATTTGTGGTCCATCTGTGAAGCCATGTTTGCGGTTTTTAGGATTTCTGCCAGCACGATTAGTAGGGGGTTTGCGGTTTTTAGGATTTCTGTCTGCACGATAAGTAGGGGGTGATTGGGCAGAATTTGTGGTCCATGTCCATGTGTAATCCTGTATGCATTGTTGAGTTGTCTGTGCAGTGTGCCGAGAACGGTCGACTTGAACAACACGTGGATATCGGTGCAGGCACGTTCGTTGACTTCGTATTCTTTATTATTGTTATATTGTATCCAATAATCCGTGTGTTTTTTCCAACATTTGGGGGTCGTAGAGGTTCGAGCCACTGGAAAACAGAAGGGGGTTCATGTGTTTAAATTTTTGACACCCATGTGGCATCATTGCGAGCGTTGCAGAATTGAGGTGTGTTCCAAGTTCTTAGGCGATACGGCCTGTGATGAATAGCGGATTTCAATGAAGTCTTCGGACTGGGGATATTGAAATTGTTGTTACACATTCTGAGGAATTGTCGCTGCACGTTCCGAGCACGTGTGACACCGCCCTCTGTCTGCCGGCGGGAAAAGTCTTTGCACTCGTATTCTCAATCTGTGGTGTTGACTACCTTTTAACTTTGCGTGGGAGGCAGAGAGATCCTCTGGCTTTTGCCGCACATTGTTTAGGACGTGCGAAGTGTCACACTCTCTGAGACCTGTTGCCTGCTATTCACTTGGGCTACCGTCTTCACCTGAATAGAATGGCTGCACGACATGTGCTCAATTTGGTTTATGGGTATGTCGCGTGGCAAATATATCGGGAGATGATGATTATGTTCTTTCCCCAAATGACCGACGTTGATTCAACATTGCCTTTGTTAGCAAAGCCAGTGAATCTGATCCCTCACAAACACGACAGCAGTCCGGCTGTTCCTCAGCGAGTCGTTGGGAGTTGGAAATTGAAACTTGTATTGTATAGCATGTGTCATTGTCCTTGCAACAGTCAATACGATGCTTGGATGACTGCATGCTGGTGTGAGGGGTTCTGCTGTTCCTTTCTCCCTGTAGTGGGAAACGAGTATAAATTCTTGTCTTTTGAGCATGAGGTGAATGGCTGAGCGAGTCTCTTAGTCATGCTGCTGGGATTTGAAGTCAGGAGCATTGGGCTTTGGGGATGGGACTGCGGGATTGGGGACTCGGGCTGTTTGGGGACTCGGACTTTCGGGGATCGGGGGCATATGTACTGCGTGCTGGCAGAATGGCTTGGTGAACGCGGGTGTTTCCGAAACCATCAGCCTCGCGAAGAAGTGGGCCTTATATGGATAAATCAGGCAAGGTGGGCAATTTGGTATCTGCGATCAATCCGCTTTCACTCGGACTGATCCCTCGTTGTTGCCTAAAGTTGGATTGTGAGGATGCGACGCGCCGGTTTTTCATTCCAGCCACTTGCGCTACTTTTTTCCTCCGACATCGCGATGGTAATTGTTCGAATGATAGGACCTTAGATGTGGCTAAGTGCTTGGCCTTTGCCAATAACTGGTTAGTCCTCGGTACATATCAGGAGGTAACATGCATGTCTAACCAGAGGGAGAATCCGGATACAAATCTAATGAACCTAGTCCACGGTGAATTTCCACGTAATTATTAGCAGTGCATCCAAGGCCTGTGCTGAGGTGGATGGGTCGGGATGTTTCTCTACGGTTAGGGGGTTTGTTCCTGGATACGTATTCTGCAAAATCATGCATCAATACTTAGTATCAAATATATACCTTAATGAACTCGACCACTTTGGATCACCTCTGCGTCTTCTTCGCTGATGCAAAATAGAGGATTGGACCTCCATGGCACAGCGAGTATGTTTCTGGTTGTCCTCGATGTTGGACTTATGAAGGTAACATGCTTCTGGCATTTCTGGATAACGGGAGATTTGAGTGACGAGTGTTATTGGGTGTGGCCGATAATAATTCTAATAGTTCATCTGACCATTGGATGATGTGAAACGCAAGATCTCTCCTGACAGTGTCACGCTCCTGTAGATGCAGAATATTCCCCAGTCGCGCTTGTGTTTTTTTGCCTTCAACGGCCACGTGAATGGCAATTCGAAATTCGAATGACCCGTGTGATGTTTATTTGAATTCCCCAGTCGTGCTTGTGGTTTGTGGAAGTCTTCTACTGTAATTTGGTTTGATGTTCAGGCCAAAATATCCCTATATGTTTAGAGACGAAAATTACTCTTTTGAGGATACACATCGCTATTTGGTTGTAATGTTTGTGTAATGTAGCTGCATGAATCGCTAGGACTCGTGTAATGTTTTGGTGTGTTTGTGTCAATTTGAACGAATTCTTTCCCGAGGTGTTTCTCACCGTGGTCGTTTGCACTTTGAGAGTCGATGGAAGCAGATAGAAATCTTTCAGTTTACAAACCAATGGGTGGGCAGAATCCACATCCATTGACCTGTCTACTGGAACACCCAACAGTTGTGTCGGAGACGGAAACTCGTCATTTGCATCGGATCAACTATGCGTAACGGAAATTCGTTATTTGCACCGGATGAACTATGCATCACAAGCCTATGCTCTGTGTAACTCACCCCACACACTGCACGCTCGGTTGTTGAGATTTGATAGATGGGTTGCAGAAACAGGACTTCTACTGCCTATGCATGAGGGTCAAACCACATCGCCCCTACCCGTGCATCGCATCTGGAGGCCAGTGAATGGGAAAAGTATTTGTAAATGAGCACACAGCGTCGGGATGTGTTCGTTATTCTCGTTGGCAGGCTGTGTGCAGACTCCTTCCTCGGTAGTTGGAAAGGCTGGCCCCCTGTAAATCTGTCTGGAATTCTCGGACAGGGAAGGGCCCGGTACTATCACGAGCATCCATGGCCTGCAGAAAATGGTAATGGGGGGAGGCAGCAACCTTTTCAGCATTCGGAGGCACTGGCTGTTCCCCACAGCCAGGGAGAGTTCGCTGAGGAAGCAGTTCCCGAGGAGAAGCCATGGGTAGATTCTGAGCCAGCGGCTGCTATAGCTGTGCTGGATGTGTGGGCTTCTTCAAACTGGATGTGAATGATTCCATGGTTATTATCCCGTTCCGAGAAACAACAGGGAAAGCGTTCTGAAGGGAGTAGTGACCGCGGATGACGCTTGTGCGCCACTTTTGTTCTGTTGTCACTGAAAATTTTGACACTCAGACGCAGAATAGGATATAGATCATCAGAGAAAGTGTTTGCGAAATTTGCCAAACTTGGAGATGGCGGAACAGCAAAAACCATTTTAGTAATCATGAAGTTGACGTGTGTTGTATATGTACAGAGTAGATTGGTGTGATTGTGGGCGCTTCTCAGTTGAGGTTTTCACGGAGTGGTCAAGAAATGATTCCCCGGAAATATCGTGGGTCGATAGCAAAACAGCACGCAGAATAGCAAAGAGTGAAGAGGCGAAGCCGCAGTTGGAAGTGGGAATGCGCGTTTTTGGTTCACGAGACTGGTAAGTGATGATTCTGTCACGCTTGTTCGTTATGAGCCACAGCTGGCAGTGAAAACCCTGAGCATGTCTTTCGCTATCTGATACCAAAACTCGCAAACGTTTAGGGTTTCTGTTAGACATCCCATCGAGTGGTAAAGTTACCACACATTTATGCCCACTGGGTGTTGGGGTATGGGTCTGATGTCGAAGTGCTTTAATTGGGACCGGTTCCTGTGTTTTTGCGTAGAACGGGTTTTGGCAGGCTGCAATGCGCCTTGTTGTCATTCGAGCCCCGTAGATGTCCGATTCACAAGAAACGAATGGTATCAGAGGGATGCATGCAGCATTTTTTCGAAGACGTGTGAGGATATTGTGATTACCTTTGCCTCTCATTGTGGAATCAGACGTGGTAACCCACTTCTTCCTCGGGCACCTGCAGACCTCTGATGCACAAGTGGCTCGGACAGAGCTTCCGCATGGCTCACAGGCAGAATGAATGAATGATTGGACGCTGCCTCTTTATTTATACTCGTTTCGTGCACAGCCCCGCATGGTACTTGCTAACTGTACTAGGTGAGGATTGGGACCGGGCACTGCTGACTATACTAGGATAGGACTAGGACTGCCCTTTGCTAGCTAGACTAGGACTCTCCCTTGCTGACTCAGCCATGGTCTGACCCTTTGACCTAAGAAGGGACACTTCGGACCTCTAGAAGGTCCTAGGGTAGATAGGAGTAGGACCAGGACTGCCCTTCGCTAACTACTAGGACTCTCCCTTGCTGACTCAGTCACAAAGGGATTTGGACTTTTTAGAAGGTCCTAGGCTAGGTAGCAGATACGACTTGTTGCTGACTGTACTAGGTGAGGAATGGGACCGGCTACTGTAGCAGCTATGACCTATTGCTGACTGTATTGAGGTGAGGACTGGGACCTTGTACTGCTGACTAGACTAGGGTAGGACTATCCTTTCCGACTAGACTACTCTCCCTTGCTGGCTCAGCTGTGGTCTGACCCTTTGACCAGACAAAGGTACACTTCGAACTTCTATGTCCTAGGCTACGCAGCTACGACCTATACTGACCCTATGACTACTAAAACTAAAGTCTACAGATGGAGTCCACGTCACCAGACTGGGTAAAAGAGTCAATATGACTTTTCTAGGGCAAGTCGCGGGTTCAACTCCCACAGGGTTTAGTGATGTTGTACACAGGTAGTAGGTAGGTATAGGGATCGAACCCCGGTAACTATGCCTGTTACGCGACGCAGGTGAAACCGTTTCAATTGGTTAGTCGTCCAATAGTCCCTCTAAACTGTGGTGGCAGTTTCCAATTAGAGTTGCAATGCGTATGTATCCCTCTCGGAGAAAAACAACCAGTGTGAAATCGTATTCAGAAGAAATCGTATTCATAACGAAGATCCGCTATCGCTATAGAAAAAGTATCTGCGAATTTCCCTCTCAAGGAACACACGTACTTAAGAAAAATTATCTGTATCTTGGCAATTTTTTGTACATATGTTTTACCCAATTCACCGGGCTCCCATAATCAGGGCTGGCATGCCCTTAGGTGTTCTGGGTAGTGTATGCCTCTGGGATTTAGCTTTTAAGGAACACGCGTGAGAACAACTGAATGCTAGGCATATCGGATACAAAATGTGCCAAATTGCACTACAAATGATTTCTGGCCGAGGGCCACCTCAAAATTCCTTCTTAATTTTAAGATAAAAATAAATGAGAAAACACGAGTACAAATGTACCCTTTTAACAGCTTTAGTCACTCTCTACCCCCCAACCCCCCCTGGATGACCCATCACCAAAAACGGGGTTAAGACTGGTTTCTGACTGCTCAGGCCAAGTGCAGTTTTTTTGTTTTTGTTTTTTTTTGGGACCCTTGCCTCTTTTTTGACCCATCTGGGTTTTGCCAGGCTACCACCCCTCTGCCCAACTGGCCCGGGCGTGCCTGGCCGGGCGACGGCCCAACATAGGAGCACCCCAAATTTGGCGATCTTGACGCTCCTTTCCGGCACCGAGAAACTCGGAAAATATTCAGGGACGTTGATTAGTTCTTGCTTCGTCAAACCTTCTGCTAGGCGGTAGGTTCGATGTTTTAGGTCGGGCGGGCAGGCATGGCCAGGCTGGCCAGGTTGAAGAGTCTGAAATTATCCAGTCCCATCGGAGAGTTGCAAATGATTGCGTTCACTCAAATCGTAGTCCTGTGCCTTGTTGTGCCTTATCGTTTTGGAGAGGGATGGAAATGACCGGGAACTTGATGTCTTTCACTGTAGTTCGTGGAGTATGTCAAATGATGATCTAATAGTTCATCTGAGCTGTGGAGGCTATGAAATGATTGTCTAGTCTTTCGCTCCTATCTGATGCCGAAAGGTGTCTCAGTCTTTGTCGTAGTGTTTATTGTCCTTGTGAAGCTGGACGAATGGCTAGGGGCATGGATTAGTCATTTAACGGGTCCGGTTTCGGCATGTTTGTGTGATATGCAAGGATTGCTTCTCGAGGTGTTTCTCACTGTGGTCGTGTGCACTTTGAGAGTCAATAGAAGCAGATAGAAATCTTTCAGTTTACAAACCAATGGCTGGGCAGAATCCACATCCATTGACCTGTCTACTGGAACACCAACAGTCGTGTTGGGGATGGAAATTCGTCATCCGTATATTGGTTTATGTGCCGCCGGCTCGGTTATGGAGTGCCGGCTCCGCAGGTTAATTCCGAATTCAAAACACGGCAAAAGTAAGTGGTCATGCGGAGCGGTAAAAATATTGGGAGAAGATGATTCTGTTCTTTCCCCAAATGACCGACGTTGATTCAACATCGCCTTTGTTACCAAAGCCAGTGAATCTGATCCGTCGTAAAGACGGGTGCGGTGAAGAGAAGGGGGGGGGGAAAGGGTTGTTGTAGTGGCATACGAGGGTAAATGTAGCAATCAAGTTTTGTGATGACAAACATAGGATTGAATTGATACTGATGCAGTGAGTCACAATGCTTAGGTTCCGATCCCATTGAGTTTAAAGGTCCTGGCATGACTTTCAGTGCCGCATGTCTTCTTTGCAGATAGAAGGTGTGAGATCTGTGACCTAGCGGGGCAGAATCCCCATGAAGCGCTCAACTTGGGCTCCATTGTTGTCGAGCAGAGATACCTTCTACGGAGCAAATTGTTTATCAGTAATACGTTGTAGGTCAGTTAGAACAGATCCTGGAGCAACTGTTTTCCCGTTTTTTGTTCTGCAGTAATTTCCTGCCTGTGTAGTATCCCCGATATTGAAATGTGATCATCCCTTTAGAAGGGTGGGGGGGGGAGGTTAGTGCTGTTAGCATTGGTGATCAACGAACGTCATGGTCAACAAGTAAGATATGCGTTTTTGCACGTGATGATTGCTCTGAAAACCATCCTGAATCCTATGTAGACAACCTGAACCCTCTGACAACCTGTGATGTGCGGCACATGTTTCGTAAACCGTTTGATCTTGCAGTGTCTGCTTTATTTGGAAGCATTGAGAGTGGTTTAGAAGCACGGGTGCGATTGGGGGCTTCCAAATGGCGTCCAACAGTGCCGTCTGATCAGGACTGATGGAAGGGTCTGGGTTGACTAGTTTTTCTCGTCGCTTCTATTTTTTGGATGTCAGGCACCACGTTCCATGTGTCGACACCCAGTCCTGGGAAGCTAAAGTAGATGTCCCACTTACGCTATCTGGAGCTGCGTGCACGTGTGGCTGTTAGACGAAAAGATGGGGACACTTTTGTCGGTATCCTGTCTGTGGAGCAACGCGAAGGGTCCACTTACACCTATATAGACCACTGCCGAATGCAAAAGTAGTGTCTTTGGTGTGCTTTGCACGAGCTGTTCCAAACGCCACACATTTGTATTATGTTTTTTTAACGTCATTGCCGCTTGATAATGGATGCTGACCGCTTTTGGTTCGAGGTCACGAATATCTGGTTTCATGTGTATGATGCTGCTTGGTTTCTGGAATTCGCTATCGCTCATTTTGCTTGCAAACGTCATTGGTGCTTGATAATGGATGCTGACTGCTCTTCTTCATGGAAGATATCCCATCCCAAGAAGCAACAAAGAATGTCGTCGAGGGATTAGGAACCCCTTGGTGTCAAGGCTCTCCGCTTACGCTATCTGGAGCTGCCTTCAAGTGCGTCTCTCAGACGAAAAGTTGGAGACATTCTCGGTGTGAAGGGCGAGGTGGACAGCGAAATCGCAACTCTTATTTATTTGGGTGGTCTAATCAGTTTATCATCTAGAATGTGTGAGGTAAATTAAGTTATTCTCTGGCCATTCGTTCTCGACTTACAGATTTCATTTTGGTGATGTGTGATGCAGCTCATGTGTGTACAATGAGGTGATTGTATGAGCTTCACTTTGATCGAAGGATGAGCTGGAAGATTATGATGATCGGTGACTGTATTATGTCTGTCTCGCTTTAAGGGTGGGCAGACAAGGCTACCTGTTATACAAAGAGGTTGTAATCTCCCTTGTAAGCACCGGAGCTAGACTTGGCTCGTGATAGAAGCTCGGGTTCGACTCGTGTGTCATGGAACGGATATAGGATTACAGTTATGGGATTCCCCTCGTACACGAGGTTGCAAAAATAATGTGCTTGCTCTGGAAATCCCTTCTAAAGCAATTGGACGCAAATAATGTGATGGTAATATCTAAGGATCTGATTAATGTCACCACTTAGGTTTGCAATGACTAGGGTTGTCTCCGCAATGACTAAGGATGTCTGCCGCAATGACGGGAATCGTTTCACATAAGCCGTCTGAGTACAAAAAACATGATGGCCGAATCTAAGGATCTGAGCGGTTATTCTTTGCGAATTCGGCAATTGTTGCGATTGGGACACTGTGAGGAGAACAAGTGTTTCAGTGTGTTTTGGATACTGATCTGTAGCATCTTAGAAGGTCAGGTCTGCGTGTACCAGAAGCCATAAATGGCATGGTAAGCGACACATTTTTCTGTAAGCGAGGGTTGGACATTCCATGATGGATGTTAGAAATCAGTCATGGTTTGCTGTGATGGAATAAAAAATCGAGTGTGCTGGGTAGTTTGAAGTAGTGCCCTGTAGTTGTGGGGTAAAACTATCGCGCAGTGCTATATGGCAATGGGAGTCGGCTAGGGCAGATGGCTCGGGCGTGCACTCGATGGTCAATGATGAGGATTTGAAAAATGGAATTACCGGCTGAGAGACTTGTGCTGATAACCAGTGCTTATTTTCTGAGGCCAATTGAAGCAGTGGATGAAAGGTTGAAGTCGCAGTAGTAACAGTGTCCTGACGCATGCCGCTGGGATGCTGTTGGTTGTGGAGCTCAATGGTCCACTGTGAGCTAGAAAACGAAAGTGCCGACTGATAAACTGTTGCTGATAATCAGCGCTAATTGCCCGAGGCCGAATGAGGACGGTTGATGGGCTCGATTGACGTTGAAGGATCACGAGGTGTGACTCTGATGATGAGATGTTCATCAAGAGAAGTCCGTGATGGAGTTGATCGTGACCACCTGGACAACCATCGGTAGAAAGTCACGGTACAACCACACAGTACAACCACAGCACCACCACACAGTACAACCACAGCACCACCACACAGTAGAACCAACAGGAATGTGGGTTGTGGAGTGAAGGGTGATGAATTGTTGTATTATATTATCTGGAATGAATTCCGGAAATTACCGGCTGGGGGTCGTCATATACGAGTCTGCCAATGATGAAAAGAGACGCAATGGCTTCTCTCACAACATTCGCAGTGGCCGTCTGAGAGTTTTCGCCATGCCAGGCTTGAGAACTGATGCGGTTCTAATCCTTCCTTGGATGTCTGAGGCATTCTGTTTTGGATGGGGTGTGTTGCTAGAACTGCAATTACAGAATGGTGTCGCTCGTCATTACCAAGAAACGTGTTCGGCACTGGGCAACGCATGTGTACTTCTTCTAACATGGTGTGTCGAAAAGAGCAGTGATCATGTTGAATGGGATTGAAGCAGTGGTTTTGTAGGTGCATGCCGTGGTAAGCACGGCATTGGCTCTGTGATAATCCATCCGTTATTGGCTTAGCATTAATGGATCAAGTGATGATAATTTTACACAGACCTGTTCTGAATTTACTTGAGGAAAAGAACATACATCACCATCTGATGGTCCACCGACTGTGAATTTGTTGTCTGTGTATCTGTACGCGTTTTTGTTATTGACATTTCTTCGAGGACTGAAATTTAGAATTGAGGTGTTAATGAATGATTTCTGAATGGTTGAGAGTCTCCGTCTTCGTTGTGGTCCCCACCATAATGAGCATGCTCCGCATGCCATGTGTATGAACAATGAACTGCTGATTGTTAGATATTGGCATGAGAACTCCACTTTCTGAGCTGGGTCAAGTGCTGTGTCAACGAAGCTCCGCACTTAAATCCTGTGCAGCTTGTGCCGCGGACAGCTTTTCGGACAACTTGGACTCTGTGAATGATTTCTAAGTAGCTGATATAGAGATAGAAGGGCGTGGCCAGTTTTGATTGTGCTATGTGTAGCGTTCAAGCCAGTCACCTTCTGGATGGATTATCTCAACGCGGGAGTGCATAGGGCAGATCACAGGTAGTTGTGTTTATTGTGATTGTTTAGATGACCGACTTTGTGTTTCGGTTGTCCCGTTAGAGAGGTGGTATGGGTTTTTGCACGCTTCTGCATGAGCACCTGTTTGGTTTCCGCTGGCTAGTTGCCGTCTAGTGAGGCCTGTAGAAGTTTTGCGAATGATGAAAGTGGCTTCAGTCGGATTCCCACTGACATATCTGGGTGACGAACGCCAGCAATCTGATGCGCATTTGGATAAGGCTGCTTTGTGCAATTGTCTCCTTTGAACCTTTGGCAACGGGCATAGGTTGTGATGGTAACATTAGTGCAGACATTTGGGATTAGGAGTCGTAGAACGGTATTACCCTGAAGAGCAAAGTGGTGCTTAACTCTCTTCATCCTTCGGTCTTTGCAGAGAGTGTGGCAAGTTAATGTTTTAGATAATTTCAGTCGTTTGTTTGTAGTACTGTACGGTTTTGAAGCTTGAGCTTCTTACTGGCATGGTTATCTCCTGTGATGATATCCTTTCAGCCTTGTCCTACCGTGCGTCCACGCTTGGCGTGAGGAACCATTGACCTAGGAGATCTGAACTGAGGAGAAATGCCTAGTGATGCAACTACGAGGTCGCCTCTGTGCTGCCAGCTAGCAATGCAGTACCTCCATTTAGGAATGTTGCGGGGCAGTAGCAATGTACGTGGTCTCATCCGTCTCGCTGTTGATATGATAGTATAGGGGTACTTCCATCTCTTTGAAAAAAAAAATCGGGGCATCGTGGACCTCATGTCTTAAGAAAAACGTGCGGACTCGGCCCTCGGCCGCCTGTTGCTGAGCCCACTCGTTCAATTCTCCATTTTAGTTACGATACTTCATACTTTTCTTATAAGAGTTTGATTCATGAATAATTACTAACCCCTTTAATCCGTCGTTAATTTTTTCATGCTGATCTTTGCAGATCAGCAGCGGAGAACAGCCACATATTTTTCTGAAGATGTGTGTCGGGTAGGCCCCTTCTCCAATTTGTCCTCTTGTGGTTGAAACGACCATTTACCGTTGGTAACATGTGATGCCCGTTCACTCTCAGCCACTAGGGGAACACTATCCTCGTGATGAGTTTCTGCTGAGATTATATTCTCCTGCGATGTCCCTGCAATCTGTGGAAAACGTTGTGTTCGGATTTCGGAATTGTGATGTCGGAGCTGTCCAAGGTGCAAACACAATAATGGACCTAAGCTATATTCTTCTCTCTCTAGATATCTGGAATGGACCTTGCTCCACTACATGTATCTGGACAGACTGCCAGGCAAGATACTTCCGTACTGATAACTCACCTTATGTAGAAAAGAACAAACAGAAAATGCTCTGCCCCCACGAGCTGAAAGCTGGTCCCATAACTCTTCTGCTGTCGAGCTATACTCTGGAAAAGCTATAAGTTCTGGCAAGGACCTCCTTTCATCACATCTGGTTCAACTCGTGGGGTATCATTATCAGATGATCATTACTCGGACCCTCTCCGTGGAAGCCAGAGTTGCCTGAATATGTCAATAATAACCCTTTGCCCCCCTCTGTTTCATCAAAATAGCGTATGGCACCAATACGAAATTGCATCCAGACAGCTTTACTGTCTGGGTGTATGAGCCTGGTGCGATAAAACCGTATAGAATGCTTGTTTCATGGGAAGCTCATTTCGCATGGTTTCCTGAATGACATTCTGTACGAAATGGTTCACCAGGTGATGATGGTGAATTTGTGTGCACACATGTGAAGTCTGACATCTATGGGTTTCGGACTATCCGCAGGTGTGGTATTTATGAAGTCTGACGTCTGAGTATCTCTTTTCTGTAAGGTGATAGGAGCCAAAGACCTCTCTCTGAAGCTTGTCGTGTGGTGATTATCCAGTGAGTGGATTCGAATGTGGACAACGTCCCAGACAAAATCCATCCACAAAATTACGCTTTATATTGTGGCCGATGGCATCACTACTCACTAAATTTTTCCGTGGTCAAGCGGAGTATTGGATCTCATTTTGCAAGTGTGGCGAGTGGTGTGGCGAAGCCCTTACTCATCTATTATGTTGTGCTAGTTTTAGACTCCGGAAGTGGTTGATTTGAGTAGTCGCTCGCACGGTTAGTGAACAAGAAGAGGCGCGTACATGTTTTTGTGCAATCCCTCGTTGAGTTCAGCAAAACCTTGAAAGCGCTGTATTTCTCTCTTATGTTGTATAGCTTAGAGGAGGTGGTGGTTATGAATGCTCAGCGTTTGTTCTCCGCAGGAATCTGCAGTAGTCGATTTATGCATATGAGTCTGTGTCGTATGAATTGATTGCTAGAGATTATTTGAGGGGTGGGACTTGTCCTTTTGCATCTTCAGCGGTCTGTTTCCATTGCCCTGAAACTGTCCACGTGGTGATTGAGACGAGGTACCTGGCCGGTATCCTCCCTCTGCGCTTATGGAGCGGGATGTTGCAATTGCCGTATATTCCTGCGCGAAGATCACACATCGACAGTGCTTGTTGAGGTTCCCGAATTGGAAATTTCCGTTTTGGGGGCTCTAAACACACGGGCTGCATATTTCATGTCCTGGAGGGTGCAACAATGTTGCTGTTACCTGATAGGTAGACCATGCAGCCTACATGTCGAACTTCAGTGCCACAGGTTTGTGTACTATTGCTGCCCGTGGTGATCCTTCTGTCATGACCGCGCCTTCCTGGCGAAAGATTTCAGATGTGCAATAGGAGTTTTAAACCAGTCAGCGGGCGGGATAGTCCCAAGCCTTATATGCTTGCCCGACTGGATTTCGGGTTTGGGACGAAGATGCATTTTTTGATATGTTGTGTAAAGTGAGGCTCAGGATTTACGATGAGGACAGGCATTGTAAGCAGCTGGTCGGCTACGAGGTGGTATTCGTGGAAATTTGGTGCGTCTGTGAATTGATTTGTTAACTGTGGGCGTAGATTATTCAGGTTGTACATTATTCAGGTTTGTAAATTGCAATTGAATGTAATCTTTGCGAGGACGAGTTTTATGGACTGGAACGGTTTAATTCTTCTCATTGCATTCTTTATGGTAAATGTCGAAAACTTGCTGTCTGATTTGGAGGATGTTTGTGTTGACGGTGACTATTCTTTTGTAACCTATGTGGGCGTGTTGAAGGGATTCACTGAAATTGCGCCTTCAGGAAGCACAGTATGTGCTCTGTGAACGATGAGTGTTTTTTTGCAGGCAAAACTGAACGGATTGACGCACTTGTAGAGTATCCCCGGCCTTGTGCCCTTGTAGTCCCCGGGGCGTGGTGATGGATGTAGTTGACAATGGGAGCGTAACCAAATGTGCAAAACGAGAACGAATCTTTTGCCACCATTTGGAAATTTACACGAGTATAAATTCTTGTCTCATGTGCATGTGGTGAGTGGCTGAGCAAGTTCTTCAGTCGTGCTGGTGGGATTTGAATGCGGGAGCATTTAGGCTGTTGCGGATGGGTCTGGGGGATTGGGGACTTGGGCTGTCCGGGATTGAGGGGATTCGTACTACAGGGTTTGTTTTTTAGGATAAAGGTGTTTTCTCCGTTTAGCGTTGTGGCAGACTGGCTTGGTGTACGTGGTAGTTTCCGATGTTTATAAGCCCGATAGTTTGTTAGTGCATGCGAAGAGGGTTTTGTAAAGTGTGCTGGGATGGATCCGCTTTTGTTCGAGCTGATCCCTCGTGTTGTTGCCTAAAGTGGGATTGTGAGGGTGCGACGCGCTGGTTTGTCATTCCACACTTGGGCTACTTTTTCACTCCGACATCGCTGTACGTATCCTGTTTGAGGTGTGACCTAAGAGGTGTGACCAAAAATGTTTCTAAACGCTCGAGCTTTGCCAATGATTGGTCAGGTATTGGTATACGTCAGGACGTAACAGTTGAAATAATGTATTGTCGAACAGAGGAAGAATGTGAGATGTGTAAATCTGTTGAACGTAGTCGTTGATGAATTACCAGCTAATAATTAGCGGTGCCTCCGAGGTCAGGCCTGTGCTGGGATGCACGGGGCATTCTCTTTGGTAAGGCGGTGTGTTCCTGGATACGGCGACTGCAAAATCATGCATCATTACTTAAAGGGGGTGGAGGCTCTTTGGATCACCTCTGCCTTTTATGCGCTGATGCAAAATAGAGGATTGGACCTTCATGGCACAGCGAGTATGTTTCTGGTTGTCCTCGATGTTTGACTTATGGAGGTAACATGCTTATGTCCTTGCTGATTAGCGGGAGATGTGAGTGTTATTGGGTATGGCCCTTGATGATCCTATGACCGTTGGATGCTGTGAAATCTCTCTTCAGTATCATACTCCTATGGATGCTGAATCTTCTCCAATCGCGCTAGTAGCTTTGTGTCTCCTGTAATGTGTACTACGATGCTTTTTTTGTGCAGCAATCTCGTTTGATTGATGAAATCTTAACACGATAATGCATGTGATTGCTTTGAGGAATTTGACTTCGGGGATCTATACCTATAGCCGCATGTTTCTGCGTGAAGATTGCATAACGACAGTCTGTTGAGATTCTTTAACCGGAGACATATGAGGTGCTTTATCTATATACAGCTATAAGGACCGTACTCGATAGTTGGGTGACGACCGCAGGTAGTCTCATATAGGTGCTTTATCTATATACAGCTATAAGGACCGTACATGGTAGTTGGTGAAGACAGCAGGTAGTCTCATATATGTGAGGAGCATAGTTGTATTTACGGGAGTGGTTGCTGTTGTGGTAAAGTTCTGTTGGGCAAACACCATTTGGTTGTCACACATTAGTTGGATGTAAGGGAAAGACGGCGATCGAGAATAGTTGGGTGAGAGGTAGAGGGTGATCGGGAATAGTGAGGAGCGTAATTGTTTTTATCTGGGTGTGTGCTATTCCAGACCGAAGGTAGTGAGGAGCGTAATTGTTTTTATCTGGGTGTGTGCTATCCAGACTGAAGATGGTCATTGAGAATGGGTGATCTCTTTGGATGTCACGCAGCAGTTGGATGTTGCGCACTCTGGTCGAGTATGGCAAATGTTGTTCTAATAGTTCATCTGACCTTTGGAGGCTATGAAATCATATTGTATGCAGGGCTGGGCCGGCAACCGGCCGGTCAAGCTTGCCTGGTCCAACCGGGGCCGGACCGGCTCAGGGGGAGTCAACCGGCAAACCGGATAGTTCAAAGAAATGGCCAATGTTTTTTTTTTTTTCTGGGATCGGTCAGCGCTTGTAAGATCTGTTCGATTCCACAATAAAACTTGGACTATTGGAGATTTTTTTAGGGGTGTGGCAGGTCGAGAGTGGTACGGGGGGTGTCGGTGTGCTTGATGGCGAAGCTGGATGGCGCAGGTTGATGCCCGTGGCGATGGTGGGGGAAAGCACATCGCACGGTTTTGGAATTGCGGGGCAGGGCCTGCCTCCAAAAGGCCTCCCACACACTGCCGCGCCAGCGAAAATGCGCTGGGGTCGACCGGGAGGGAAGCGGGCCAGTTCACCAGCCGGTCCAACCGGGAGGACCCCAGTCGGGGGAGGGGGCCCCGGTCCATCTTTGGACCAGCCCTGATTCTATAGTCTTTAGCTCCTATCTGATGCCATTGCTGGTTTGGTTGTGTTTTCCGTCCAAATGATCCGTATATGTTCAGAGACGAAACGAGTAATATATGTGAACAAGTTGTCAACAGCGTCGATCTCTTTTGACGATACGCCTTTGGTGTGAGGTAGCTGCATGAATGGCTAGAAGTACGGATGAGTCGTTTGACGGTTCAATTACGGCGTGTTTGTGTCAATTTGAAGGGTTGCTTCCCGAGGTGTTTCTCACTGTGGTCTTTTGCACTTTGAGAGTCAATGGAAGCAGATAGAAATCTTCCAGTTTACAAACCAATGGGTGGGCAGAATCCACATCCATTGACCTGTCTACTGGAACACCCAACAGTCGTGTCGGGGACGGAAATTCGTCATCTGTATATTGGTTTGTGTGCGGCCGGCTCGGTACTGGGGTGCCGGCTCCGCAGGATAATCCCGAATTCGAACCACGGCAAAAGCGAGTGGTCATGCGGAGCAGTAAAAATATTGGGAGATGATGATTCTGTTCTTTCCCCAAATGATCGACCTTGATTCAACATTGCCTTTGTTACCAAAGCCAGTGAATCTGATCCCTCGTAAAGACGGGTGTAATCCCTCCGTTCCGCAGCGAGTCCTGAGCCTGCACTTTGTGGAAAATTTAGGTCCCTGCTAACAAGCCTCGTTTGCGGACAGTCGGCAGTAGTTTGGGTTTTACCTGTCAAAGTTGTCATGTGAGGTGAAGAGGAGGGAAAAAAGGTTTGTTGGAGTGGCATACGAGAGTAAATGTAGCAATCAAGTTTATTCGATAGAATTGATACACTGATGCAGCGAGTCACAATGCCTGGGGTACGGTCCCGCTGAGTTTAACTCATGGACTTCATTTTTTGGTCAACAAGTAAGAAGATTATATGGCTTTGCACGTGGTGACTGCTATAAGATCTTCCCTTGTCGTTTTTGCACGTGATGATTGCTCTGAAAACTAGACTGAATCCTATGTGGACAACATGAACCTCTGACAACCTGATGCAACATTAAGGGTGTTGAAGATCTACGCATCCTATTTTTAATGGTACTCTGTAAAGCCCTTCGGTATTGTTTAGAACGGAACGGTGGTTGTGAGGCCAGTTATCTCTAGAGATAAATTTACGACCCATTGGATGGATGGAGACTTTATGGGGATCCTGTAAGGGCATATCTTGAGGCCCACGTTATACAGGGCTTTAGAAATAAATTTACGATCCATCGGATGGATGGAGACTTTATGGGGATCCTGTAAGGGCTCTTGAGGCCCACGTTACGAGTTTGCAATTGACCTTGTGGAACATGACTTCGTGCCTGGCGAACACCGGGCCCTGTGCTCTTATGTACAGGGCTTGTCGTAAGCCGGATGTGTCTACTGTACCTGGCCTGCACTGAGGCCATGGCTCTTGTACAGGGCATATTCAGATGCATCTATTGATTGATTGATGACGGATGCGCTCACTGCTGATTGTGTGCTTGGCGTCAGTCTGTTGGGTGTGGTGTAATTGCATGAAATGCATCCAAAGGGTTATGGACTAGTATTGTGTTGGTGGCATGTGTCACCTAACGTGAGGGTTGGACATTCGATCACTGCGGATAGGGCCTGCACTCTGCTAATGATGGATGTCAAAAACGAATGGTGGTTTGCTCAAAATTGAGTGTGTGCTGGGTAGGCTGAAGTAGCACGCTGGGAGTTGTGGGCAATAACTTTCACGCAGTACCATACCTGGTGGGTAGGCTGCAGTAGCGCCCCGGACTTGTGGGCTATGACTATCAGACAGTATTACACGGCAGTTGGACTCAGCTAACGCAGATGGCTCGGGTGCACTCTATGGTCGATCATGAGGATTTGAAAAATGGAATTACCCGCTGATGGACTTGTGCTGATAACCAGTGCTGATTTTCTGAGGCCAATTCAACGAGTGGATGAAGGTTGAAGGGCTCTATCGCAGTAGTAAGAATCAGAATAGGAGTGTGTTGATGCAGGTCGGTCCGAGGCTGTTGGTGAGTTAGAAAACGAAAGTGCCGACTGATATACCTTTTGAAGATCATGAGTTGTGCATTCGATGATAAGATGTTACCAAGAGAAGGCCAGAATTCACCTTCTGGATAACCACAGTACAACCACAGCACTGCTTCACTAAAAACATTTGCAGTCGCGGTCCCAGAGTGTTTTTCACGCTATTACCGACGAACGTGCAATATGTGGTGTGTCATGAAGCTGCATGAATGGCTAGGAGCACGGAGTAGTCATTTAATGGGTTTGGTTTCGGCATGTTTGTGTGATATTGAAGGATTGCTTCTCCAGGTGTTTCTCAGTGTTCATGTGCATTGTGAGACTCAATGGAAGCAGATAGAAACCATTCAGTTTACAAACCAATGGCTGGGCAGAATCCACATCCATTGACCTGTCTACTGGAACACACAACAGTCATGTCGTGGACGGAAGGAAATTCGTAATCTTTATATTGGTTTATTTGCCCCCGGCTAGGTTATGGGTTGCCGTCTCCACAGGTTAATCCCGAATTTGGACCAACGTAAAAGCGAGTGGTCATGTAGAGTGGTAAAGATATTGGGAGATGATGATTTTGTTCTTTCCCCAAATGATCGACGTCGATTCAACATTCAGTGCTGCATGTCCTCGTGAAGCGCTCAACTTTTGCTCCATTCTTGTCGAGCAGAGGTACCTCTTCCGGAGGAAATTGTTTATTAGTAATTATGTTGTAGGTCAGTTCGAACAGAAACTGGAACCACTGTTTTCCGGTTTTTTTGGTCTGCAGACATTTCCTGCCCCTCTAATTTTCTCGATATTGGAA
>BFEA01000071.1:3795566-3816411 GCA_003427395.1 Chara braunii | reverse complement strand
CAACCTCAGGTCCGCTATGGCGGACTATGCCCCTCGGCGGCCACCTCTGCTATGGCGCTTCAGGCCCTGCACACGACGGCGCGCATGGAATAGCGGGTACCAGCTCCGATACCAATGCAATCAGACTCGTTCTCATTCACACTTTTCATGCATGTAAACAGCAGCGCAGCAAACTGGCGACATGCGCCCACTCAAACTCCGAGATATGGCATCCAGATAAGAGTTCACTTTCAACTGGCTATGGCGACTCAGCGCCCAAACAACTCACTGTTCACACACACCGGATCACCCTGGATATCCCACACGCGTAACTCTGAACACTCGCTCATACACATACACACTTCACACTAACTACAGCTATGGCAGCTATGGCTGCCTCTACCCTATCGCTATACTAAGCTCCTTCTCTCTCGCTCACTGCGTCCTCTGGGCTCACTGCAGACCTCCTTGCACAAGTCGCTGTGACAGCGCTTCCGCATGGCTCACGCAGGAATGAATGAAAGGCTGGGCGCTGCCTCTTGATTTATACTTCGGAAACTCGTTGGTCTGCCCTTTGCCATCGGCCCATGGTGCTCACAGTCCCCCGTGCTACTTGCTGGACCGGACTGGGACTGACTGGACCTTACCGCTGACTGACTGTGGACTCACTGCTATCCTACCGAGGTCGTACTGTGATTGCACTGCATTTAGTCCACCACTTGCCTCGCCACTTGACCACTTGCCCACTTGCCGACCTTCTAGAAGGACTACAGCTAGACTTCTGGAACTTGCTAAGACTTCTACTCTATAGACCTACAGATCGAACCCCTAATGCCTATGGACCTACGACAGACCTACCAACTGTCTACGAATACACAGGTCACAGGTTCAATTCTCTGGGTCTACACTGATACTGTACATAGGTAGGGTGAGGTCTAGGGATCGAACCCTGGGTACTGCATCTGCTACTGCTAAAAGGTGAAAACCGTTTCAGGCCTATGGTCAAGGCATTATTTGGAAGTTGGAAATCTCTGTTTTTGCTGCTGACACATGTGGAAATCATTCACATCTGTCTGTGTCTGTCTGTCTGGCATGAGAAATCCCCTTTTTCTTTTTCTTTTTTCCACTACAATGGGTCCTAAATCCAGGCTGTTCTCCTGTTCCGCTCAGTCCTCAATTTCTGGCTCCTGCAGCCTGAGCTCCTCCCTTATCAGGCCTGTTGCTTGGGGCTTTTCCCCAGAGACAATTTTCGGCAAGATTCCCTCCAGGCTTTGGGCCGTCTCCAATTTTGGCATTGAAAAGTTCGAGGCTGTTGCCACCTGCAAATCCTTTGTGAGGGGTTCCAACCCGATGGGAATAATGGTTCTGGATGGTATCACTTTTTTTCCTGTCTGCAATACACTGTTCCACAATTTGTGGTGCGACCCACCACTTAGACGTCCCACCGTGACTGTTTTGACCCTCATTTCTTCATTGAGGCCGTCCAGTCTCTTGTCGGCCTGTACCAACAATCATTTTCCTTCTGTTCGGTCCGTTTCGGGGTGCAACTGTTCCTTGTTATGTTTTTCGTTCCTTTTCATCAGTGTGTGGCCCCTTCTGCCTTCTTGGGTTTTGAATTCTCGGTGGGTTTGTCTTTGTCTTCTTCCCTGCTGGTCCTTTTATGTCTTGTTGGTTCCTTCTTTAGCTGTATCTTTCGGGAACTGTTGGCATTTTGAATCTGTCCTTCTGCCAGCCTCCTTCTTCTCCTCCCTTCTGGCCATCCTGTGCTTCTGTTCCCCCTCTTGCCTTGTTCTTTTTTATTCTGCGTATTGATCAGCATAATATTCTGCCAGTTCTTCTTCCCTGTTCAGAGCAGGGTTGGCCAAGGCAGTTGGGACTTTTTGTTCCAGAAATTACTGAATTGTTTCAGAAGATGAGAATTCAAGTCCCCAAAGGGAGCTGCGTCTGAAAGGGTTCCCTCGCGGCTGCTTCTCTAGGTATTTGGACACTTTGTCTCCCAATAGGGGTGGTGTCTGGGGACATTGGGTTTCTGTTATGTCTCTTCTAGACGAATGATAAAGTTCTTGGCTACTCTGGAAATTTCCCCAGGACTTAATGGGGTCCCCTACGTCCACTAGATCATTTGGGATTGGTTTCAAATCGGTGTCCGCAGGCCTCTGTTCTGTCCTGTCCGCCTGACTAAGGGTAACAAGTAGCTGGCCCTAAGTTCCTGTTTGCTAATAATTTCAAGTGTCTGAATTTGGATGCCAATTGCACTTAATTTTGGCCGGATTGTACGAACACGGTCCAGAGGGGACCCACATCTGTCACACGACATGATGAACTTTCTACTTAACTACCCGCTCCACTGCCATCCTCCTCTTCCGTAATGAACTGACGGGCTATTCTGCGTGCCGCAGCACGTTCTCTCATTCTGTGACGACGCCTTGTAGTAGCAGTGGTCCTGCCTCTTTTAGTACGAGGCGGCTTCGGTGCTTTGCGCCTTCTCACCATCTCGATGCTGATCTTTCCAATTTGCAACATGGTACTGGACATCTGCATGAAGGTCATGCTCCGGCACTTCACGGAGGCTGCGAAGGGTTATCAAGGCGCATACTATGATCGCACGGCAGTCATGGGATTATCCTGGTCATAGACTTGATCACCTCTGGGCAGTACTTGGTCCTGGCAGTGTCCTTCAATCATCCCGTTTTCTTTTCTCTCCGTACCTTCTTTTGAATCTGAATAGGCTCAGTTTCCTGCCATTCCCTTGTCTCTGCCATCTGTCTCGATCCTCAACCGTTTTCGTTTTCCATTTCTATTTCTTTCGGTCAATGACGAAAGCGCTGTCGAGGCAACAAAAAGAAAACCTGGACGCCCCACTTACCAAGGATGAAATATGGATGGCGCTGCTTCAGATGGAGGAAGGAAGGACCCCCGACATTGATGGCTTCCTCAGCACGGACTTGTGGAGCTACTATCAGAAGGTATGGCAGGAAGGGGACATGGGGGGGGGGGGGGGGGGGKCAGGGGATTTTGACACTCCTATATAAAAAGGGAGACAATATGAACATCAGGAACTATAGGCCCATCACCCTCCTGACAGTAGTCTACAAGATGCTCGCCAAAGCCTTGGCGAACCGAATGGCTAAGGTATTAGAAGACATCATACACCCAGCCCCTACTGGTTTTCTGCGCAATAGAAATATCCAGGAAAACATTATGCTGGTAAATGAGATGGTCAGCCTGACTAAGCGACAAAAGCGGAATGCAGCTATCATCTTTATCGATTTTGAAAAAGCCTATGACCATCTCAACCGGCAGTTCTTGGACAAAAGCATGGAAGAAACAAAATTTGGACCTGGCTTTCACAGATGGATAAACATCTTGCATAAAAAAATGCAACGACCAGCGTCCAAGTCAACGGCATGGTGCCTCCCCCCTTCTCGCAGCAACGGCCGGTCAGGCAAGGGGATCCGATCGCCCCTTACCTCTTCATTATTATAATGGAGGCCTTATCGGCCAACCTCCGGAGCAACAAAGATATAAAACGTGTTGAGGTGGCCGGTATCTCGGAGGAGGAGGTCCCGCTCTGTTCCCTATTCACGGACGACCTAACAATCATGGCTCATGCAAGTGCACAGAACCTGGAGGAGATCCAAGCCTTGATGGACAGGTTTTGTCGCCTATCAGATATGACAGTGAATTGGGCCCAAACAACAGTGGGATCGTGGCTCCATCATCAGGGTGGAAGGCCGCCTTAAAGACCCCAAATTACATGGCTACCCCCCAATGCCCCGCTGTGGGTCCTGGGTCCAACCGCCCTTACGAGGTCCAAATTACTCAACTGGAATGGTGTAACATGCGGGAGGCAGAGGTACTCCATAGAAAACGCCAGGATACGCGGCTTACGAGCTCATGCGACGTTGACATTAGTCAACGACGGTGGAGGAGAATGGAGAATGCCTAGTGGTAGCCAAAGTGTGTGGGAAAGAGCGCGAACACATGCGCGGTAGCCACAGGCGCTAGGTCACTCAATGTCATAGGCTGACGTGGAAGTTGACCTGAATCACGATGTGCTTTAGCACAATGATTTCCATAGGAGGTACTCCATAGCCAACACTAGGATACGCGGCTTACGAGCTCATGCAACGTTGACATTAGTCAACGACGGTGGAGGAGAATGGAGAATGCCCAGTGGTAGCCAAAGTGTGTGTGAGGAATCGGTGTTCTTTTCAATCCAAGTTCTGACTAGTTCATGAAGGTTTCTTGAAGGAGATGCTGGCCTGTGACTGCCATAGGAGGTACTTCACAATCGATGCCGTGAAAAAAAGCGGCTACGTGCCTATGTGTCGTTGACATCAACAAGCGACGAGGAGGAGCATGGAGAACGTCCAGTGGTAGTCAAAGTGGGTGTGAGGCATCGCCCTTCTAGTCAATTACATTTTTCAACTCGAACACGAAGATGTTTTGAAGACGTTGCTGATCTGTGGTTTTTGACGTCAGACTACAGAGGAGGAGGACAGTGGTCAAAATCCATAGTCAAAGCGGGAGAGAGTTTTGGGTTCAGGTCGCAGCCAGCATACACATTCGCAAATCACTCTCAGAGCAGTCCTTATCTTGATAGGTTGTTATTTTGCTGATCTGTGGTTTCTGACGTCAGATTACAGAGGAAGAGGAGAGTGGTCAAAATTTATAGTCTAAGCGGGAGAGAATTTTGGGTTAGGTTGTAACTGGCACACACAATCACAAATCAGTCTCAGTCCTTATTTAGATAAGTTATTTTTCAAATGAGTAATATCTTTCCTCCTTTGAAGATAGGGATGTATGCCATGGAAGTGTGACGAAGGACGGTATAAAGCCGAGTGATGCAAAACAATTTATGGGAGGTTTGTGGTTGAAGAAATCGACATCATAGAGTAGAAGACGTGTCACTAACTTATTTATTCTACTTACTCACTTTCCTAGTTAGGGCATCCTGCTAGGTCGCATGGGTCTTTCATCCGGTTCTCTGATAGGTCACAAGCTGATTGTACTGGGAGAGGAAGCATCAGTGGGGATAACTCACTTATACTAGGTGAAGGAATTAGAGTGTCGGGTTGATGAGGAAGAAGTAGAAGTTGATAAGGCAAGTGATAGGTGACAGGGGAGGGAGACATTCTGCAAATAGTATGTGATATATTTTGTTCGCCCTCAATTAGGCAATAGGTTTGAGTGGAAGAAGAGGGGTTGGGGCTAAGGTCATCTTAAGAAGAGCATGATATGTTAAGCGGGTGATTCCCACAACTGGTATTAATCAGGATCTGGAAAACCGGGAGAAAGGGTAATTGGAGGAAGGGAGATAACAATTTGTAGCAAAAGTGACTGATACGCGGCAACAGGAGGAAATCGGGCGAGGAAGCAGTTGGACATTTTCAGCGATTGACTGACAATAAAGTAACGACACGGCATATGATTGGTTGTTCAGTATTGAGGTACGTCATCATCACTTGTACCCATCCCCATTCGCCTCCCTCTCTCCTGTATCCGATATCTGGTTTCTGCCCAGGCTAAAAGAAGCATCTGACAGCGCTTAATTGTAAACTAATCTTTCTTTTACCAAGCACTCAACAAAAATAATAATAATATTAGAGTAAGAATCAGAGAACCTTCTAGGGTAATCTAAATCCACCAGAGGAAAGAAGCTGCCATCACAATAAAGCTAAGCTTCAGAAGGGCGAAAGGCCTTGAATCACTGTTATTTTATCCAGGGACGATGAGACATTCCCTAATTCGCCACCTGGGCACTGCTCCGTATGTGCGTCTGGGGGTAAGTAGGGACTCACAAGGGATGGGAGTTGGAACTTGCGACATGGGACAAAAAGGTATACAGGGTCGAGAGGGAGGAAGTGTGCAGAGGATAACATTAGGTACAAACGCAGTAGCACAACAGAGATGGACCCACGTGTACCCACAGTCAGATCACAGAACCCAGCAGGAGAAGTCCTCAAAAGAGGCCAACTCACAGGACAGGGATAACACGTACTCACAACAGCAACATGAGGATAGGCAAAGCATGGTCAAGGCTACCCCTTCTCACCGAAATTCTTAGAATGCCCTGCAGGAAGGACAACATGGAAACAATATGTCTGATGCTCAAGGGGATTTGGACATGGGGGAGGAAATACTGACAGAAGAAGAAAAAAGTAATACACTCAAGACAAATTGGATTCAAGAAAAAACAGAGTTCAATTCAACCCCTTCCCCATCCAACACACCTGAATCTTCCTCTCAACCAGCTGAGGTCAAAACAGTTCAACCCACTAGGGCTCAGAGAGTAAGAGAGACTCTGAGGGACAAAACACTGGATATCATCAGAGCGCCCATTGGTCCTTCAGGCACGCAAGGAGATGAACTCAAAGTCCCCATGAGAAACTTATCGTCAGCTAGAGCTTACTTTTTATCTCTTTTCCTCCAAGCATCGGAACAATTGGTAATTGATCAGGGGGGAAGAAAGACCCTGATGAAAGCATATCCCACAGATAAGTTGGCGAAGAGAGATGCGATATACACTAAACACTCCAGCAACTGGATTTTTTACGATAACACCGCAATCAGATCAATGAATGACAAAACAAAGTGGATATGCAAAAGATTAGAGTCAATGAAGGATGGGCCAGAAGCTGTTTTTGAATTATTTTTAATCCCACCAGTTTCGCCCACAGTCTTCACAATCATTAGTCTGTTTGAAAAAGACAAACAACAGATGGATGGCTGGAAGAAGTTGAAATGGGAGGGATCTGAGGTCCGCATTTTATCCTTGGCTACCGAAAAAAGTGGGACCGGAAGAGAAGAGGGAACAATTAATGAAAGACTTCTACTGGGTGGAACTAAGACACATCCCAATTGAAGTTCAAGCAGCATTCATTCACGATTTCGGTCAGCAGTATAAGATCGTGGACTTCATTGATCCACAGCCTACTTAATGATGGCCCTCGATCTCCCTAAGGATCAACCCTTCTCCTTAGATGACATCCTCCCCTTCAAAATGGGAGGGAGAGTCTATCAGATTCACACAACTCACAAATTTTGGCCCCGGTCTTTCAAGTGCAAAGCATACGGACACCTTAGTGCGGAATTCGCTTGCCCACTCCATCCCCAACATGCTTTCCCCCCAGATCAAAAGCTCAAAAGGGATCTACAGAGACCCCACAGGTGGGTCCCTGTAACACAAGGGTACGAAGGATGGGTATATAGCGATGAGTTCAACCAAGCAGGCCAACTAATCGGATGGTTTTGGGAAAGGAGGGGGGACGCGAGAAAACCCCCACGACCGCCTCTGGAGTGGTTACCACCTCAACCACATCAATCCCACCATCATCAACAGCAGCACCGGGGAGGGGGGGGGGGGGGGGGGGGGGGTAGAGGAGAACAGCATCAACCCCTCTCCCCCCCTTCCCATCCTCACCAGCAACAGCTGCATTCGCAGCCTCCAAGTCCCCAAAGGCCGGTGGCCTCAGACAGTATAGGCGGGAGGACTGAAAGCACCACAGGTGCTAAGGAGAGTGCAAAGGATAGTACAACTCAGGAAAGGACTGCTCCGAAGGAGGGGAACACAGACCAGGGTAAGAAACAAGAGGTAAACGACTCACAAGGAAAGAGCAGTCTGGTCCAGAATTCTGGGAAGAGGGGCGTTGGTTTGAGATCCTATGGTCCTCACCCAGAAAATTATCTACCCACATCAAACCACAGTCAGGGAACAGAATGGAGGGTAGTGAGAAAGAAAGGACAAAAGGCTATCAAGGAGAATACAACCCCCCTTCCCCTGGAGCAAGATTCAGGAAACAGGAGCCAAACAAAGCATGTCCTTGCACTTGCAAAAGAACAAGAACCTCAACCAATGGGCATTGATCCTCTAAAGATCACAATGAGTCCAGACCTCATGGAAGTAGAGGATGCTCTAATTTCGGTACCTACTTTTTCACCTCTCTTAGGTAGTGGAAAGAATGGGGCATGTGATCTTCACTCACAATTAACAAAGATGGCAAACTGGTTGCTTCTTAACCTGCAAGCAAAGTTCCCAGAGTGGAACGAGGAAGCTTGGCAGCAAATTCAAGGGCACCTGATGTTGGTGCTCGTAAACAGTGAAAGTTTAAAACTGGTTTTGCAATATGGTCTTCCTCAAGGTTCAGACTGGACTAGCACGTGTAACAGATTGCTCAGTGTTATAATAGACAAGTTCCTACCACAACTTCTAACAAGCGGTAAACCGCACGAACCTACTCTGCACCTGGCGCGAATCTCAGATGGGACTACCGCAAATAATAAGATCAAACCACAGTCCAGTAGCCTGAGGAGACTCAAAGCTCTTGCAAAAAGCACAAGCCTCAGACGGTAGAAAATAAAAGTAAAGAAGAAAATAAAAGTAAATAAGAGGCAAAGTCCATTTTGGAAATTGAAGGGAAAGGGTACACAGGAAATTGGAGGGCATACTTGACAGCCACCCATGTGGCACATCGTAACAGGTTTTTGTGTCTGGCTCTCTCTCCCTACAAATCCAAACTCAAACCAAACAAGCAAAAAAGGGGAAAAATGGTAAATTTAAAAAATATAAAAAAGAGCAAAAAAAAGAAAACACTTCAAAGCTCTGCCGACCCAAAGTTGGAACAGCAAGAAGTTGTCCCTTCCTTAATGGAACCTTCTCAAGTGACTTCGCTGAGCATTGTACCCTTGCACAACCCCCAGTTGCAATCCATAGAAGGGAGCTCTTGCTCAGTTATGTGGGCTGTTCCGAGCTCAGGGAGTCCTGGAATCTCGGCAAGACAACCAGTCCCCAAGCAGCCTAACGGAAGGTGTATACGCATATACTGCTGAGTTGGCGGTATCGCAGACATTACTAAGGAACCACACACATGGGTCATCTGAGAATGAAGAACTGATTCTCAGTCAACAGTCTAGCAGCCACATAGAAAGTGCAGATTCACAGAAAGCTGAGGTGGCGGTGTTGCAGGCACTGCAAGTAAATCAGACAATAAATGGGGTTGCTGGGAATGATGGGTTGTTTCTTAGTCCGTCTGGAGTTGTTCTGCAAACTGCTGGTAATGATTTAATTCCAGCAGTGTCAGGCACATTTCTCTTTCAACAGACGACAAAAGATTTGATACTAGATACCACAGGGAGAGGTAAGGAGAAACTTGAAGGGGGGCATGGGAGATTGGTATCGTCCCCAGAAAAGGTTAGTGGGATCATTAGTTAGGAGATGATAAAAGGAAGACTCTCACCTTTGGTATACGAGGAGGATAACCCTCCTAAGTTGTCTTTCTTTGACAGTGAAAATGTCCCACAGGAATTTCAAGAGATAGTATCGGAAGTAACTAAGGAAAAGAAATTCCTGCTCCTTATAGGGCAACCCACAAGAAAATCAATTCAGGGACCCGAAAAGGAAGTGTTCCTATCTCAAGAGATGCAAGGGGAGGAGGAAGTAAGTAAGGGACTCAAGGAAGGGGAAGAGCAAGTCTCAAGAATAATTGATTTGTCCCCCACTAGCAAGAGACAGAAACTCAGGTTACGTATGATTCAAGGTCAAGGGGACCTCCCTCCATCAAAAACTGGAGTTGCCATCTTACCAGTTAGATGCAAAGGAGGAAATTGGCAAGTAGGATTGTCAGAACCACAAGGAGCTGCGTATGGGGAGGTAACAGTGTATGCTACTAGACCTCAATTTTTGTCTCTTGTCTCTCTAACTGGGGGAATGGCGGGAGAATCTTGGATTAAATTAGAAATACTAAAATTTATTAAAGAAAATTTCCCACCTGGAGGAGTAGTTATCCTTACATTAACTACAGAAGAACAAAGGATAACAGAGAGAGATGTGTACTTAAAATATGAAGGGACTAGACAAGAGGAATTGAGATGGTTTGGTCAGGAAGCACTGAAAGACGTTCAAATACTCAAAATCAAAGCAGGTTTGTTTTGGTCAGAGGAATATGTAGGGATCCTCCTTGCCAGATTGTTGAAACACGGTATTATGGAAAAAGGGGGGATGCTTGACTCAGGCCCCTGGAAGAGCCTTTAGAAGATATTACCTCCTAGCTTTCCTCGAATTGTCCATCGGGTCAATCTGCAATTACTAAAATGGAAGGAATTAAAATTATTGATGCTTTGTACAATAAAGACAAAGAATGGAAGAAGCTTAGAAGACAAGCGGACTTAGACCTCAGATCCCTAAATGTTAATGGTATGTCTTCTGCTAAAACAAGCAAAAGACAAGCGATTTTTGACCAATTAAAAGGTATAGATGGAAAAGAGTGGCCGGATATAATATGCATCCAGGAAACTCACTTGATGGACACAGATATGCATAACTATATTCACAAACAGATATGGCCTCACCAATCTTACAGAGCTCATGCTATCTCTCCAGGGAGTTCAGGGGTGGCTATCTGGATTCCCCCCCACTCCAGAGCAGAGATTGCCTATTCAGTGGCAGATCTGGAACATGGTAGGTGGATGTATGTATTAGCCATGTTTGAACCAGAGACTGTGGGTATTCTATGTGTGTATGGACCAAATGAGGTAAGGGAAAGGCAAGATTTATTTGAAAACATTTTTCAAAGCCTACCTGTAGGCATCCCCCTAATCATTGCGGGGGATTTTAATGTTGCCCCAGATAGTCACTTAGATCGGTGGCGCCCCCCTTCCCCATGCCCAACATACATGACAATGGATGAGAGGATAATTGCAAACTTATGCCAAACCCTCAATCTTTTCGACTCTTATAGAAGGCTGAATCCAACGCTCAAAACCTTCACCCGTTTCAGAAAAGGTACTGCCAATCACAATTCAAAATCTCGTATTGACCTGATCCTGGTGGCCGAAGAACTACAAGGCGCTCTCCAACTAGCAGAAATTTTCCCAAAAAGTCCCTTCCGAGGTCTGGACCATGCTATGTGTGTGATAATCTTGTCCTTCAGGAAGAAACTGGATAAAGGGAAAGGTTTCTACCATCCTAACACCTCCCACCTCAAGATGGATTTTTTTCTCAATTACCTTCGAGATGTGTGGAATTTTTGGAGAGAACAGAGGGAGTGCCTCAAAGATGACATTATATGGTTCAACAACGGTCTAGTTTTTCTAGGCCGTAAATACAATGAATATTCTAGATTATTGGCAAAACAAAAATATGCTAAAGAAACCCATATCCACAATAAAATTTGTGAGTTGCAAAACCAAAAGATAAATTAAGAAGAGCAAGAAATCCTAGAACCAATAGCTCAAGAACTCCAACTTTTGGAAACTCAACTATTGACTCAAATGAAATATAGATGGCAAGGACTAAGAATTAGGGGCAAACTCAGAGTCCAGAATACGGAGGGTTCAATGGATGCATGTTTCTTTGCCATGGCCAGAGCTAGAGCAGGAAGAACTATCATTGAAGCTTTAGAAGACCCGGCGGACCCCAATAAGAACCTAGCCACCTCGACTGCAGCCCGTACTAAAATAGCCAAAGACTTTTTTAAATCACTCTTTACTTCACAAAACAATCACATCCCTAAAGAGCAACGCACTATGGAAATAAAAGATTTTCTTTGTCCTTTAAGCAAAAAAATATCGGAGGAGCAAAAGGAAATGATGGAAAAACCTCGTGCAAGGAGGAAATATGGAAAGCCCTCTTACGTATGGAAAAAGACAAGTCCCCGGGAATTGATGGTCTCCCCAAAGAGTTTTGAGAATCAGTTTGGGATTTTATCTCAGAGGATCTAATGGATTACTACCAAGCTGTATGGGTCTCGAGAGAAATGAGGGAATTCGTAGGATAGGGAGTACTTATACTTCTGTACAAGAAAGGGAATAAGGCGAATACAAGGAATTATCGCCCAATAACCCTCCTCACAGTGGTTTACAAGCTCATAGCTAAAGCGCTAGCAGATCGTATGTCCACTATAATTCCAGAATTTATTCATCCGTTTCAAACAGGATTCATAACTGGTAGAAACATTCAAGATAATATACTTCTGGTAAATGAACTTCTTAAAATATCTCGTCAGTCCAAACACAATGCAGCCTTTATCTTCATTGATTTTGAAAAGGCATATGATCATGTGGATTGTTTTTTTCTGGATAAATGTTTGGAAAAGCTAAATTTTGGCCCCCGTTTTAGAAGATGGGTGAGAATCTTACACCAAAACACCACAACGAGGATTATAGTCAATAACAATGTGCCCCCCCCCATTTCGCTAGAAAAATCAGTCAGACAAGGGGATCCCTTGGCACCTTTGCTTTTTATCATTATCACGGAGGCACTAGCGGCAAATTTGAGACAGCACAAAGATATTCGTCGCATACAGGTCACTAGCATCCCGGAAGAAGCAATTCCAGTTTGCTCTCTGTTCGTTGATGACCTATCCCTAATGGTTGATGCTTCCTATGAAAACATGGTAGAAATTCAAAAGTTGATGGAGAAATGTTGTCGACTTTCAGACATGAAAGTAAACTGGGGAAGCAAAACAACTGGATGGTGGATCCACCACCAAGGGGGGAGACCACCAGAACTACCCAGGATAAAGTGGCTATCCCTGGATACTCCCATCAGAGTGTTAGGGATCTCATTATCAGCAGAAGGTAAGCCAAAGACTAATAACGAATCAATCTCCCAACCTGCTCGGTCCAAATTGGAATTGTGGAAGAATAAACACACCTCACTTTTTGGTCGATCGATGGTAATTAACAATGTAATCCTAGCATCTATTTGGTATAAGTCAGGGATCTGGGCTATGGATAAAGACTCTCTCAAGTCCCTTCAACGTCAATTAACTGTCTTTTTATGGAGGGGTAATCATGAATACAAAAATGTTATCAACAGAGTAGCATGGCAGTCCATCATTCAACCAAAAGCGGGGGCGGGGGGTTAGGGGTTCTCGATCTTCCAACCCAGGCTAAGGCACTCTCAGTCCAATGGATTCAACGATTATTATTCAATCCCCAAACCCCATGGGCACCCTTGGCCTTGGAGCAAATCAAGCGTCTAGCCCCACCCACGTCTGAGGAAATTGACCCTCTGGCATGGTTGGAAAACCGATCTTGGACAATCCTCAGGGGGATTTCTAAGACAGGCCGTCAGACAAGACTTGAAGAATGACCCATTTTGGGTTTCCATGCTAAAAACCTGGAGGAAACTTCCCCTAACGGACAAACTTTCACCAGAAAGATTGGAGGAAGTCTGTCAACAGCCTTTACTCGATAATAGGCGGATTCGCGACTCCCAGGGATACGTTCTCCACTGTATGCACTCGCCTTGGAAAGGATGGATTAATAATGGAATTACGAGGATTAATGATATATGGGATATAGACACCAATGATTGGATAGACCCATCTAAATTAAGAAAGCGTCTACGGTATTGTCACCATTCGACGGAAGCACTAGAAAAGATAATAGAACTCATCCCACTTGAATGGATACGTATACTCAGAGGAGGCCCTAAATTAATAATAAATGATTGGGTAGCACTCAAGTCTCGAGCCCAGTCCATTGGCAAAATTCTTGATCATGCTCAAAATGGGGACTTTCTCCTACAAGTTTTTTCCTTGTCATCTCACAAAACTGCAGTTCCATTGAGTCAAGGGGAAACTCGATGGGTCCAAGCCCACCAGATCTTCATAATAAGAGTAATTAAGAGTAAAAATTTTGGTTAGCCTTCAAACCAGACTGTCTTATCTCTAAACTACCACTCGACCCGACCAATTGGGTATGGAGTTCATAAATAAGAGTAGGTAGACATAACATACCATACAAGAGGGGACTATTCATTCGCTGAAAGTCAAATCAACTTATCGAATGCTGCGACCGATAATCAATTTGAAAGACAAAGTATCTGCCCAGATAGATAAAACACCTAAATATAAGCAAGGATGAATTGAGGTCAGTTAGGTGGTTCAAAACGATCAAGGACAAACCAGCCAAAATTGCTTCCCTCCAATGGCAAATTGAGCACAGGTGTCTCCCAACAAACGACTCGCTAATTGACAGATCCTCCTTAGAGCAAAAAGGAATAGCATCAAGATGGTGCAAGTTTTGCAGGACAGCCTTCCCGAGTAGAATAACTCGTGAAACCATAGAGCACATCTTTATGCAATGCCCGGGCTCCACCTGGCTATGGAGGTGGTGGGACTGCATCTGGTCACAACCAGTCCCACAGGTTCCATGACCATGGGGGTGGAAAGTTATCCTCCTAGAGACATGGACCCCAAGCTAGAATCAATGGAAAATCAGGAAGAATTTATAGATAATATTTTTCGTATAGGGTGAAGAGCTGTAATGTGGGCCATCTGGATGAGGAGGTGCACTTATGAATGGGAAGGGGCTAGACTAGATGGGCCAGACTTCATGGAGACTATTAAGCAACAAATCGAAATAGACATCCTAAAAAAATGGGCTCAAATAAAGGAGGAAGTTCAATTTTTATCCAATAAATCAGAAATCCAATCACATTTTTGAAAATTCAGTCGCAACTGGCTGGGCGGAAACCAGGGAGGGAGATTGGGAAAAGTCATATGGAATGGGGCAATGGATGATGATGATGTTGAGATTAAAAGAGACTATAAAGTGGAATTCGGCGACTGACTACTATTGAGGCTTCCGTGCCTATGCGCCCTCTATCAGATTTCCCAGATCCTTTTCCCCCCCCAGCATCAGCTCTTGTTCCTAGCTCATGGTATGGAAGATAGAGGAAATTTTTAGCAAGATCTCAATTTTCAGGAATAACACAGCTAGTGCTAATAGGTATATCTGGCGCCCTGAGAAAAGGGTGAACAGGCAGTGTCTTTCCCCTGATTCATAAGAGTGGAAGAGAGTACTCCCTATGGAGGTAGCCAAAATGGTTAGTGTTTTCAATCTCAGGTTTCTGGATATCTATGTATTCAATTGTTCATTAGAGGGACACTGGACCCGATTTCCAGCATGTGAAGCTCCCCACCAATAGATGGAGCAAATTAAAAAACAAACAAACAAACAAACATGTTGGAGACACACAGAGAGAGAGAGAGAGAGAGAGAGAGAGAGAGAGAGAGAGAGAGAGAGAGAGAGAGAGAAAGAGAGAGAGAGAGAGAGAGGGGAGGGAGAGGAGAGAGAGAGAGAGTGAGAGCACACACACATTCACTCACTCGACGCCACTAACGGACTCGACGGACGCAGACAAAGTGGCGAAGTCACAACGTCGAAGTCTTCAATTCCGAATGCCAAGTCGGAGCAAGTCATACAGAGCACAAGCACAGTAGCTGAAAACTGGTTGCCCGATGGTACGGGCGGCCGATGTATATATCAGTCGGTCGTGCCGTACGGGAACCGGGTCTGCAAGGCCCCGGGGGCGAAACTGAAAAATGGGGATTTTGGGAGTGGCGCCAGAATGCGGGGTGGTGCCAGAGGTCCTAAATCCGATGGTGCCAAAGGAGGGTTTGGAGAAAGGGCGCCAGGCCAAAAACGAGGATGCAGCAATATCAGCAAAACAAACGGAAAAAGAAAAAAAATGAAAGAAAAGTTGCAGGCGGGCTTGTGGCCCGTAGAGCCCTGGCTGGTCCGTAACAAATGGGAAACACACTTCGATTTTTGGACGAGCGCTGCTCATCAACAATGTGGTCTTGACTTCCTTGTGGTACAAGTCAATCCTGTGGCCCTTGAGCAAGACAAGATCTCGTGCCTTGAAGAGACAAATCACAACCTTCCTTTGGAGGGGGAACAACGAGTCCCCCCATGCGATTAGCAGGGTGGCATGGAACTCTGTAATCCAGCCCAAAACTAAAGGAAGGATGGGCATCATTGACCCAGCCACGCAGGTTCAGGCGCTCAGCCTGCGCTGGGTAAAGACTCTGATTTTTAACCACAATTCTCCTTGGCGCCCGCTGGCGCTGTTGCAGATCGCAGCTCTAGCCCCCGAGGCTTCCCCAGAGATAGACCCCATGACCTGGATTGAGAACAAATATTGAAAAATCCCCAGACTACGCAGGGATGGTGGAGTCGCAGAGCGGTGTGCCAACTTAACACATGCAGGAAACTGTCAATCTCGGACAGGCCTTCCCCTGATCGGTGGGAGATCTTCAGGCAGCCGCTGTTCGGGAACAGATGGATCACAGACAGCCACGACTACGCCAAGCTCATCTCGGACTCCCCATGGAAAGGGTGGGTCAAGCATGGGGCACTACGGGTGGGGGACCTGTGGGATGCAGAGGCTGGGGAGTGGAAGAGCGCAGATAGGATGAGGAAATGGCTGCAGTACTGCCATCTTACGGAAGAAGGTTTGGAGGAATTGATTGAAAGCTTCCCGTTGGCATGGTACCCCAATTTAAAAAGGGGCCCGGTACTGAAGGAAGGAGACTGGGTGGGACTCCCTAGCGACCCGGGTGAGGTTGGAATGGTGCACATGGTGGGTGACAACGAGGTGCTGGTCGAGAGAGATATGTTGGGGAGGGAGGATGTCCTGACAAGGAGTAGGCAGTCCTTCTGGGCCCGCAAGGTGGAGGTTTTTCGTATCAGGGGGGAACAGAGGGCCTTACGGCCGATGACACCAATAGCGAACCTGCCCATCGACCTTGGGGAATGGCAGTGGAATCTGAGGGGGACAGGGGGAAGGAGAGCAAGGACTGCACAACAACCCCTGAGACTTGCGGACATGAAGGTCAAAACGGCCTACCGAATGCTGAGACCCAAAAGAGAGCTGTGGGACACGATCTTCAACAGATGGCAGTGTCACCTCAATGTGGATCGAAGCACCCTGCGTCCCATCCAGTGGTTTTGCGAATCCAAACTGCGGTCGGCCAAGATCTTGTCACTACAGTGGCAAGTGGCCCACCGATGCCTTCCGACAAATGACTGGCTGATCGAACACACCAGGCTGGGGCAACATTGACGGGCACTGCCCTGGCGCACAATGTTTACGGAGCTACCCTTCGTCAAAGAGGATTGAGACAATAGAGCACCTTTTTCTGCGGTGCCCTTCGTCGGTATTATTGTGGCGATGGTCAGATAGGATATGGCGGCAGACGTTCCCCGACACGGGCTGGCCATGGGACTGGAGGCTGCTACTAACAGGCCACTGGCCACAGTGCCCGGACGACCCACTGACGAGAAACCTCTTCCGGGTGGGCAAACGAGCTGTCCTCTGGGTGATATGTTGGAAAAGATGCCTTCTGGAAATCGAGGGGGAACGGGTGGAGGAGGGGGAGGTAACTGAGGTGGTCAGGCAACTGGTACAAGCAGAGATCACTAACAAGTAGCAGGCGGCCAGACAGCGAATGGGCTTTGTGCACACCAGGAAAGACATTGCTAAAATAATCACACGTTTCTGCGAGGAACGGTTGGGAGGAAAAGGGGGGGATGGATGGCAGGCGTATTGGTCAGGGGATAACCCCATTTCCCGGACCCTTCCCCCCCCCCCTTATCCTTTATGACTTGTGGAAGTGCCCCCTAACAGTTAAAAAAACTGTCTCCAAACTGTATCCAAACTGTCTCCTAACTATCTCAAAGACACGCTGAGCCCAGTCTCAGTACGCGAAGCTTGTGTTTCCTTTCCCCAATAACCGCCTTTCAGAAGCTTGTGTCTTTGTAACTGTTTTTTAACTGTTTTAACTGTTTCAACATGTTTTCGCATAGGTACAGCATTAGGATAGCAGAGGGCAAGGGCCAGGGCAAGGGGATGGAAGGAGACCCCGCTGGCCCCCAGCAGCTCTCCTTCCGATACCCGACCAGGCCATAAGGCAGGAAAAGGAGGAAAGTTTAATATAGGACGCTGGACCGGGTTTCTGGCACAGTGGTTATGTCCTGATCATTGCATGGTTCAAAGATGTATAATTCAAAAGGGACGCTGGGCCCGGTTCCCAGCACCTGCCGCTTCCCACTAATGGATCGTAGCAATTCTTCGAAAAAAAAAAAAAAAAACTTCCATTTTCCATTTTTCTATTTTGCATTTTTCCATTTTTCTTTTTTCTTTTTTCCTTTTTCCTTTCCTGTCCTCTCGCTTCCAGCCTTCCATCTTGCCTCTCCCTTCCATCTTCTGTTCCAATTCTCAACCGTTTCCATTCTTTGCTTCTCTCCCTACTCCTGCTTCACCTTCTCGCCCTCGCCCTCCATCTTATGCGCTCTACTGCTCCCTGTTCATTGGACTCCTACAACTACTTTCCATTTCTGACAGATGATGACAGGTTTCGGGGCATCTTCGATCATGGATTTCTCTCTTCCCGTACTCTTCCCTCCCTTTTATTGCCATATGACTGATGCTTGTAAGCCCTTGTTCTGTCCTACCCAATGCCTCCTACCTCTTCCCGCTCCCGCTGGTGAGCGGTGTGAAGTTTCAAATTGGAGGTTTTGGAAGGATGGCTTCTCGTAAAGGTGTGATGATCAGGTATATATAGGACTCTAGTACTAGGCCATGACACGCGTTTCACGTCCCCTGATGAGACCATCTCTGGCGGGCGGTTGAAATGATCATAAGGACAACCGCCAGCATGGCACTGAGCCTTTGCTCTTCATGATATAATTTTAAGTGCCTGTTTCACGTGTATTCGCCTCCATGGCTTTCTGTGTGTGCTATTTGAGTCCCCAAAAGCATTTCAGAATCAGAATTTCTGTGATCAATATGTCGCCATGGATTTCTAGCTGGGAACCGTGAGAAATAAGTTTTACAATGGTAAAGCACGGCCTCAGAACACTGGAAAGTAAGTTTTATAATGGTAGGAGGTAATTTTTAATTTTTTACCATGGTAAAGCATGCCCTGGGAATAGTGGGAAGTAAGTTTTACAATGGTAAGGCATGGCATGGGGACCGTAGCAACTACTAGCAAGTAATTCTTATCACGGTAAAGCATGACCAGCTGGGAAGTAATTTTTACCTTGCGATCTGTGCCAGTTGTTAACAGTTGGCTTTCATCAGGATGGTAAAGGATGGCCTTGAAAAATGTGTTAGCAAAAAGACTGCTGTTCCGAGCAAACCTCTGAAAGAAGCGAACAGGACAGAAATGTCACAGAACCGGGAAGGGGAAGGGGGGGAAGGGGGAGTCATGAACGTCATTACAATTCATAACTGATGTATCAATGTTTTATCACCGGACAGCTTCTACTAAAAGAACAAAAGGAGGAAAAAAAAAAAGCAAATAAAAAAAAAAAAAAAAAAAAAAAAAAAAAAAAAAAAAAAAAAAAAAAAAAAAAAAAAAAAAAAAAAAAAAAAACAAAAACAAAAACAAACAAACAAACATTGCTGGACCTGGTACTCTCATCACAGTTTATGACAAAGACATAAAGAATTACTAGCCACCAAAAGAACATCTTCATGCAAGGTTTAAACATTATGTTATGATCCTGGCCAATTTCGAGATACACATTCATCAGATGGTATAATGCCGTCCACTTGCAGAAAGAAATGAATGAACTTGAGAGGAGAGAGATGGTAAGAAGAAGAAGAAGAAGATGGTGTACACCAGCAATGACAAATGATAATGCTCTTCTTCTTCGCCAACCACTCTCCTCCTCCTTTACTCCTCTCTTACTCACACAAGAAATAATAGTACAATGTTGAATAGCTGATCCAGAATCAATGTCCGAGTTCCTCTTCTACTGCAGGTATCACTTGAGGTCCACCATAGCCATGGCCGCCTCCCTCACTCTTCACTCTCATAGGCCGAGGCTATGGCGGACTACTGGGCCTTGCCCTGATGTCCAAAGGACAACCCAAAGCAGCTATGGGTGCTCCAGCTCAGGCCGCCATGCCTGACTCTGCCTCAAAGCTTCTTGGGGTAGCTCTACCCCAGCTGGGGTCTTCCTGCTGCAGCGCCCACCAAGGTGATGAAGATGGCTGCCACCATAGCCAGGTAAGTACCTCTGGCGCTCCCCCTTCCTCCTGCTCTTCTTCCTCCTCCATGTCCTTGCTCCAACCAGCGCTCTAACCACTGTGTCACCAAACTTGCATACCGACAATGAGGCTGGGCTCTTCGCCCGGCCTGGAGATATAGCGGCCTGCTCGCCTCTTGGGCGGTGACTTCCAGGCCGCTCGGCCTTCCCAGCAACCGGTACCTCCTCCCTTTCAGAGGGAAACATCATTGCAGACTCTGATATTGCCCGTACAGGCCCTAGACTCAGACTGGTTGGACTGGTACCCGCCTAGCCTACAACTACTGGGCCTCTCAAAATGCCACTTTTGTCTTCTTCTGCTCGGCCTCCAGTACCCACACATCTACCTCTTCAGGGTGCGGTACCGGCCTACCTGCTACTTGAGTGTTTTTCCCCCGCTGCAATCCTCAATGTCACGGCCACAGGTAAGTACCGGCCCTGAGGGCCCAACGAACGAACAAGTGCCCTTGTGGGTCACACACACACTCAAGCCAACCAGCACTCAGACGGACATGCAGTCCAACAAGCGTGCACACACAAACAGTCATGCAGAACATAGTAGCAAGCGGGAAACTCAGCACGGCATTCAGTCCCTGAGCAAAACTCAGAAATCAACTATGTGTCTCAGTCCGTGTTTGTTCGGGTCATCACACTACCCCCCCTTAAGAGCGAGGTCCCTTCGAGCGAGTGACTCAGTCTGAGTCCCCGACTGTAATAACCCTGTTCAGAAGTAGCCTGGGGCTCAGAACTCAGCCCCAGGAAACGCAGATCTGAGTTGATCTGCGCTGGGCTGTGTGACCAAGGCACGCCCAGGCCTGAGTCTGTCGAGTGTGGCTGTGTGACCGAACGCTGCACACAGGAAATTCAAGAGTCAAAGTCAACTGTAGAGTCAAAGGTACCGCACCCAGGTCCTTGGTTGGATACACTCACTTGTTGTGCGCAGGTACCCAGACAGCATCCAGGGCGGAGGGAATTTGGTTTCAGGCCAATCTGGGCCCTCATTCGCATTGAGATCTGGACGGCTGAGGGATACAGC
>BFEA01000071.1:3737753-3778615 GCA_003427395.1 Chara braunii | reverse complement strand
TCTCTCTCTCTCTCTCTCTCTCTCTCTCTCTCTCTCTCTCTCTCTCTCTCTCTCTCTGATTTGAATCGCTCATACTACCTTCCTGAATACACCTGCCTACTCTGCTACTTCGCCTTCTTGCTACCCCTCGCGGCCATGGCCACCTTCGTCTTCCTCCTCTACACTAGCTATGGCGCTCACCCTTCGCTTCCAGCGCCTAACCCGACTGTCCCATTTCACGATGGTCGCAAAAGCAGTACAGCAGAGCTTCCGCAACATGTGAGTTGACAAGTGCCCTGGCCGCTACAGTGTAGCAGCTAGAAATAGCCGCTGAAGTGAATCAATGTCGGCTAAGAAGTGCTGCAGGGTTTTTCATGTTTTCTAAAATCCCTTGATTTGCTCTCAGATTCTCTCAGGTGAACCTGCGCATCATCCCAGTATTTCAATGCTTATAATTTCATATGGGACGCTGGGCCTGGTTCCCAGCACGTGAAAAAAAAAGATAAAAAAAACAGAGCTTCTGTTATGACAGGTATGTTGAGAGTTTAAGCCTCTTGAAGTATCATGAAATTGAGGGTCTCAACCCTGATAGGCATCGTAAAAAAAAAAAAAAAAAAAAAGTCAGCTCCGGACTGGTGACAGTCAATGCGGCCTGTCAGCTGCAGTTTGCCAGTTCCGGAAGTTACAGGACTCTGCTTGAAAGTGGACTTTGGGACCGCAAATTTTTCTTGTCAGGTACCGGGCCTAGGACTTCTAACTACCGGACCCTAAGATGCTCCGAAACCTAGGACGTACCAGACTCCTTGGACCTCGCCTGGGACCTACCCGGACCAACTGGGAGTGGGCGCAGGTGGGACTCCGGAAAGGGACTCTAGACTCTGGGATCGGGACTCGGGACATGCAGACAGCGTGAAATCCTTTCACCACCAAATATCTGCGGAAAAAAAGCATCACCGAGCACAAGAGGTAATGAAGTCAAGAGTCAACACTCAAAACGGGACACAACTTCTCAAAACTTCATCAAAACTTCTTGAAATATTCAGAAGTAAGTATTGTTTGTTCTTGGTCCAACATGATCTGTAAAGACACAGACATTACTATCAGGGTTGTCCACCCCTGCGGGGGTCTGGGGGTCTGGGGGTCTGGGGGTGGGCAACCCCAACGGACCCCCCCCCCAAAATAAAATAAAATAAAATAAAATAAAAAAATGTGCAGCGACGACGCTCACCCTATGGGATAAAAAGCCACCCCCCACCCCAGACCGGCCCCCCGGGAACCTCCCCCCCTTGCCCCTGGAAGTGGGGGTGGGGATGGTTGAGGACGGGGGTCAGGCGCAGGGGTCGGGGCGGGTGCGGAGGTGGGCGCGGGGTTGGCGGTGGGCATGGGGTTGGGCGCGGGGGTCGGGATCCCTGCACGGGGGTGGGTGTGGGAATGGATGCTGGGGTCCAGGTGTCCAGGTGTCCAGGGGTCCAGGGGTCCAGGGGTCAAGGGGTCTGGGGGTCCAGGGGTCCAGGGGTCCAGGGGTCAGCACACCAGGGGTCCGCGACTCTGTGGGGGCACCCGATTACGGAGTTTTTCCGGCCCCTCAGAGAGCCCATTTTGAAGAGAAAAAAAGGGTTCCCCACACAGTTCCTCACAGGGAGTGCGGGGAAGGCAAAAAGAAAATCCCGAATTTTGCACTCCTGCGGACCCCTGGACCCCCGGTGCCCAGGGGTCGGGGATCCCCACGCAGGGGTCCGGTGGTCGTTCGTCAACCCTGGCATACACCCCGGGGATCCCCGCTTGTTTACTATCATTAGATTCATGCTAATATCTTGATACAGTAAGGTTAGGGGCTAGCCAACTTATAGCCTCTTAAAGAGAAAAAACTTCAAAAAAGAGAAAAGTAAGAGACCTGCTGGTAAATAGTCCACAACTGTAACCTAGGCCATGTGCCTGGATGATACACACATGTAACTGTTGACTAGCACATAATGAGTTCGAATCCATTGTATGCAATAAGCTGGACACAATGAGGTCAGAGACTAACGCCCGTCAAGAAAAAGCAGGTCTTTTGCACTGGGCTCACAGTCTTGAAGCAGTAAGTAGTTTTTCACGAAGACTGATGCAAGACCTCTGGCCTTTTAGTGGAAACTTGAAAGTCATTTTGATTGATTGATTGGTTTGACTGCAAAGGGTCAAAAGATAGGTAGGACTCAAAGGCCAGGGGCCTTAATGTCCCTGTACCATTGGATAGAGCAGCAGCCATAACATTGCATATGGAGCGAAGCTGTCTGTAGCTTCGAGGCTGTGGTGTTTTTCAAACATCTTCTCTCTTTAGAAGAAAAAAAGACAAAACACAGGCCCTGAAGGGTCCAATAACTACTAAGGTTTTATAATTCTATTTGATCTCAAGGTTATGCAGTACATCGGCCCTCTCAAACATAGAGGGGGGGGAGGAGCAAGCTAAAAGGAGTGGAGGAGGGGAATCAATCAAGCCACCCATTCTTTTAACGTCACGAAAAAGAAATGAAGTAAGGATAAGGATAAGCACCGACCGTTAGATCCCAAATGATGCATGAACCATCACTGCTAGCACTGACACACTCACTATCATTCCTCCTGACCTGCGCAAGGGCTTGAGCAGAAACAAACAACCACAGAATAAAGCAAAAGAGAAGGCGGTCAGATTCCAAGACAAAATCAGAGGTGAAGTTTCCTATCCTCCGTTTTTCTTTTTTTCTTTCAAAGGAATGCGAGGTTTTATTACAATCAATGAAAAGACGAGGACGGGGACCTCATAATTGAACCAGGAATTACTGGGCCCTTTACCCAGCTTCGGTTGATTGGTGGAAACTGGGTCCAGCATCCCCTATACTGTCTGTGTCTGTTCTCAAGCAGAAGCTGGGAAGCACGCCCAATGTCGCCTTTCTGAACAATCGCAGAGGCCAAGTTTCGATTTTCTATAAGCTAAAGTTTTTTGGCATTGTCTTGAGCCATTGCGGCTAATGCTCCTAGCTAATATCATGGAAGCAATACTGCACAAACGAAAAGAAGATTGTTTGCCCAGTAAGCATGAGTAATCAGCTCACGCTGATTACAACCCTACCGTTTGTACATACCACCTGCCGCTCCTGCTAATTGAATGGTCTGGTGAAGTATTTGGATCGTGGTGATTTTGGCAGTTCGCCACTGGGGGTGCTGTGAGAAGTTCATTGAACCTTCTCATTTAGAGGAAGGAAAAGTACTACTTGCCCACCACTTGGGCGTTTTCCCCCGCTGCAACCCTCAGGTTCGAGGGCCTCACAAGCACACAAGCACCCTGGCGGGTCACACACACACTCAAACACTCAGGCATCCTGACAACACAAGCACCCTGTCGGTTGTCGCGTTAACGCAGCGCTGCGCTAAGTTGCACTAGCGCCCGGCCTAGGTCTTCGGGCTGACATGCAGGTGAATTTGCACCCGCCAGTTTCCCGCCCAGCCATGACCAGGCTGCGCCGGCCCAGCTTCGAATTTCGACGTAAGGCGGCTACTCTCGCCATCGCCCAAGGAAAAGGTGAAGAAAGACGCCCCCATCACGCCCGCGCCCTGCCTGTGCCACCTGAACGGGATAGAAGCAGTCTTGCGGCCCAGCGTGCCCTAGCGTGCTATTTTCACAAGAGGGTAACAGCCTTCACAGGCAAATAGTCGGCCTTCCAAACTGGACAGGTTCAGCTGCCCGATGCGATCTCCATTGGAGTGAAGCAGCCTTCCACGGGAGAACAGCAGCCTTGCCGCCCAGCGCGCCCTACGCGCGCCATTGGCACAGCTACTCAAGACACCCCTCGAAGGTGATGGGTAGACTCCCCGGAAGGTAGCTGCCCGTTAGCCGCTCGACAGAGGTACTGCAGGTGCTGAAGACCTTTCTGCTCCAAGGCGCCTCCACACTCGACACTGTTCCTCAATCAAGATCTAACGGTGAGACCCCTCCAAGATCCCACCGTCGCGAACTGACGTCAACCACTTGATCCTTTCGACCGATTACCTCGCCTCCAAACGACACACACCTCCCCCTAAGTGCCTCCCACTCCACTGACACCCCACCCCATCCCGGTTCTCCCTCCCAAGACCCAGTCCATCACCTCCCCCCCTCCCCCTTCCCTGCAGCATTCACATTCCCCACTCAACACCTCACCCCAAACCTCTATACCCCCCCTCCCCCACCTTGATACCCCCCGCCACTATACCCCCCTCCCGCCCTCCTGCCCTCCTGCCCCGCCTGCCTTGCTGTCCAATCACCAACCCCGCCATTCATGCTGATGTCCTTCAACACGTCGAGCTACGGCCATGGACTCAGGTTCATCCCATCACACCACATACCTAACGCTCCTCTGATTAGTGTAAAGAAGCCCCTCTCATTATAGGTTCACATACCTTAAATCCGCACAGTCCACTGCTGATAGAATCAGCCCCCTCCAGTACAAAGAAGGGAAAATAACACAAACGAAAAAAGGAAAAAGAAACCGAACATAACAACCAAGCATGTACCTCCTCATCCCTCGCCACCACTCACCCCTTCGCCACCCACTGCAGCTTTACGTGGTTAACAGCCTTCGCTGACAAACGTGCATGACACCCTCGTTTGCGATCCAACCCCCAGTTGGGAAAAAAGGAGAGGAATTAAGCCAAAGAAACCATAACAGACTTAAACAGAGAGAAAAATACTTCTTTTCTTTTCTTTTCTTTTCTTTTTTGAGAAAAAACATGTCCTTCTGGTCTTGGCTCCATATCCATTCTGGGAAGCGTCAGTCCGGTTCCTTTTTTTTTTTTTTTTTTTTTTTTTGAAAAAAAAAAACAGAACCTCTCGGTTCTGGCTCCTGCCATTCTGGGGAGCAACAGTGCGGTTCCTATTCCCCCGGCAAGTCAAATATGGATACAATAAAGACACACGCACGCTCCTCCCCATTATGGTTGAAAGGCCCGAGTGGACGGCATTGATTACTTCCCTAGGGAAGGATGTACCACCCCTCACCCCTGCCTAAGTTAGCCTGTATCTTCTACCTTCTGATTCTCTGAGCCGCCTGGCTCCTAGCTCCTCTCAGCTGAGTGCTGTCGGATGAACCTGAATGCTAGAGCTGATGTCCAGGGCTGGCATCTAAAAGTTTGCTAGATATATTTCTAGTACTTTCTACCCATCTCTACCCTGTTCTAACAAATAACATATTCGTATCTTGATTAGAACACAGATTTTCTAGACCGCATTTGCGGTAAAAGAGATCTGCTCCTTTTTTTTTTTCTTTTTTTTTTAAAGTAAAACTGTAAAACCCTAAATCCTCATCCGGTAACCATTACCAACGCCTTTGGGACTCTTGGAATCCCCTCCTATGCTGGGTTGTGCGGCTACTTTTCTAGGCCCTTGACTGTTCTCCTTGAGTGTCCTACCCATTTTTCAATTCCCTTAAAAAGTGTCACTAGAACCCTAAACCCTAAACCCTCATCCGGTGTCCTTTGACCAATATCTCTGATCTGTCCTTTCTATTCTGCCTCCCCGTTTACCCTCGCTTCCTCTTCACCCCTCTCTCCATTTGAAAATCAGATGTGGTCCTTGAATAGTTGCTACTGCCCAAGCGTTTCATGATGGCTTCCTTTTGCTCGGGCTGCTGACGTACTTGATTCTTCACTACTTTCCACTGAGCCTTGAGATGAGTTTCGAGCAGTGTGAGGAGGATCTCCTTTGCCTCGTGTTTATGCATTAATGTACCGTCCAGTGTGGCTTGGCATCGACGCTTCCAAATAGTCCAGAGACAGTACTGGCGTATCAGCTGGAACATATGTTTCTGAAAAGGCTGCCGCTGCTTGGGACCCCGCACTCCCAGCAATAAAGATAACTTCGAATCTGGGAAGGCAATCCAGGCTACTTGGCCCCAGATACCCCTGGCTTCGTCCCACATCACAGATGCCTCTACGCATTCTATTAGGCAATGCTGCATTGTTTCTGGTATTCCTTCCTGACATACCCTGCATATCTCACTCTCCTCACTTCTCTGTCTGTGGCTTCTTCTTTCGTTGACCCATACGTTCACTGGGAGTGCTACGTGTGCTATTAGCCATTGCATACTCCTGATTGGTCCCAACCTTATCGCTCCTATGTTTGCCCAAGGAATGCTTGACAGCTGTCCTCTGGGGACCCCTACCCTCTTCTCCCATCTCTTGAGCAGCGTGGGTGTCATGGAGAAAGATGGGCTCCTCAATCTATAACCTATTCTCGTGGTGTAGTGCAAAATGTTTATTCTCCTAGACGCTCCTGTTCGACCACTTCTGATGTTCCATGCCCATTCCGCCGGGTCCACTTCCAAATCCGCAATTGGCACTGCCGAGTTGTATACCGTGAATTCCTCCGTCTCCACCACCCTCACCTTCCGCAAGTAGTTTTTCAGAACGAGTAACTGTATTTTGGACTCGCTATCCAATTTAGACGTGGTGATGGCTGGATGGAGGATGTCATACTTATCCGCTATTAGTCAATCCGGTCTGGAAGGCTGTAGTCCCCAGATCATGAAGACCTCCTTAGGTTCTTCGTCGTCTTCCCACGTGGCCCAATCTCCCAGCCCCCACTGTGTCCTTGACTGCAGCAGCTGTTTCCATGCTTGCGGTATGGCTCCCAAGACAATTCCCAGGTTTTCTGATAATTTGTGACTTCCTTTCAGTTGCGTCTTTATTTCTGAGACCGTTTTCCACCTCCTCTCTCCCTCTATCCAAAGATGTTTGACCTTCCACACCCCGTGCTCCAACCACCTTCCCCACTTCGTATCCGTCGCCGCGAGCATCAATGGTTTTCCCTATCCGTCTTTAATGCCCGTATTGCAGAATAAAGGTTATCTGAGAACTTCCTCCCTTGTGGTTGGTTCTCTTACCTTTGCTGGGAAGATCTCCTTCCAGAGCTTAATGAGTTGCATCCAATAAGAAGAATTCCGAGTTGCCTCCTCTTGTTCCATATCACTCCCTTCCCTGGTGCCTACGTTTGCCCAATTGCCACACATAATCCAAAACTGTCCTGGAATGTTACTTGGCGTTTTATATTTTGCTATTTGTCGAATCCTCTCCAGTACCACTGGGGTCCATGATAACCTTGGTTGGGCAATTAGCTTGACTACCCACTTGGTTTGAAGTGCTTTAAGTTGGATGTCCGGATCTAGCACACCTAGACCCCCCTGCTGCTTGGGTCTAGTTACATATTTCCATGCTACTTATATATGAAGCGGGTGTTGTTTGCTTTCGCTGTCCATAGATACGCCGCCGCTCTTCTTCTCAATAGGACTGCCGAAGCTTTTGGTGGAGACCAGATTGACCCAGCATACCATAGCATTGAGAAAATAGATGCATTACGTATCAGTGCCCTTCCACATATTGAAGTATACACTGCCGACCAGGGCCCCAATTTTGCCAAAATCTTTGACATTAGGTCCGCTGCCATGGATTGGTGCGTTCCTCCTATTATTTTAATTCCCTGGTATCTAATCGGTGCCTGAGCTGTCAACCACTGCAGGCCCTCCGGGTTATTAGTCAGAGGTATGGTTTCTTGGTCCTGTTCAGCGAACCACCACCCCATTGTTTTTTGCCAATTAACCTTCATTTCTGACGCAAGTTGAAAAGCGTCCATTGCCTTTGTTAGGGCTTGAAACGAGGAGTCGGACACTCTTATGAGCACCGTTAAATCATCTGCGAAAAGAATTGTCGTAGGGAGATGTATCATATGGCCTTATTGATCCGGTGGAACTATCACTCTCTGGATTGATGGGCCCTTTCGTGGGAAGGAGGCTACTGCTTCCATTATGAAAAAAAATATAGGAGTAGCCAGAGGATCCCCTTGTCTGACCGATCTCGACATCTCGTAGGTCGGGGAAAGGTGGCCATTAATATGAACCTGCCCCTGTGCATCATTATAAAGGACCCTTATCCACTCCTGAAATTCGGACCGACTCCCATCTTTTCCATGCATTGCTGCAGGAATGGCCAACTGACTTGATCGTACGCCTTTTCGAAATCGAAGAATAATATGGCAGGGTTAATTCTCCTATCTTTGATGTAACGGATTGTTTCCGTTAGTGTCATAACATTATCGAGAATAAACCTCCCGGGAATAAATCCCGTTTGATCTATATGAAAACAATTCGCAGTAATGGTTGTTAGGCGATTCGCTAGCGCCTTGGCTACTATCTTGTGTGTGAGGGTTAAAAGGGTTATTGGTCTATAATTGCGTATGTGTGATGGGCTTCCCTTCTTGTATAGTAGCGTAACTATTCTTGAAGCTGACTCCTGACCTATTCCCTCCTTCTGCCACGCTTGCTCTAGGAAGGCCAAGTACTCTTCACCCAAGATTGGCCAGAACTCCAACCAAAATTCTCTGGTTAGACCGTCCTTCCTAGGAGTTTTATTTGGGGCCATAGACTTTACTGCTTCCCATAACTCCTCCTGAGTTAGCAGAGCGTCCAATCTCGCTGCCTGAGGCTGCGAGATCGTGGTCTGCAGATGGTTCAGGAACTTTGCCCGTGTTTCCACCACCTGTTGCCTTGGAAATCCCCCCTCCCTTGACGTGTATAGATTGCTGTAAAAATCAAAGGCGACCCGAAGCATACCTTCTTTGTCCGAGGTAACTCCCCCTGTTCCTTCGAGTTGAGCTATAAGATTATTTCTTCCTCTGGATTTTATTTTTTGGAAGAAGAATCTAGTCATTCGTTCTCCCTCCTCCCATTCCCTGACTCTAGCCCTCATTTGCAGTCCCCTTGATTTCCATCGCTGCCATTCAGCCATTTCGTCCCTTGCTGCTTCGAGCGCTCTTTCATAAACGTCGTTGCCTGGAAAATTAATGATGTTGCACTCTGCTAGCTTTATTATTTGCTGCAGCTCTAGATCTCTTTCCTTTCTTCTGGCCGCCAAACTCCTAGCGACCCCTGACGAGGCCTTGGACAAAGCTATTAGCAGTTCGGGGAAGGTTTGAGTATGTGAATTATGTTCTTGACACGCCTGAAACACCGCCTGCCTCATTTCCTACGTTCTCAACAGTGAGTTATTTAGCTTGTAAAATCCCTTACCTCTTTTGACTTGCTTATCTGTTACAAGGTCCAGGTGAATAGGCTTGTGATCTAATCCCGTCCCGTATGGCAAATTCCCTATACTTACAGACTGTATCATTCCTACTATACCCGGCGTTGTTAGGAAGTAATCTATTCTTGACGCCGATACATGTTGGCTGCGATTCCTCTTCAAGTATGTGAATTGCCTTTCCTCTGGGAAATACAGTCTGTAAGGATCAAGAAGGTCTGTACTAGTCATCAACCTATGAACCGGCAAGGCCTCCTCAGACAGGCCCTCATCCCAACTCCTGCCTCCTGGTGATAATCTATCTAAGGCAGGGTCCAATGCGACGTTCCAATCTCCTGCTAATATCAAATGTCTGTCCTCCTCCAATATTCCCTGGAAACGGTCTATAAACTCTACCCTCTGTTGAAATGTATTAGGACTGTAAACTGATATCAACGTATAAGGTTCCTCATGAAGCTCGAAGTTGACTTTTACCCATCTCCCTTCCATCTCATCCACCGACACGTTAGTGATGTGTATGTTGCCTGCCGCAGCTGATCTTTTATTTTGGATTATAACCACCCCTGTAGAATGGTGGCTGACCGTCGGTGCCCACCAAGCCTCCTTTACCCTTTGAAGCCTCTGCATTACCTTGTTCTTTATTTTCTGATGATCTGTTGTTTCCTCGAGGTGAGTTTCTTGTAAACAAATAAAGTCCGGTGGAGAGGAGGTAAACCAGCCGTGTAATTTAATACATTCTGCCATTTATCTTGGTTTTCCAAAACCCCTACCATCCCATTTATATTCCATGAAGTAATCTTAATCGCTGGCTGCATGAGGTTCCCCTGATCTGTCCTTGGCCTCTTCCTTGGTCTGCCTGTTCCCCCTTCCTCCATGAGCTCCCTATGCTTGCCTCATGTTACTCCCTGACTGCCCCCTAGGTTTATGTACCCTGTACAGTTGTTTCCACTATCGTAGACACCAAGGATATTCTTTTTTCTAAGAATTCAGGCTTCCAAGCGAATGTGTCCACCTTAATCGCCACTGCTGCACACCGGGCCACCCATTCTGCTGCGACATCACACCCCAGTAGGCCATAGGGAATGGTTTCCACCACCTGCCAAGGCATCCATATCAGTCCCTCCCTGAGTTCGGATTTTGCCTGCATATGTATGAGCAGTGGTCTAAAGTCCGCTGCTGATTCGTCGCCTCCTCCGTCCCCTATTTCCATAGATTCTTCCCTTCTATCCCCCAGTACGTATGCCCGAGATGGCACTCCTTCCCCAATGAGGTTCTGAAGGTTCTGAAGGTTCTTGCTCTCACAGGCATTGACCGGAACTGTGACCAGCTGGAGAGATTGGTGCATTGCCACCTCCCAGTCTGAATGCTTTTCATTCCAGCGGCGATGCAGATTTCTGCTGCCCACCAAAAGAAAACGAACCAGGGTCAGTTCAAAATTGTGTCTTTTTGCCTGGCGGCGCTGGCGTTGCCGGCCTTTTTCATTTATAAGCTATTTTTCATGTTTTTACCTTTTCTAATGGGAGTGAGCCCCCAAGGATGCAGTGTGTTAACCCCCGCGTAGGAACAAAATTGCTGGGAAACATAGTGACACATTAGGGCAGGACGCTGGCTGGCTGGCAGTGCTAGCATCTGTGCACATGCCGCAGCGCGACCACACAGGCAGGCGGAGGCACTGGGAAGATGGTGGGTGTCATAGCTGGAGGGGTGCCTCGTGCAGGGAGTGAGACCCTTAGGGCCACTGCACATAAGAAAAGTAAAAACAAAGAAAAGATTCAAAAGAGAGAGCTACCGTAGTATTATTAGTAACCCATAACTGCTGGGGCACAGACCTGAATTCGAATCCAGAACACATATTGCTGGCCTTTTTTGTTTTGGGTACAAATGCTCCAGTCTATGGGTCTCGCTGCACTACTCTATACTCGTGCAACTTTTCACGAGTTGGTCTAGAGCTGTCAGACTCCAGAAAAGTCCCGAAACCCGTGCATCGCCACATGTGCTCTAGACTCTTGAACTTCTAGAGTAGCACTATGGGATCCGACAATTTTTCATGAGCTTCTACGAGTTCGGAAGCTTCACTACCAGACAGCGGCAGCCTGGGTTGTCTGGCCAGACTCGAGGTGCACTCAGGGAAATTCCGGGCGTTCCGTCCGTCCTTCGGAGCTCCCTAAAAAAAACGGTCCTTGCAGGCTGGTACTCAAGAACAGCCTAGAGCGAAATTCACGCCCCCCTTCTGACAGCTCATGAAATTGGGTAACTAGAGCAAAATTCTCGAGCAGGTGCAGCGACGACAACTCTTGCGGAATTCTTGAGCTGTTTCTGACAGCTCGATAACGTTTTCAAGAGCGCCCATTTCTTGAGTAGGTGCGTCGGTGCTGCACTCTTGGTTTTGCACGAGTATAGCGTAGTGCAGCGAGACCCTATTCGTGGGGAGCAGCACGTGCTGGGAACCGGGCCCAGCGTCCCATATAGAATTAGACAAGTCATTTGAAATACCATCGTCATTACCTGGATTCGGTTAAGAACAATATGAGAACTATTAAAGGAGTTCAGGAAATTTTAGGAAAAACATGGATAACTGCTGACCTATTGCTAGGCTACTCAAGCAGCAATTACTAAGTCAAAAACCACAGAAGTCCTTCGAATATTGCTGGCCTGCTCATATCCCATCTGCAATTCTATGAATATCTCTGTAAAGAAATGGGACCCTTGCTGATTCTCTGCTGGGGGCCCTTCGAAAAGAGACTGGATCCAATGAGGAGTTGGATGTGGCAGCGATTGTTTTTCTTCTGTGCACTTTCAATTTTCAGAAGTGAGGGGCACATTTGGCTACCACAGCCTTTCCTTTTTTATTTTTAAAATCGACCCTATTTATTGTGGTGTGCCGCATCACGTGCGCGTGTGCTATGCGCCACACACGCTCGCGCACCTCAGGTATGATATTTGATATTTATCCATTTTAATTAATTATTTTAATTAATTGGTTACTTTAAATTACCTGGATGCAGTTCACAGGTCCCTTGTGCTCCTTCATCGAGGCTATCATTGATTGACTCTCTTTTCCTATTCTCCAGACTCTAACCTGCACCAAAATGACAGCGAAGACAATCAGTTGGCATCAGTCTCCTTTGCTAGACCGCCTCAATCTCTCCCCTTCAGCGTCTAAAGGCAGAAACACGAACAAAGTTCATTCAGGTCAAGAGGAGGAAATATTCACGCCCACTGCGAATGGACAGCCTCAATCTCCCTGCAGCTTCAACCACCAGTACATGGCCTCAGCCTTGCAGAAAAATGCACTTGTCCCCACAAGAAAGTTCAGGGGCTGGGGGAAGGCCCGTTAGTGCAACATAGGAAGAAGAGGTGGGCCCAGCGGGAAAGGGCAATGGACTGTTGCTTTGCCTGCTGGTTCAGTCCGTGATGTGAAAACACGTGCTCCGACAAGACAAACTCAGCTGCAGGAAAAAAAAAAAAAAAACTGAGCACAAGTACAGAATGACAAAACGCCTGCCACATGGCGGGAATGCAGTATAGGAGGGCAGAAAGCCCTCGAACTTGAGTAAAACGAGCAGAAATGCCACGGGGAAAGTTTGCAGTGATTTACGATTTGGTTTTTCTTGTTTCATTCGTCTGTATCTGCACCCATTCTGTCTCGATATGGGCGCAGAAAACTAAAGTAAGTTTTTTTTTTTTTTTTTTTTTTTTTTTTTTTTTTTTTTTTTTTTTTAATAAAGAAAACTAAAGTGCTTTTGCCTTGTCCACACGCCAAAAATAAAGGAAATACCGAAAAAAAAAAAAAAAAAAAAAGCTGACTTGCTGAAGAAAACATGGGAATCTGCACTTGCATCAGGCACATGAAGTGTGCTATATTCAGTTGCATTATGAATGGCTTGCTGGAGCATTTGGCAGGAGAGCTCGGAGAACACAACCGAGGTGCCCTAAGTCTTGTAGAACAGATCTAGTATGGAGCAAAAACGGTCCTCTGTTTTCATTATTATCAACTATAATTCATAATCACGCACCTGCATCTGGCAGCCGAAATGTGCTAGATGCAGGCGCCCTCTCCTGTGGGAGTTCGCCTGGGTGTCAACGAGTGAAAACACCGCACTCCTTTTCGATCCATCTTCTGCCAGCAGGTCCAGCACAGAGGCTTGAACGGATACCACCCTCAAATTTCCAAGCGGTCACCGGTAGCTTTCAGGCTTGGCAGAATTCAAAGTTCAGGCTCGTACATTTAGGCTCGGGTGTGCTGGTGGTTTAAAGCAATCCTGGACCGCATATCCCTGTTTTTGGCAATGAGGCAAAACTTCCTCTTGCGCCTATTTCTCCAATCAGTCTGATTGATCCGGAGGTCCAACTAAGGTTTGGTTGCTGCATCCTCCGGCTAGGATTTTGGCTCCTTTGGGAAGTTGAATAGTGTTCTTCATTGAGTTCCGGTTTGGTCCCTTCGAGCTCCGGTTTGGTCCTTCAGTTGGCAGTTTCAGATTCATGGGCAGCAGCTTGCTCTTGATCGTCACCAAGAGTAGGTTCATCTGTATAGGCCTCCTCATCGGCCTCCAACAGGTCAAGCGTGGCAAGACAATTGCTGCCTCTGAACCGTCTGCGGCATGTAGCCTTCTTGTCACCTGTTGTGTGAACGAGGTCTTGTGCTTCTAGGCTGGATCACTTAAGGTTGAGGGAAGTGCACCTTCGGCAACTTCCAAGCATGATTGTGCAGTCATATCCAATTCGGGAGTAGGAAAGAGTTTGCTGAGATACAATTTTAGGTTGTGATGCAGCCCATTTAGCTGCGGCATGTGGATCACAATACCGTTTTATTAGGAGTTCTTCTATTGTGGCTACCACTTGGTCAGGTCTATTCTGTCATTGCTTGCCTGTACAGCTTTAATCTCGATGAAACTGCGGACGAGAGGCTCCACATTGGTGCTCATGATCATAGCTTGAGATGCTGGCTGAGTCTGCAGCACCTCAAAGTATGAGCACATGGAGCTAATTAAGGACGTGATATCGTCCTTCCCGTCGTATCTAAGCGGAACCTGAGACGCCTTTCTGTCCACATAAGGCATGTTGCAACTGGGACCAGCAACTGCTGTGTCCGAACTTGGGGCTGCAGCGGTATGTCACTTTCATTATATGAGGGACGCTGGACCCGCTTTCCAGAAGGTGTAGCTCCCCACCAATAGACTGGAGCCCTTTGCCGGGCTGCTAGTGGTGGACGTTCACGTCACCATCACTAGCATCACCCGGCAGGATGTGTTTTCCTAAAAAAAAAAAAAAAAAAAAAAAAAAAAGAAAAAAAAAAAACAAAAAAAAAAACAACAACAACCTGCTTGGCCTGTCACTTGCTGCAGCAACAGCGCAGTCTGCACCTGCTGCAGGTCCCGATAGGCTGTTCACCACACTTTCTTTTGTTCTTTTGAAGGCCAGTATAGATCTATTAGGGAAGAGAGGCAGGGGGTAGAGGAAGGGGAGTAAGAGATCTGGCCCTTATGCAAGTCTGCAATTTGCTGCAACTGGTCACGGTGCTCCTTGGCCATCTCAGCTATGGTTTTCTGCAAATCACTCACCTGATCCAACAGCTTGGACACCAGATGCAATCAGACTTGTCTTCGATACACTCAGCATGCGTGCAAACAGATGGCGATCAAAACTGGCGCATGGCGCCCACACAAAGCTCAGAGATAAACGAAGCCAGGAACACAGCTCAGATTCAACTTGTATTGAAATGGCTATGGCGCTGAGCGCCGACAAAGATTCACACCCGCTCAACTGTATCCACCAGCAACTTATTCACTCACACGCACGCACTCTGGATCACCCTGGATGTCCCACAGACACACACAAACAACACACTAACACACTCTCTACTACTAACCTACGGCAGCTATGGCTGCCTTCTTCCACCTCCTACTAACTACTTGCGGCTATGGCCCATCTTCCTCCTATTAGCCCACTTCTCCTATGGGCACCTGCAGACCTCCGTAGCACAAGACGCTCAGACAGCACTTCCGCACGGCTCACTGGCAGAATGAATGAATGGCTTGACACTGCTTCTTTATTTATACTTCGGATCGTCATTGGTCTGCCCTTGCAATCCGGGCCCGGGTATGCACAGTCCCGCATGGTACTTGCTGACTTGACAAAGTGAGACCTGGGACTTGGTACCGCTGACTAGGATAGGTAGGACTGGGACTGCCCTTTGCTGACTGTGTTAGGACTGCCCCTCGCTGACTCAAACGCGGAATGACTCCTACGACCTACAAGAGCCAGTTCTAGATCTACTGGAAGGTCGTAGACTTGACCTTTCCGAGCTGTAGCAGCTACGACCTCTACATACCCTACAACCACTAAAACTAAGACCTACGGTTCAAACCCCGACGAACGGGCTATATCCAACTACTGCACATACAACTTTCAGAACGCAGGTCGCGGGTTCAAACACACGCGGGGCAACGGGTACTGTACAAGCGGGCAGGGGAAGTCTAGGGATCAAGCCCTGGGTACTGCATTTGCTATCGTAAAGGTGAAAACCGTTTCACTCCCGCCGGCCTAAATTCGAGGTCCTCCGAGAATATTTCAACGCAAGACAGGACCTTTACCTTTCCATTCTCTATCATAGGCGTGGACTACGTCGGGAGAGGTCTCTAAAAGCTTGGGTCTTGTGAACCAGCGGTCGTCCTCCGGTTCCTGATAAGCGAACCTGACCTTGTATTGTTTCTGTGGACGAACTCTACCTCCGGTTCTGAATACATCCTCTTCCACAATGCGGTCTATATCATATGTGCCATCCATATCCGGTGGAATCATTGATCGACGCGAAGAAAATTGTTGACTACCTTCTTCCCCCGAATACAACGTACGGTCATTATAGCTGTATTTGAGGCATCTTTCAGTCCAGATACAGCTATAATGACCGTACGTTGTATTCGGGGGAAGAAGGTAGTGACACACGGTAATAACTTCAACGCATGGAAGACTCGGTATGTATGGAGGTGTGGTGGTATCTTTATCGTGCAAGAAGGTTCGTCCTCTCCGCCTTTCACTTCTAGGACAGACCACAGTCCGCTATACACGGGTAACAACTTTTATGAGATGTTCTCTTCTGGGGCGAACTCCTTAGACTTGACCCAGACTAAGTCACCTACCTGGCACTGCGATAGCCGACGATGCTTATTAGCTTGCTCTATCATCTTATGCTGAGCTTTCCTCAAATTGTCAGTCACCCTTGTGATTTCCCTCTCATGCTGAAGCGCAAATTTTCTAGTTCGGGGTGGCAGTGTTATGTACCCGATTGAAGTTCAATCCACAACGAATTCACACGTTCCCATACGCGCATGCAATTGCAGAGTAGACTCGAAGGAGGCAAATCCACACAAAACCGGAGAGAATATATGCACAGTGGAAGCTCAAAATACACAGAGAATTGAAAAACGAATTTCAAATTTGCAATCCCTTGTCCTCCTCCAATCAAGCCAGAGTACTTGTTCCAAGAATCACAACCGCGTTTACAACAACCTCGAACAACCAAAAACAAGTGTTCAACGAAGTCTGCAGGAGTCTTCGTCTTCCTCCTCGCCACCTCATACCCCTAGCTATGGCTGCCGTAGCACCAGTAGCCCCACAGCTGTCACAACGTTCTAATCTGAACCAGCAACCCCAATGACGGCAGCGCCAGCTCAGCGCCTGCACGAAAGTGCAGTGCTGGAAGTCCTAATGAAGAAGGAGACAACCGATCCAGCACTTCGAAGAAGACAAAAACGAAGTTCATCATGAGGAGGAACAACAGAATGGCTGCCAAGTGGAAGATGGAAGCACCCAAACCCAACAACACAGTCCTGTGGAAGCTCTCATGCAGAGCTGCGGAATAGCAACAGTGCGATCTTCAACTTCATTTCCCAACCCCAGCTATGGCTGGGCTTTGAGGAAGAAGATGACCTTGCCCAAAATAGAGCAGCAGCGCTCCAACAACAGACGGGCAGAGTTTCCCCCAGCCAACGAAAACGTGAAAAGACCCAAACCAAATTTCCTGCCCGCTACTTCTACCCTCTGACTAGATCTAAGAGGGGCTCCAAAGGCAACAACCCAGTACTCATCTAGATCGAGATGGAAATAGGGGGAAAATGGGACCTAGACCTATGACAAGTCAAAAGGAAAAGGTCGAATGGCCTAAGGCTACAAAACAGAGACTACTAGTGACAGACTCAGGGATCAAGTCCCATACGGCACAACACTCACAAACAAAACACAAGAGTTACAGGTCACGGGATCAAGTCCCGCAAGGCTCAAAAAAATAAAATAAAATAAATCTACAAAGCCAAACACTTAGCCCCACTGGGAAACTGCGATTTATTGCAGCAGTCTCTGTATCTGGTCACGATTCAGTCCTTCAAACGGCCTGCGTGGTCTAAAGGACTTGTGCAACTCATTGGGAGTTCGGCTGGTAGCTAGATGGACACTATTATTGTAGGCGCTAGCTACTTAGGGAGCATCTCATCCCAGTTGATTTGATCAGGTCTAATATACATCCTGAGTATCTGCTGCTGGATCTTATTCATTTGTTCAGTCTGACCATTAGTCTCTGGATGACAGCCAGATGACATCAACAACTTCGAGCCATACACTTCCCATAAGTTCCTGCCAATGCTGACTAGTAAACCGCGCATCTCTATCGCTAACTATTGATAGCAGAATACCGTGCTCGCTTACCCAGGCATCGAAGAACTTCTCTATTACTAACTCTATATGTGTCTCAGAAGGCAAAGGAACAAAAACTGCATATTTGCTAAAACGATCAACTACAACCATAACTTGGCCCTTTCCGTGCCTACTCCTGACCCCAACATCCATAAAGTCAATGGAGGCAAGGGTATGAGAAGACCCAATGGGGCTCGCGTTGTAGTTTTGTTGCGCTGGCAAACCTTGCAACTACTCACATACTCTATGCAGTCAGCTTTTATGTCAGGCCACGTGTAGGCACGCGTCAGGTTGGCTCATGTCTTCTGCCAGCCAAAGTGCTCTTTCGTATCGTGGCATTACCCTAAGATCAGACTTCAGATCTCTTCGCTATTGGGGATGCATAGCTGATCTACAACGTCTGTTTTCTCAAACAACAACCCGTTTGTGGTGCGATAATCAGGTTCACTTGCTGGGTCCTCCCTTACTCTCTTCAGGAGGTCACTTTAGATAGGGTCTCGCTCATGCGCATCCCGAACTTTCTGCTGTAATTCAGTCCCTATGTCCAGATAGTGAACTATAGCTCCAAAGTAGTCGGCTCTTCTACTCAGAGCATCTGCAACCACATTGTACTTTCCTTTAACGGGTTTGGGCTCAAAGTTATCTCTGCGGCCTGCCTAGTATGCTTAGGTGTCATCTTGGCTTGTGTCTTCAGCCACCTAAGTGTCTCGTGGTCTGAACAAACTTTGAAGTGCCTCCCCAACAAGTAATGTCTCCAGTGGTCTAATGCTCGCCGAAGACCGTAGAGTTCTCTTTCATAAGTGGATGCTGCTACCTTCTCTGAAGGCAACCTAGAAGACATAAACTCTACGGGTCTATACCCATTGCCATCATCTTGTTGTAAAACAACACTAATACCATATTGACTTGCATCAGTGGTGACAACAAAAGCTAAGGATGGGTCAGCTACCTTGAGGAATGGGTACTCTATCAAGGCCCGCTTCAATTTCTTCAGGGCCGAAGTGCAATCTTGGTCCCACTTCCAAATTGCTTCTTTCTTTAGCAGTCTGCAAAGGGGAGCAGCGATGGCAGAGAAGTTTCTAACGAACTTCCTGTAATAGTTGGCCAATCCTAGGAACGGCCTCAACTCTGGAAGTGTACGAGGAGTTGGTCAGTCTCTAATCGCTGCGATCTTGTTGTCCTCAGGCTTTATGCCATCACCATCAAGGACCTGGCCCAAGTACAAGATTTCGGTCTTGGCCCACTCACACTTCTTCACGTTGATCTTGAATTTTGCCTCGCACAACTTTTCCAAGATCTGCCTCAGATGAGCCTCACGCTCCTGAAGGGTCTTACTAAAAATCAAAATATCATCTAAATAAACGACTATGAATCTATCTAACCACGGCCTAAGCAAATCTTTCATACAGCTCTGGAACATGGCCGGTGTGTTGGTTAGTCCAAAGGGCATAATTATAAACTCATAATGCCCATACTTGGTCCGAAACGCGGTCTTGTACCGATCATCAGGGTGAACTTCAATCTGATGGTACCCAGATTTTAAGTCTATCTTTGAAAAATACTTGCAACCTTGCACTCGATCAAGCAGATCATTTATTCGGGGCAGTGGTTCTGCATTCTTGATCGTGACTGCGTTCAGACCCCTATAGTCAATACGCATTCTCAGCTCTCCCTGCTTTTGGGGGACAACGAGAACAGGCGCTCTAAATGGAGACAAATTGGCCTAATCCAACCGTTCTCGAGGAGCTCGTCTAGCTGCTTGCACAACTCCTTTAACTCCTTAGGGGACATTCTATAGACTGCTCCTTTAGGAGTTCTACTGCTGGGCTCTATCTCAATGCGATGTTGAATAGGACGCTCGACTACTCTTGAAGGAGGTTCCAATAACTCTGCGTACTCGACAATCACAAGGTTGGTAGTTTCCTCTTTCTTAGGCTCAGTGACTGGCCTAACATAGGCCACAAAGACCTGATCTTCTAAGTGCTCCTTCACTAGTCGCGCGAATGTGGGAGCACTGAGACAACAATGTGCCAAGGAGTTATCTACCCCTGACACACGGAACAGGCGGGCTTTCTTTATGCCACCTGACGGACTAGGAAGCCTACACTCATGTTCTCTCAAATGTAGTGTGGCCCCTGCTGCCTTTCCCCAATCCATTCCTAGGACTATGTCAAATGAGAGATCATCCTTGATGAGGAGAGTCAGGGAATGGAGAACTCTCTCTACCTTCCCATCTGCCTCCAGGCAGAAATACGCTTGGACTCCCTCGACGTAATCCTCGACTCGTATAGTGCAATTGTCTGCGAGGATACTAACTATGGGCTCTTCTAGCTCCTTGACCTTTAGACTAAGCCTCAACTTCTTCAGCGCTTTACGACTAATGCAGCTACGTGTGGCCCCACTATCTATAAGGGCCCCTACTCTGCCTCTAAAGACCTTTACATCTGCTAACGATAGCTGCTTTTTCCCTTCTTTCTTCATCTTGGCCGTAGGCATTCTCTCCTTCAACTCTTCTGCCAGTCCTGTGAGGGAAGCGCCTAGAGAGACTCTAACACAAGCAGTCTCTAGACGACTGACTAGACGCTGGCCAGCAACCTCTGCTATAGACACACATGGAGTGGGAGTTTCTATCTGGTGCTCGCACTCATCTCCACATGGTCCAGGGGTAAGGGCAGTTGCGACCCCTACCGACGGTTGCCTTTTGCTGACTCTGCAGCAGCTCTTCGGGCATTCCTATATTTTGGGCAAAATTTGATGTTGTGCTTGGGGTCACCGCAAAACACACATTGCCAATTATCTATCTTGTCCTGCCAGTCTTTCTTTTCAATGCCCAAGGATTTCCAGGGCTGGCCCTCAGGCCGACCAGGGTGCCAATTACCCCACCTGGGAGGTGACCGATTTCGACAAAGGCGGTTTGACGGGGGACCTTGACCCCTTCCTCCCGCTTGGTGGTTTCCTTTATCGCCAACCCCCTGGCAGCCCTGCCCTCGACCACCAGAGGCATGGCCCCCTTGGCCCTGGCCTCTTCCTCTTCCTTGCGGCCTCCCTCCAACCGCAACAACATCATAAGTACCCCCCTGGCCTACGCTACTGTCCGCCTCATCCAGGCCCCACTCAATCTCACTGTAGGAAACCTCTTCCAGACCACCTCCCTCCATTGTAAGAATAAGACTGTCCTTGGCCTTAACTTGGCCTGAGATGGTTTGCCCTTTCCACTTTTTGCCTTTGGCGAGGTCCTTGTGCCAGAAAGTGGTAACTGGCATGGACTGGGCCTCGAAAGCAACAACCTCTCAACTAAGTGCGTCATACGTCATATTAGGTTGTTGCTTTGTATCAAAGAAGTGCCCGTGTAAAGTCTCGAGCATGGAGCGATAAAACAATTGGACAAGTTGGGGCTCAGTGACCCCATGTCCAGGGACAACGACTAATTCATCCATGTTGGCTTTGAGTGCCCTTGCACTCTCCACTGTCGCGTATGGATTGTTTGGAACTTGTCAGATGCCCTAAGACCTCTAGTGACATCTGCAAATTGCTTATGGAGGGTGGCTAAAAACTCACTTAGGTGAGTGAAGGAGTATGTGACCATGTCATTATCACAGTTGGTGGCGCGAGCAAGCGACCTAGCAAAGCTAGCCGCTTCGTCCTTCAGGGCTTGAAAAGCCACGAGAACATGGTTATCAGGCATGATGTCCTGTAGATGTATGTAGGACTTATATGGCTTCCCAATTATCAAAGTCCTCTCCCTTCTTCCCACCATAGGGTTCAGGGAACTTGGCCTTGATGTGCTCGCGATGGGGTTGTGCCTCCTCTTCTTTGGGGGCTGCTAGCTTGGGGCCTTCTATGGCGCCTCTACAAAACCTCTCAGTGCCTTCCATGGCAACGCGCAGTTTCGTGCCCACACGCATCATCATCTCTCCTGCAAAGTTTTTAAACCCCATGCGCATGGACTGCAAAGTAGTATCATGGCATCTTAAATAGCGCAGCTGCTCCTGTTGGGCCCTCTACATTACCTCCATATTCTGGGACAGAAGCTCTACTTTTCTCTGGAGATCTACCTGTGCCTCCACTTGTCCTTGTTGCTTCTCGACAACTCTTAAATCCCTCTCCATTTTTTCTGCAGCCTCCAATCGCCTTGTTCTCTTTTTCGCAAGGCACAACTTCCACTCCAGCCTCTTTTCCTTATCCTTGGCCTCACGGCGCAAGGGGTTCTCCTCCTGCCCCAACTCCTTCATAACAACCTCCCTTTCGGCTTGGGGGGCAAACAACATGGCCTCTTCTTCTTCCCCCAGGGCCAGATTGGCCACCCACTCTGTCACCATCTTCTCCATCTTTGTCTTTCTCTCTTGTGCCCCACTTGATTCCCCTCTCTCTTCTCTTCTTACATTCTTTGCAGGGGAACCTCCTCCTCTTCTTCTCCTTCTTCTTCTTCTTCTACTTCTGCTTCTGCTTTCGCTTCTACTACCGCCAGCTTCTCCTCCTGCTCTTTCTTCCATTTTTCCAATTCCTTCTCCATTTGTTTCTTCTTCGCCTTCTGCTCTTCCATCAATTCCATCATCTTCGCCTGCTTGATCAGCTCCTTCTTCTCCATCTTCTCTTTCTTTTCTCTCAGAATGGCGGTTACTTTCTCTTCTTGCGCCCTGCTATAAGGGGTGGTGCTAGTTCCTGTCTTGGTGGTCACCATGGTGAAAGATGCAGAACCAAGTGATAGCTCCACTCCTCACCACTTAGACCAATTCTCCACCACTGACTAACAGACTGACTGACTGACTCTCTAAGGGACCATAAAGCCTTCTCCTTTGATCCAACCAGATTACCACAACCGACGAAAGCTTTCACCACCACTGTCACCGAAACTTTCCAAATCCCAGTGCACCTTGCACCAGCGATCAATCCCACCCGACTTTCACACTGGATCAGACCCTGTCAACTATGGTCACTAGCCTAACCTACTCTAAGGCTGTCACTACAGGACTATACTGCTGATCAAGAGGCATTCAAGGAGATCCCCCATAAGTCCTCTGGAATTCTTTAACGTCGCGGTCAGGACGGCATGGTCAGCAGAGCCCTCTCAAGACTTGAGACACCCGGATGTGCAGCCTACAGCTCGGATTTCAGGCCTACCATGCCACACTGAGCAGCCCGCCGGTCTGTACCGGTCCTTGGGGGTCTTGTCCCCGGGACGTGTCAATCGTCAGACATGGCCTTTGGCCCTACAAAGCCCGTGCAGGTTTAGTCACCACAACTCTACGACCGCATGCACAGAGTACTATCAACGTGGACAAAAGTGACTCAATGCAGAAAGAAGAGACAAACTGACTCAACAAGTACAAAGGGGTGGTGTACATCCACAGGGCGAGGGGGTAGGCTGAAGGCTTGGCGAGATTATGCCAACTCCACCTTCGTCAATATCTTGGTCAACGCCTCCGGTCAACACTCTAGGTCAACGCTGGTCAGCGCTGGTTGGACTTGGTCAAACTTCCGGTCAAACCTCGCCGGTCAACTCTTTGACCTCCGGCTATGGCGGCTGACCCTTCTCCTTCATCAACCTCCCTTTTCTTTCCCCCTTCTATCTTCTTCTCGCCCAACCTTGGCTATGGCTTCCTTCTTCTTCCTCGTCTCTCCTTCCTCCCTTTTGCTCCCTCTTTCTTCTTCGTCACCTCTGACTTCGTCTTCTTTAGTCCCGAGCTCGGCGGCTATGGCTGCCACTTTATCTTCTTCGCCTGTGCAACCAATCTTGTATTGCTCTCTCTCTCTCTCTCTCTCTCTCTCTCTCTCTCTCTCTCTCTCTCTCTCTCTCTCTCTCTCTCTCTCTTTCTCTCTCTCTCGTCGACGTCTGCCGCTTTATTTTCTCCACGGTCTTCCTGGCGGTCTTCTCTTCCCGCATCGATGGCAGTCTTCTCTTTTAACACGCAGCGGCTTCTTCCTCACGGTGACCTTCAATCCCGCAGGTGCGATGGCGCGCGACGGGCAACTAGCGCGCAGGGACGCGTATGGCTGGCGCGCGACAGGTAAGCGCGCAATCTTCTTGCGGTAAGCAGCGGAGCGCGCCCAATAGCGGGCAGCAACGGCGCTTAATCGCTGACATGGTGCACAGCAGCAGCGGGGAATAGTGGCGCATGTAAGCGCTCACAATCTAGCGCACAATTTGGGCGTGCAAGCGGGGCGCGTGGCAGGTTGGTGGGTTGGCGGGTTGGCGGCGTGGCGGGTTGGCGACGCGTGGCGTGTGGCAGGTTGGCGGCGTGGCAGATGCTGATGTGCCGCCTTATGCTGACCTGACGCCTTGGCGCCCTTCCTCCTCCTGACGCCAATAACGATGGCACACTCCCTCTTCTATGATGATGACGATGGCAAAGATCAGCACACGGCGACGACGATGATCGCGCAGCAGCGGGACAACGGGAACCAGCTCTGAGAAGCAGGCCAAGCCAAGTCAAGCCAAGCGAAGCCAAGTCCTATATTTAGCTGCTACAGTGCAGCGGCCCATCCTTGTTCAGTTGCGAGATGCGGAAGCGCTGCTGCTGCCTGTGCATTAAGACAACCTGGGCACTGCGCGCCCGAAGAAGAAGAGGGCACTCGCGAGTGACTCCATAGCTAGGTTAGGGGTAGAGCAGGAGGACGGCGGCCATAGCAGCCAAGGTGTAAGCTACCTGAGTGGGTGTATCCAGGGTGACGATCTAGGTTAGATAGATAGATAGATAGAGAGAGAGAGAGAGAGAGAGAGAGAGAGAGAGAGAGAGAGAGAGAGAGAGAGAGAGAGAGAGAGAGAGAGAGAGAGANAGAGAGAGAGAGAGAGAGAGAGAGAGAGAGAGAGAGAGAGAGAGAGAGAGAGAGAGAGAGAGAGAGAGAGAGAGTGAGGCAGAGCGAGCCAAGTCGGGAGAGAAGCAAAAGAAGAGAGAAAGAGAGAAGAGAGAGAACCCATAGTCGCCACCTGATTGAGATCCGTTGTGTGTGTGTGCGGCAGAGCCGCTGGAGACAAACATTCTTGTATATTGATAATAATATTGGAGACAACATATTCGAGTGTTGATTGTATCTCTGTTTGGGCTTCTCACTTGTGAACTCTCATGTGCATGTTCATTGGTGTATGCGAGGTTGAACTTGACGGTGTACGTGGCTCATTTCAAATTAAGGAAATGGATGAGACTCCTTTATAATGATGCGTGTTAAGCTCAATAACTTATTATCAGACTCCTACGGTTCTACCCAAGTTCCACATCCGTTCGACTACACCTTGAACTTCTAGATCCATCTATTTTCCTTTTTCCTGCCAATTTATCTTTTGTAATGGAATGGCAGCCATAGCATCCTTCCTCGTGAGGACCCATTGATCCAAAGACTGCCAATAATTGACTCCGGCTCCTCCTTTAGAACCATCATCTGTATTTTCCAACAGTGATTATGTTTGCTGATGACCTGACAATTCTGATCTGAGCCTCCAAATCATCTGTTAGTGCATTGGATGGAAGCATTCAGACTGTGTTTGGAGATGAAGATAAATTGGAAAAAGCAGTGCCGGTCCCCGGTTGGACCGGGGGCCCTTCCCCCAACCGGGAGCCTGCCGGTCGGACCGGCCGGTCGACTGGCCCGGCAGGCCCCCGGTCGAGTCCAGCGCATCATGCTGGGGGGGGGGTACTGGGGATCGACGGGCGTTACTGCATTTGCCGAGCCCTTGGGAGGCTAGTGTCCTCTTTGAAACAACAAACAGGGCCTTTTGAACCCCACTTCCACGTGTTTTCGTCAAAACACCGGGTCCTGTTTCTATATGGATTTTACTAGTTTCAGATTGATACTGCAGTCTAAGAGACCACAAACCCGCTACAGTACGCAAGTGTTAATCCTCGACCGAAGTGGAGAGGAGGATAGGAACAGCATGATTTAGCCCAGGCTTTGCTGTGTTTATATGCTTCTCAGACATCCCTATTCTGTGGGGAAAAAGTTATGGGTTGAGGTTTCTGGTCGTAAAATCAGAGCAGCAGTCCGAGGTGCAAGCCCAAGAATGACCCTTGCTCCACTACATGTATCTGGACAGCGCACGAGGCGAAATACTTTCGGACTGATGACCCACTGTATAAAGGAAAAACAAAAGGAAAGCGGATTGATGACTCACCATATAAGGGAAAAACAAAAGGAAGCTCTCTGCCTGCACGAGCTGAAACCTCAACCCATAACTTTTCCAGTTTAGAGCTCGGTATCCCGAAGAGCTATAACTTTGGGCAAGCACCTCCCAACAGCATATGTCGTTCGGCCTCTAGAATACCAATGCCTGATGGCATAAACCAATGAAGAGGTATATGGTCGAATTGAAATTTGAAAGGCCACGGAGGGGTCAAGTAAAGCAGTTTACTTGACCCCTCCACATAAAGGCCAACCTCCGACTCCCTGGCCCCACCCGATAGTATGCCCTCCCCCCTCTTGGAAACCCCCCCCAAAAAAATTCGCACCTTCCAAATTTTATTGCGGATTTGGACAGATCTCGAAAAGCGCAGTCCGAATCCGCCGACAAAAAAAAAAAAAAAAAAAACGAAAAATCCTGGGCATTATTTTTGAAAACCGGTTTTCCGGTGCAGCCCCCCTGGGCTGGTCCGGATCCGGGTGGACCGGGGGAGGTGAACCGGCCGGTTGCCGGCCCAGCCTTGGGAAAAAGACAATTGGCTGGAGGCTGTCCAAGGAGGTAATTCCCAAGAAGTCCCAGCTGATGACCCCTGCCACCAGCCGAATAATTTGAAGGGGTTACATGGCCCAGAAAGTTAGATGACGAGCTGGCAGTCAATCTTCCACCATGTTAATGGAGGAATCATGCTGAGCAGGGGGTCCTTCAGCTGAACGGAAGGAAGTGGGCGTGTGCAAATGTAACCCAATGACTTGCCGGGGGAGAAATAACCGGACAGATGCTTCCCAGAAATGGAAAAGGAGACAGGACCATAAGGACCTGTTTTTTTTTTTTTAATGGAAAAAAAGGAAAAAGAAAAAGAAATATAAAAGGAAAACCTGATTTGTGACTTGTTATGTTGGGTACAGGTTTCGTTCTTTCCTGCCTGCCCCTCTTGTAGAACGATGTATTCTCTGAACTCCAGGTGGATCCGTTGTTGATGTTAGGTGATTTAACATTTCAAACTGATTTAAAAAAACCTGTAAAGTCAACCACTTTTCTCAGAGTAGCACTAATTCTGGGCAACATGGTGAGCCCTTACTACTTATCCATTAGTCAAACGCATCCTGGGAGAACTGTCGAGGTCCAGCCTCGTGATGAGTTAGTGAAAGTCCGATGAAACAGTCTTGCACAGTCATGCTTTTGTTTTCGTGGCGTTGCGTATGGCGAACATGACAACACAGCTGCTGGTTCTCAGGAGGGTTTTGTGGTGCCAGGTCTGATTTGTGGAGTGTTCATGCATGGCCAGAAGGCTTTCGTGGCAGGTGAGATTCCCATGAGCCAAAAAAATCAGACTCTTTTTCTTTTTTTTAAGGGGGCGCGGGGGTTCAAACTTCAAAGTGCTATAGCCTGTGCAGCTCAGCTCCAGTGCGGCACGATCAAGAGTCAAAAGGATGCTCGAGGGTTCAGTCAAAATAGGATGTTTTGGGTTTCAGTAGAAATAGTGTGAGGGCCTGAGCACTCGGCATGCCAATAAGGTCCCCCCTGCTGCAAGCACCGCATGTTTTGGGTTCCAGTAGAAATAGTGTGAGGGTCTCAGCCCTCGGCATGCCCATAAGGTCCCCCCTGCTGCGAGCACCGAGCCCGCCCTAAGTGAAGGCGGGCCCCGCATCTCAAAATCGCCTGAATATTGCAAAAATTGCCAGCCCTTGCGGGTTACCACGTGCCAGTTGGTTACATACGCCCTGCTCGAGAAAAATCAGAATCTTCAGTGAGCCTTCTAGGCTCTTCTCTTTGCAACGTGGAAGCAGGCCTCTCAGCCTATCAGAGAGCAGGGAACACCTCACATGGCGCTGGGTGGCTGGGCGCGCCTAACTGCTGTGGGCCCAGGCCACTGTCTGAACGGGCCTGGGCGCCAACACTTTAGCCCAACGTGAAGCTACTGGGCATGCGTGCGTCCCAGTCCAGGCTGCTGCCTGCCTGGCTCATTTCCATTTAGGAAAGAGCGAGGCCACGAGGAGGCGTTCAGGCACTTGTGTGCATTGCAGCAGCGCTGCTTGAGTGAACTCTCGCGGCTGCTATCGCTGGGTGCCTGGGCGAGCACGGTCGCCGGTGGTGGGTGCTGCATGTAAGTGGCGCCATAGCTCAGCCTCCATAGCCGGGCTTGAGCCGTTGGGTGGTCAGCGGGGATTGGCGGTGGTGCCAAGGAGCGTGGGGGAGAAGACGAGGGTGAGCAAAGAGAGGGCGAGTGGGGAGATGATGTGAGAGCACGTACCTGGTCCTGGCAGAGGTCTGCATGGTCGACATCTGCACGTACTTCGGTTGCTGCTGCTGACGTCAACTGGTTTGCTTTGTCATTTTGATAGGCTAGCATAGTATGATCGTAGTCTGGGCGCTGAGCGCCAGTAGGAGGAAGAGCGTCGAGTACATTGTTGGTGGTGGCGAGAGAGGGCTTTCATTGACAATTGAGTTCGCTCCTTTAGTTCTCCTTCGTTGTGATATCTGTGCATTTCTGCTTTCTGGACAGCTCACCTTGGTCCCCCGCTGGGGACCGGCCGGCAAGGCCCGGCCTGCTCTTCACGCGGCACGTCAGGACGGTGCCTTCATCATCTAACGTGGCCTCTGAACTGACCGATTGCGTGCCATGTGGTGTGTTATCGTTGGACCTCTTGGTGAGGGCGAGGTCAGTAAGGAGGGGAGTTACTAGGTGTGGGTAGGGGTGAGTGACATGGGCTGAAATACACGTAGGGGTGAGAACTGAGTGGTGGTTGGTGATGGCGCGTTCACGGGAACTAGGAGTTCATGCGTGGCTTGCTATTGTTCAAGCGGGCAGTGAGTGTGTAAGCCAGGTGGTGGCGAAGCTGAGATCGGCTGCTGCTGAAAGGAAAGTACCGTCAATCTTGTGGATTCACAGTATGCGGCAGTGTTTGCTGGAGGTTACATGGGAGTTGGAGGAGGGGCCGCCCCCCCACCTGGATGCTATTACAGGCTCTCCACGACTGGACGACTTGATGTGGCACTACTAAGACGAGCTTGAAGGGGGGCAAGGTCTTTGCGCTACGCTGGAGGACCGCTACTATGATGACGATGACGACACCACGGAAGACGCCAACAGCATCAACCCCAACATCGACTGCAAAGACAATGACAATCTCACCTGTTTTGCCGTCAATCTCAACAACAACAACAACAACAATGACAAAAGCAACAACAACAACGGCGACAACAACGATTGTGGTGATAACAACAACAACAGCAACGACAACAACAACATCTTGAGTTCTGACTGGCACTCTCTTAGTCCCACCTCACCAATCATCCATCTTGAGTTCTGACTGGCACACTCTTCACCCACACCCTCACCCCAACTTCAATCAGTCTCATCCCTACCCCGCTCCGACCCCACCTGATCCCACTACGACCCCACTCTGATCCCATTCCACCCCCCACGTCGAACCACTCCGATCCTATCCCGATCCCCGTCGGTCCCGCTCCGACCTCATCACACCACCCAACCCCACTCGATCCCACTCCGACCTCACTCCGATCCCATTCCGCCTCCCACACCGACCTAATTCGACCCTATCCCGATCCCCTCCGCTCCTGCTCCGATCGTACCACACATCCCGACCCTTTTCCGACTACACTCCACCTGATCCCATTCTGGTTCCACCTCACCAATCATCCATCTTGAGTCTGGACTGGCACCCTCTTCACCCACACCCTCGCCCCGACCTCAATCAACCTCATCCCTACCCCGCTCCGACCCCACCCAATCCCACTCCGACCCCACTCCGATCCCATTCCATACTCCATGTCGACCCACTCTGACCCTATCCCGATCCCTGCTGGTCCCGCTCCGACCTCATCACACCACCCAACCCCTTTCCGACTACGTTCCACCCGATCCCATCATAATCCCACCCCACAACATTCCTCTTAACCCCTGGTTGGCACCCTTTCCACCCACACCCTCGCTCCGACCCCAATCGATTCCGTTCCTACCCCGCTCTGACCCCACCCGATCTCACCCCGACATCACTCCGATCCCATTTTGCCTCCCACACCGACCCTTTCGATCTCATCCCCATCCCCTCCGATCCTATACCGACCTCACCACGCCACCCAACCCATTCCGATTATATCCCACCCAATCCCATCCTGGTCCCACCCCATCAATCATCCATCTTGACCATTGACTAGCACCTTCTTCACCCACACCCTCACTCCGACCTCGATCGATTGTATCCCTACCCCGCTCCGACCCCACCCGATCCCACTCCGACTTCACCCCGATCCCACTCCGCCTCTCACATTGACCCACTCCGATCCCATTTCGATCCCCTCTGGTCCAGCTCCGACCTCACCACTCCACCCAATCCCATTCCGACTACATTCCTCCGGATCCCATCTTGGTCATACCCCACCAATCATCCTCCTTAATCCCTGGCTGGCACACCTTCCACCTACTCCCTCGTTACAGACCTTGTGCCCCTTTAGTCTGAACCAGCCCCCCGTCCTACACCGTCCTACCAGATCCAACTTCCTCTCCGCATCCCTCTATATCCCCTTCCACTTCCCGATTGAACGTGCCCACGACTCTCCTCTCCATCACTTTATTTATACAGTCCCCCTGTCAGTCGTGAGGGACCCTACCTATATCTCACATAACTAGCCCTGGCTGCATAATCGACCCACTTCTCCCACGATCTCTGACAAACTCATTCCAGTCCACTTCGTCATCCCCCATCTGTCCCCATCTCCTGGACCGTAACCCCGACTCTCTTGCCTTCTTACCTTCACTCCCCTCGCCCCCCGACTTCTCGCATCCCAATCCTAACTTACTATTACTCATCCCCCGTTCAGCCTTCCCCCTATCCCCCTCCTCCCCCCTTGCCGTCAACCCTTCCACATTAACCGACCCCTATCACACATAACAAGGACGGACGAATCTGACAACGGAAAGAGAGTAGGACAGGACCAATTATTTGTAAGTGAAGAGAATAGCTTCCCCAATTCAGAATGCCGGTACAACGAACCAAAGCACCGAGGAAAAATGCTTCAATGTGATTGACAACGAAGCGCTCAAGTTCCTAATAGACAAGACAAAAGTTCAAGGGATACAGACAACGGAGACACAAAAGTCGGATGGTAAAGAAGAATAAATCATTGTTTGGAAATATCCGGAGGAAAAAGTGGCGGAACTGGATAATCTGCACGAAAGGCACGGGGTGGTTTTCAACTTTGCACGTAATGGAGCAGAACTCCAACCCGCAGAGAAAAGGAAATGGGTTATAGAAACAATCAAGAAGGAACTAAAACTCAAACAATCAGGAGAAACCTTCACCCTGCAGAATCTGGGTCGAAACGATATCATGGCATTGTTTATTCCGGAGGAACATGCAAAGGCTGCAGCTGAGATGCAATCAAGAAACTGTCATGGTTCGGTCTGTATGATCACCAAATGGAAGAAGCTGACTGCACAGAGACAGAACCCAGTGTTTATAGTATCGTACAAGCAGACACTATTAAAGGAAAAACTTTGGGTGCAATTCGACAACATCCAACCACGATTCCATGGTCTGTTGGTGGACAGGCTAGAAAGACAGTACACTGCGAACAGGATCCTCAAACGGATCCTGCCAACTCCAGACTTCCTGGCCCACACGGTGGCTCCATGACAGCGGTGTTGGAAGTTAAGACAGATAATCCCCCGGTATTTCCACAGACCTGGAAACTCCAAATCGAAAACAGAGTCGTGGAAATCAAGGTCTCAACAAAGACCTCCCCGATCTGCTTTCGATGCAGGGAGCGGGGTCATATGGGAACAGACCCCAATTGCCCCAAATTTCCAAAACAGCCAAAAGAACGTAAACTCCTCCCCAACATGCTAGTGGAAGTGGAGGACGCTCCAGGAATCTGGTTCATTGCTGACAGTAACTACGACGGATGGGTGTTCGATGATAACTTGGAGGATCCAGACTGGATCTGGCATTATGCCGACCTGGAACCCACAGTCAAAAAACCGAACATCTTCCTCCCAGCAGACAACACATGGCAGAAGAAAGCAACTAGGAAAGTATCAGGCAATCCAACGAGGATTAACACTGACCCACTCATCGACTCTCGGGTGATCAGGGAAGAGAAAGACCGGGAAGATTTACTATGGGATTTGGACGCAGTCAGGGAACAAGTTGTTTCAGAATTGAACAAAGAATCAACCAGCTTCTGGGGTATGCTGAAAATTCTGGAACAAACAATGCTCAGAACGAAAACTGGAGCTCAAACAGATAACAAGCGGACGCTGGACACCGAGGGGGCGCAAGAGATCACAGAGAGTGGCTCCAAGAAGCGGAGGGCAATGGATGCAGAGGGGAGAGAGGGAGTGATAAGTACGCCCACCGGAAAGGAGAAAGATGGCAAGAGAGTAGATTCAGGGGATACTGGTTCCTGAAAGGTGGCAGATGGAAGTAACAAAGATGGAGGAAGTTCATCAACAGACAGCGAGATGGACTCCCAATGTTCCCTGCAGTGGATTAGAGAGTATGTGGAAAAGGTCAAAAGGGAAAGAGAACATGCCTTCAATATTCGGGCAGCATGTATGAAACACGCAGAAAGATCCCAGAGAAATGGTAAGAAGGGGATGATCGGTGGCATAGGGAGCTCCAATATTCAATTTGATACTCTTAGAAAGGTCAAAGCAGAAGAACTCTCAGAATACACAACATTCAAATACGCGGAAAAGAAGAGGGCAAGAGACCAGGGGCTGAAGGACAAAGACAAAACTATCCTGGACTCCAAAGACGAATTCCAGGATCTACGCCCAAAGAAGTGGAAGTCAGGGAAAAATCAGAAAAAGAAGGATCTCGAAATCGATCAAATGGAGTCTGAAGAAGAATCGGGACGCACCGTGCTGGAAAAAGAAGCATCAGTGGTGTTAGCCCAAACGGACAAATTGAAAAAACTGAACGAGGAATATGTCCCCGAATTCATCACTATTACACACAGCCAAAAACGAGGCTTCGTTGGTAGTAGAGACAGCCAGGTCGTCACGTCTAACGTTGATGAACATCCGTCCGCTGATTGCAGCAAGATACGTGGAGAAAGTCGGCGAATGGCAAATAGCAACGGACGTGTCCTTTCAGATTCCTTGCTTCAAGGAAGGGCAGAATGTGGCAGACATCCTCCGAGAGAAGACAACAACGGAATTCCCGTTGGGAATTTTCGAGACCGTAACAGACAATACAGATCAGGAGGATGCACACTCCCGAACAGAACAAGAGGGCCCATCTACACAACACACAGAGTCGGGGAGACACTCCCCCCAGGCCTTTTCGCCCCTGATCGTCAAGTTATCCGAAACTGCACAGTTGAGAACAGGGATGAGATGGAGACCCTGGCGAACGGTGACAGCGGTCCCGTACAACGTTCTGACAGGATCAAGTTTACCGGCAGAACTGACGACAGTGTCGGTCGCTTACCTCGTCACTACAGGGATGTTGGACGGGGACGGGGACTTAGACGCAAGAGCATACTCCACTGACTAGGACAAATTTTACAGAAGCGATGACTCGGACAATGAATCGCAGAAGTGGCAATCGGATTATGAGAAGGAAGACAATGAGCTAACATCAGATTAGGGAAAAAACAGCAACGAGAGTAAGGGTCCGTACATGATGGACGAACCGGGCGTGACTTCGCCTACGAAGTTGGGACAGGACACAGCAGTATCCGACCCTGGGGACGACCCAATGGGCTTGGATACGGGTGGACTCTCACCATCGTAGATGTGCAGCTTATAAAACCATTGTCTTGAACTTGTTGAGAGAGTCACGTAGATGGAAGAGTTCAGGAGAGCGGCAAATGCGAAGGGGAACCGGGTGGATTGGAAGCATCAAGGGATTGTCATTCGATGTTGGAACATAAATGGGTTGGGTAACATCATGGACAAGGAAGACAAATGGAATGACTTAATCAAAGGTCTGACAGTGTACAACAAGAAACTAGCAGACATCATATTGCTTCAAGAAACCCATCTCACTCTCTCTCCAGAACATAACAGGATTAGACATTTTGTAACAAGAAGACTGGGAGGTGTTAAGGATGAAATCTGGGCTGCGGATTACTTTTCGAGTACGAAAGGTACAGCTATTCTGATTCCAAACTCCTCTCGCATTTATATGGCAGGAAATGTCCTGGATAAGAAAGCTGACCTTAATGATGGTAGATGGTGCTTTATACACCTTAAGAGGAAAGACGAGGAATTATTTCTATTTAATATTTATGCTCCAAATGATTTAGCGGAAAGATCATCCTTTGTGGCGAACGTGGGCATCATGCTCCCGCCATTAGCATCGTGTATAGTGGTTGGCGATTGGAATGCCACTCTCGACCCCTCAACAAACCGCATATCCCGATCGTCTAGCCCATACAACTTGCAAGAAGCGTTACCAATCCAAAAATTGATGCTAGACCATGGTTTGATAGAACCCTTCAGAACTATGCATCCCACCTCAAAAGCCTTCTCATTAGTCAAGAAGAACCACGCTCATCACACGGCCTTCTCGCGTATTGATTACTTTCTGGTATCGGAGACAATGATGGGGGCGGTTAAGAGTGCAGATATCTTACAGTTGGCACCATATCCAGGTCTAGACCACAAACCAATTGAATTAACGATCAGCTTTGAACAATTGGTTAGAAAAGGAGCCAGCTATCATAAATTAAATAATGCCCTCCTGGTAAGCCAAAATTTCCAAGAAGGGGTGCAAGATTGCTGTCAGGAACGGAGAAACACCCGCCTACCCACTCAGGATCGATGAGAATGGTTTCAAGAAAGTTACTCCACCCTTTCGAAAACAGCGGCAAGAATCTCAAGAAAGCTAGCAACCATAAGAAAGCAAAGGAGACAGAATCTGGAATACACACTGAAGATCGCAGAGTCCAATCTCAACGACAATCCCTCATCCTTGCTATATGCTGAAATCTTCGAGAAAGCATGCGAAGAGCTGGCTATGTGGAGGTGATGGGACTTAAAAGGCCTGCAAATAAGAGCCAGAATGAATGAATATGAACTTAGTGAATCAAGTCAAAATACTTCTTCGCCCGTATCAAAGCCAACTCGAGGGCGACCACTATAGATAGACTGAAAACCCTCAGTGATCCGGAAGAAACAATGTCTACCAGCGAGGGGGTGCTAGGAATAGCAAAGGAGTCCTACCAAGACTTGTACCAAACTAAAACTCAATCGCCTATCCCACCCGGCGTGAAGGAAGCAAGACAAAGAATGTTGCAATATATGGAACATACGATATCAACAGAGCAAGTGGAAGCTTTAGATAAACCATTAACAATGGACGAACTCCTCCATGCACTCAAGAGTATGAATAACGACAAATCGCCAGGGATTGATGGGTTGACAAAAGAATTCAGGGAGAAATTCTGGCCACTATTAGGGGGAAACCTAATGAACTTCTACAAGGACAGCTGGGACAAAGAGGGTCTTGGCAATCTCTTGAGTAGCAGTGTCATAACACTGCTGTACAAAAAGGGAGACAAAGAGGACATTAGAAATTATAGACCAATTTCGTTACTAACGCTCCCTTACAAGATACTAGCCAAAACTCTTTTTGCCAGAATTACGAATGTAACAGACAAATGCTTCCACATCGACCAAACGGGCTTCATTCCTGGACGGTACATATTGGATAATGTATTGACCCTAAACAAGGCAGCAACACAAAGTCAGAGAAAGGAGGATAAACACAGCGATACTCTTCTTTGACTTTGAGAAGGCGTACGACCAAGTTAATTGGTCTTTCATGGACGCGAGTATGGGCGTGGGACCAAACTTTAGGAAGTGGGTCCGAATCTTGTACAATGATGCCACAGGCTGCGTACAGGTAAATGAGTTCCTATCTGAAAGTTACCCAATCTCCCGTTTGGTCAGGCAAGGAGACCCACTCGCCCCTTCGACCTTTTTATTCGTAATGGAAGCCATTGCGTCATTCCTACGAAAGGATCCCTCCATTCATAGGCTCCTTGAGGTCAATGCGGGGTCGGCCCACCACATGAACTTTTTGACGGTGATCATGTTTGCAGATGACCTTACGGTCCTGATTAGAGCCTCCGACTCTTCATTCAAAACCTTGGCCAAAGCAATGGAAGCCTTTAGATTGGTGTCAGAAATGAGGGTTAATTGGAAGAAGACAATCGGGTGGTGGCTTTCTGATGAGGATCTTCCTCATCTGCAAGGACCTGAGGCCACCATAACGTGGGACACGCCGGATACCCCCACCCGCTACCTGGGCATTCTCATGACTAGGGAGGGTCTGGCGCCCCAGATGGCCCAAAACATACTAGCCAAGCAGATAAACAAGTTGGGGAGATGGGGGAATACATTCGCCTCACTAATTGGTTGAGCTTTGGTACTCAACACATCGGTGTTTTCCATGATGTGGTATATAGCTTCGATATGGACAATACCGGATAGCTCAATGAAGGAACTCAACCGCATAGCAAGGATCTATCTATGGACAGGAAGTCCCAACAAAAAGGGGTGTATCCCCAAGATTGCATGGCAATATATCATCAGGAAGCCGTTGCAAGGGGGTCTAGGGATTATAGACCCTAGATCAGAGACAAAAGCCCTCCAAGTTAAATGGATAGTCAAACTCTTGATGAAGCCAGAAAGCGCGTGGAACAAACTGACATTAGATAGCATCAGAGCCTTGGCTCCAGTCGCCTCACCAGAAAATATGACGGGTCCGTTTTGGATAATGAACAAGGAATGGAACCTGAAAAGAGGCAGGAGAAGACCAAGAAGGAGATCCGATTTGGACACAACTGGACGCCCTACCCCATACTGGTCGTCCCTGATTCGGATCTGGACATAAATACTACCAAAAAAAACCAATAGACCAAAATCCAAAGATGAGGTTTTGAGGCAACCGCTGTTTGGCAATGATTGGGTAAAAGACGAAAGTGATAATCCTCTGTATTTAGATCACAAATGGCTATCGTGGGTCAAAAACGGGGTATGGACAGTAAGCCACCTATGGAATGAAGAAAGGAAAGAATGGGTGACTGAACAGGAGTTGAACACTCGTCTAAAGGGTTGCCACAGACGAGGGCACAATCTCCAATATATCATTAATCGTATCCCACATGACTGGAAAGATATTTTGAATGAAGCCTCTCCCTGGAAATCCGGAGAATGGGGAATTAAAGTGCAAGAGTCCCCTCCATCACAAGCCTTCCAATTTTCACACATGCAACCGGGATCAACCACCAAAGCCGTCCTTACCTCCTTCCCGATCTCCCTGCCCAAGCAGGGCATGCCATCTATACTAAACAAAGAAGTGGAATCGGCAGTCATGGATTTCTTCTTACTGAGGAAAGTAAGGGTACTAGGCTCATGGCCTAAATTAATCTTCAGACCAGACACAACAGTACAAAATCTGGAATTCAACCCGATAGAGTGGGTCTGAACATCGGACAAGGAGAGGAATATCAGGGTCCATGTCCCCATAGAGAACTACACAGTTAAATTTGGATACAAACTCCTGGTTAAAACAAAAGACCCATATCCTATAATCAAGGCCAGATGGCAGAAACTAATAGGCCAGGAAGCTAACAAACTTACACAGATCCCATGGAAGAAATTTAAGACTATCAGACCGATTAAAATCAGAAGCCTTCAATGGCTTATCACATATGCTGCGCTGCCAGTGAACCAATGGCTGCATACTCGGCGTCACAAAACTAATCCCACCAGCTCGGACCTATGCTCCGTTTGCGCAGAAGGGGCACAAGAAGACGTGGTACACTGCCTAATTCAATGTCGTGAGGCGACAGACTACTGGACATGGGCCTCAGCCCTCTGGGACTCCCTTTTCCATCTCCCCTTCCCCGAACACCCCATCCAAATCCTTCTCTGGACTAACATTCCTGACCAGCTCAAGACGACAGAAAGATTATGGTTCGGCCTGATCAGGAAGGTGACGTTATGGATCATTTGGAAAGAGAGATGTTGCAGATCCATCGAAGGGCTGTCCAACCCAAGAGAGAAGGTATGGATGGAGACGAGAACCATGCTACAGGCAGAAATCCTCTGCAGATGGCAGAAGTTAAAGCAGTCGATGCCTGAAGACGAGGATCTGCGAGAAAAGACTAGGAGAAAGTTCACGAAGCTGTGGTTAGTGGACGGTAAGGTGGCTGAGCTACGGAATGACCGGATTTACTGGAAAGACTGGCAGAATTCAGAGAAAGACAGGAGAACCCAGACTGGGCCTACAACAGACAGGCAGCTGAGTTGAAAGGAGTAAGGGATACCAGGCAACAGGAACGACAGCCAAGAGGAGAGGTAAGGAGGATTAAGATTGGTGTTGGGAGGAAGGGACCTAGGTCCGTCATGAAGAGGCACAACAGAGAAGGGTTATCACTATAAAGAATGAGGGAGGGTTTAGGGTTTTAGGGTCTCAACCATCGGGTAACAGCTCAGGGGCGTTAGGGTCTAAGGGTTTTGGCCAGTGAAAACATTTTAAAACAGTGGTCTTTGGCAGAACGTAACTGCCCAAGATGGATGGAGCTAGAGCTGGACTACACCAAAGGAAACAGGGTGGAGGGCCATTGATAGATATCAAGGGGAGTGTAGGAAAAGGGAATTGTTTTATATGCATGATCAGAAAACGTGGGGGTTTAGGGCATGATGCGGGACAGAGGGGTTGTTTAAGGGGCTAGACCCTTTCTTTAGAGTTTAGGGTTTAGGACTGAGGTTTTGGACAGAAACAAGACAAGCAGGGGATAGAATGATAAAGATTTCATGACACTTGATGGCGGGACTTGGGGTTTAGACAGTATTGACAACAGTTGCAGGCTCTCAGACCTTTATTGTTGAAGCATGGTTTATCTGACAGGATCTTATGGTAGTCCTGAGAGGAAAGGTGTAAGCAGGGCAAGCTGACAGTCAATCCTCCACGTTGTGGGAGTAATCAATGCTGATCAGGGTTCCTTCGGCCAGACGGAAGGAAGCGTGAGAGTGTTCCTTGATGTATCATTTTATTCTGACTTGCCGGTGGAATAGGAACCGGACTGATGCTCCCCAGAATGGAAACGGAGCCAGGGCCATAAGGACCTGTTTTATTTAAAAAAGAAAAAAAAGAAAAAAAAAAGAAAGGTAATGCTGTGGTCCATCTGGAAGGAAAGGTGCTGCAGAACCATTGACGGACTCTCAACTCCAAGAGAAGGTATGGGCAGAGACAAGGACCTTGATTCAGGCAGAGATTATTTGTAAGTGGCAAAAGACGAGACACTCCATGCCAGATGACGAAGAGCAACAGAGAAGAATCAAGGCAAAATCCACTAAGGTGTGGCTCGCAGGGGGCAAAGTAGCAGAGCTAAATGACCTTCGTATACAGTGGAAAGACTGATACAACTCAGAAGCAGGGTTGAGAAGGCAGAGATCCCAGCCAAGTTGAGCCAACAGATGGACAAGATCCATCACAGGCCACATATTATCGAAGGGCTAATTCCGAGATTGAATCCTCGGTAGCTTCTTGTACCTTTCTTGCTCTTTATTATTTATCTGATAGGTTCATGATATGGACCTGAGATTAAAGGTGGAAGAAAGGCAAGCTGACAGTCAATCCTCCACAATGCTGGAGTAATCAATGCTGGTCAGGGTTCCTTCCGCCAGACGGAAGGNAAAAAAAAAAAAAAAAAAAAACGATGTGACCCTGAGGCAAAAGTTGTTCAGTTTATTTTTCTGCATAACATAATGTTTTTTCGGATTTCTTGGAAAATTTCTTTTTCGCTGGGACCTTCCCTGGTCCTTGCACGGCCAGACCGCCAGGGAAAACAGGGTGACCTGGGCGGCCTGGCTGGTAGCCTAGCTCATGATGATATTTTGCTTGCGATTGAATGGTTAGTGAATTTGTTTGCTGAAAAAGGGATCAGATGGATCCGGCTGAATCCAAGAAAGAAACTAGCAACCTTTGGTAAGTCTCACGGTGAGGCCACACTTCAACTTAGGAATACACTGATTCTCAGCCGAAGCCGGGTAATGGCCCCGGTATCTCAAATGACTTGCGCAACTCTATATGGGACGCTGGGCCCGGTTCTTAAAAAAAAAAAAAAAAAAAAAAAAAAAAAAAATTGCTAACTAAGTATCAAGTTCTATCAACTCGATCATACTTTCTTTTAGGTTACTGGAGCTGTACTTCGAAGAAAAAGGCATACCAATGGGGCCTCGTGTGAGCCCCCCACTGGCCTGTGCAATGTGTATGTACGCTGAGAACCAGCTCATCCGATGTCTACGTGTGGGCGGCAAATTAATAACCAGGAAAATATATATTGATGATCTGTTAATTTTCTCATTTTTTCGAAAGAACGATCCTGATGATGGGTAGCTGAAGGTCGTCTCGATCGTGTGATGAAATGCTACCCAGATGGACTGATCTTGGAACGCACAGACTCACAGACTCGGGGGTCGGGGTTCTGGATTTTCTGGGAACACGCATTCTGGTTTTTACGCCAGATGCATTTGTTCTCATGGCTCATATAAGTTCAAAAATGCTGATTCCATCTGGTCCACCGGGCGATTGCGTTTTCGTACATATAAAGATTTTTCGTCCCGCAAGCCAAAAACTGCAAAGTTCGCAATTGTGGCAAATACCATCCTCAGGATTATCCCAGAACTGCAACGATCTGGAAATGGTCTGCTGGAGTGTGCTCACTCTGGCTGAGGAATTGAGGAAATAAAGCTACCCTGTTAAAGTTGTGATTGCAGGGCTCCGCTGGATGAAGAGAAGGGCAAACCTTCCCTTTCGGGACCAGATGCAGGTAATGGTAAAAAACCTGTTCACACGGTGATGCCACCGTATGGTTTTGGCAGTATGGCGGCCTGGAAATAAGACGCAGCCTTGACGTATGCAATCAGACTCGTCTCATTCACACTTTTCATGCATGTAAACAGCAGCACAGCAAACTGGTGACAAGCGCCCACTCAATACTCAGAGATATGGCTTCCAGATAAGGGTTCACT
>BFEA01000071.1:3704522-3714983 GCA_003427395.1 Chara braunii | reverse complement strand
CTCACACACACACACACACACACACACACACACACACACACACACACACACACACACACACACACACATACGTCGGGGCCTTCGTCATACCAGCAGCAGCAGGACAGTCGATGGCAAGGGCGACGGGCGACGGGCGACGGGCGACGGCGCTGCAGCAGGTCGGCACCAACTCCGATCATGCTGGGAGGCAAGTGGCAGACCACCCCAGCCGATCGGAGGTTCGAACGGGGGGGAAGGTTGGCCCCAAGATCCGCCGTCTCTGTGGCCGCCGATCATGCTGGATCGATGGCCACAAAACCGGAGGGAATTAAAAAAATAAAAAGCAGGCCTACCGGGCCCGGCGCGATGGTTTCTTGCGCCGGTCGGACCCTGTAGGCCTGTGGGAGGCCAAGCCAGCCAAAAAGGGGTCCGAAACCCCCTGACAGGTAAGTGCGCTGGGGGGGGGGGACCCAGCCAGGCGGCCCAGGACCTCCCCCGGGCCCCTGCTGGTCACCCGGGCGGCCCGAATCCCCACTCAGTGGCTGACATGTTTTCAATAAATGCAGTCATAGCACGCCAATTCTTGTAGTCCAAAGCAAAGGATCACACTCCCATTTGGGGAGACAAAAAAGGATCATACTCCCAAAGTAGCCAGATGGAAACTGAGACTTTGGAAAAAGTTTGAAAAATGCAATATATAATAGGAATGTTTTTGCCCAACATTTAAAAAATACAAGAGACACAGGTACAAACCACCATAAGATACACAGGTACAAACCAACATTTAAATCATGATCTGTTTATTAAAAGTTATATGTGTGTAGTACTGTGTACCATGCAGCCACAAGTGGGCTCACTATCCTCTTTTCCCATTGTCAAACAGTTTGCCTGCTTTTTTTCCTTTTCAATCTCGCACATCCTCAGACAGTCTAAAAAGGAAAGGAAAAGGATGACAGCCCGACAAGACTGCCTTAGCATGAGAACGGAAAAGCAACTACACTGACCCAGCACCTTCCGCTACGCATGCAAATCATTGAAAACCAAAGCATCACAAGTGGTTAACAGGGATCCCCACTTTTCAGCCACAGGTTAACACCCCCAACACTGAAAAGTGCATTTGGGGATTTTTTTGGGGGGTATTGGTTTATTTGGCGTTATAAGGACCTGTCCAAACACGGACTGAGAACACAGCTGATTTCTGAGTTTTGCCACTAGAATGAATGCCTTGCTGAGATTCCCGCTTTCTGCTAGAGTTTTTCAAGTCTGTTTGTGTGACGGGGATGAGGCAGAGCAGCGAGGTCGGGGAAGAGAGAGGGAGGGAGTGAGAGCACACACACACACTCACTCAACTCGACACGGACTCGACAGGACTCAACGGACACAGACACAAAGTGGCAAAGTCGCAAAGTCGCAATCTTGGGTTCTGAACACAATGTCGCAGCAAGTCACACTGAAGCACAAGCACTGAGGCCGAAAACTGAATGTGGAACTCAGCTGGAGTCCGGTCTTGGACTCAAGTTGAGTCCCGAGGGCAAAAGTGCAACTTGCCTCGGGACTGAACTGAAATCGAAGGTCTGAGCCTGGGTGCCAGAATGCCGGATGGCGCCAAGTATCGAAATCCGAAAATGCATGAGGAGGGATTTGAGAACGGGCGCCAACAGTCAGGCACCGGAGATCAGAGACTCAAAAATGAAATAGCAGCCTGGCGGGTTGTAACCCGCGGACCAAGGATCGAGACCTGGCTGAGTCCGTAACCCTATCCCCTCCCTCTGGAAGGCAACGTCCCGGCTGCCAAGGACCCAATGAACAACTGTGAAGGACGGGACGGGGCAGATCACTGGTCAGAAAAGGAAAAGGGGAGTAATGCAAGTAGCAGGGTGATCCTATTGAGGTTCTGAAGGGATGAGGGAATCAATGCTCAAGTAACAGGGTAATACTACTGAGGTTCTACAGGGATGAGGGAAGCAATGCTCAAGTAACAGGGTAATCCTATTGAGGTTGTACAAGGGTGAGAGTAGTAATGTTCAGGTAACATGGTAATCCTATTGAGGTTCTACAAGTAACAGAGTAGTCCTATTGGTGTTCTACAAGGTTATAGGTTGTCAGGTTTGAGAAAAAATAAAAAATAAAAAATGTTTGTTCAATGGTCAAGTGTTGGGGTGTCTGAGGGGTCTGGGAAAACAACGTCTCAGGTCTGTAACAAAGTGTCAAAAGCGAAAACATGTCTTGAGGAAGGTCTTGGAGGGTGTTGCAGGAAGCAGTCTTAAGCAATTCTGTGATATAGATGGCGAGGGCTTTCAGCTTGATTGTCCCAATAGCAGGTTGCGTCCGGTACACGATCTGATGATCCGGATAGCAGGCCGCAGACTGATCTTGATGTCCATGTCAGAGGTGCTGCTCCAGAAGTCTGCGAGTCCAAGGTGTCGGCCAAAGGGAACAGCATGGTGGCCAACCAGCTGTCTTATCTCCTCGTCAGAAAAGTAAGCCTTTACACTCGTGGAAATCAGGCTGGCTGCTAGGGTCAGCCTGGATCTGCTCAAGGATGGGACTAAGTTCCAGGTCCTTGGCAGTATGCTCGATGAGTTCCTCCTTCAAATTCTTAAGAAGATCGTAGGAACCCACAAGGCAAGTCATGTACTCAGGATGGCGCGACAAAGCATCCGCAAAACGATTGTAATAACCCTTCTTGTTCAAAATCATACACAGCCATTTCATGCAGCCAACGGGTCAATGTAGTTGATGGATTATTCTGTGTCTGGGTCCATTTCAAAGTCTCATGGTCTAAGAACACTTTGAAATGGAGACCCAAGAGTAGTGTTTCCAATGATCTAGTGTCTCTCTGAAGGCATAGAGTTCTCGCATGTAAGTGGAGGCAGCTACCTTGTGACTCGGCATGCGTTTGCTGTCATACTCAAGAGGGCGTAAGCCGTCACCATCATCTTTTTACAACACTGCACCAATCCCATACAAGCTTGCATCCGTAGTTACTACGAATGTGAGTTTGGGATCTGCAATGTGGAGCACCGGATGACTCACCAAAGCCTCCTTCAATGCTTGGAAGGCTGATGTGCATTCCCCATCCCACGTGTAAGACTAGTTCTTGCTTGTCAATTTGGATAGCGGACGGGCGATGATAGAGAATTTGGGCACAAACTTACGGTAGTACGACGCAAGACAAAAAAAAAACCGCAGTTCTCAGACATTTACCGGTTGCGACCATTTGCGGATGACCTCCACATTGGTTGCCTTGGGCTCTAGGCCTGCAGCGGACAACCGGTGTCCAAGGTAGATGGCGTTGTCCCTCCCAAACTCAGTGAGAACATTTACCAGTTGCGGCCATTTGCGGATGACCTCCACTTTGGTTGCCTTGGGCTCTAGGGCTGTAGCGGACAACCGGTGTCCAAGGTAGATGATGCTGTCCCTCCCAAACTCAGATTTCTCTAAGTTGAGATGGAGTTGCGCATCTTTGAGGATCTGCAACACTTCCTCAAGGTGTCTCATGTGCTCCTCCATTGACTTGCTGAATATTAGTATGTCATCCAAATAAACAACAACAAATCCATTGATCTGATCGCAAAACACCTTGTCCATGAGACTTTGGAAGGTGGCCGGTGCATTCGTGAGGCCGAAGGGCATAACGGTAAATTCATACATCCCATCGTGAGTTTTGAATGCAGTTTTATGCTGGTCTGGAGGGTCGACTTCAATCTGGTGATAACCAAACTTTAGATCGATCTTGCTAAAGACCTTGCATCCACCCGCTGTATCAAGCAGATCGTCAATGCGTGGCAAAGGGTATGCATTTTTTCTGGTTATTCTGTTTAGTCCGCGGTAATCAATACACATTCGTAGTTTGCCTCCCTTCTTAGGAACAAACAAAATTGGCGCACTGAATTCGGATTCGCTTGGCTTGATCCATCCTTTTTCAAGCATGTCATCAATCTGCCTACGCAACTCCTCCAATTCGCCTGAGCCAATTTGATAGACACAACCTTTTGGAGGAGTGTTGCCTTCTATCAACTCGATCTTATGTCGGACTGGACGCACGGGGACTCCATGCGGTTCGGCTAAAACTTCAGGAAATCGGTCGAGAAGGCTGCGGATCTCCGAAGGAATTTTCGGAGGTGGATCATCACATTCTGGTGCAAGCATACCGGATTGCATAGGTGTAGCCAAAACAACAGGATGTGAAGCAGAGTTGTTTGGACTAGAAGTAGGCTAAGTAGAGGTAGAAGTAGTTGCATCAGAAGTAGAAACAACATGCAAAGTATAATCATTATGTACAACAAAAATAGAAAGCACATGAGCAGGTCTAACAAAGGCTATATACATTTGCTCATCAACTTTGCGCCTGCGCCACTTTTTGCAGAATTTCATTGCATTGAGAAAAGTCACTTGGGACTCGTTCGACTCATCCAAGAGGACATGACGCTCGATTCCCGTGGCATCTGTGAGTCCTTCCACATGGTTCTTTCACATTGGGTCTGCAACCAGCCCGAGCCAATAACCGAGTCGAAGGGGCACTTATCAAGGACATAGAAGTTCAACTCATGCGTGATTGTGCGGTCTGCGTCAAAGGTAGTGCGCACACCTTTGACTTCATGCGTAGATGTGACAACCTCTTGGTTGCCCACTTGGGTCCGACAAGGATTCTGCAAAGTCACTTACTTCATTCCAAAGCATGCCTTACGAATGTCGTGTAGTGAGAAGTAGTTCGTGGTTGCACCACAATCAGCCAACGCACGGATGTAACGGCCGTTAATGCGGAGTTTGAAGAAGATCAACTTCATTTTCCCTTAAACATGTTCTTGCTTCATGTGAGCCCTGCGCGACAAGAGAGCATGAAAGTCAATTTCTTCCAACTCCACCCAAGGCACCTTGTAGACGATGTGGAGTTTTTCAGCCTTGGAATCGGCATCAGATGGGGTCTCAAGAGAGGTTTGTTGATTAGGATCAGAATCTGGCGAAGGATCTGCACTTACGTGTTCAGCCTCTCCGTCTGTAGAGTGTGCTGATGATATCTCTACCCCCTTTGCTGGTTTCTCTGCTGCAATATGAAGCAATGTTGGACTGAGTGTCCCGGTTTGGTGCAATGCAGGCAAACCCCTTTCTTCACCCTGTGTTTCCACTCACTTTCACTGATCCGGAGATCTACCCATGGTTTTGTGGCAAGATCTTCCGGTTTGGGTGAAACCTTCGCTCCCTTGGGAAGGAGAATGATGTTAGTATTGTTCTTCACTGTGTTCCTCGGTGCCTTACTTTTGAAGGCAGCCTTCTTGAAGGCATTCATTGATTCATCATCATCCACATAATCAGACTCATGGGCTGACGAAGAGCAAGTTGCCTCGCAATCTTGCTCTTGATCGTCACCAAGAGAAGGGTCCTCTGCGAAGGTCTCCTCGTCAATCTCAAGCAGTGCGCTGCAATACGGTTGCTGCCTGGAAACCGTATGCGGCTGGTAGTCTTTTTGCCACCGAATCCACCCGGGAGATCTTGTGCCTCCAGCTTGACTAAATCCCACATGAGGGAAAACCAATATGTATACATTATGAGTCCGAGCCCCAGGCGATGTGTTACAGTAGAGGGAACCGTGCATTTAATCACATCCAAGCAGGGCTGCATAGTTATCTTCAAATCAGGAGTAGCAAAGAGTTTACTTACGTACTGCTGCAAACTAGTTTACTTACGTACTGCTGCAAACTATGCGTGGAGTTGTGCTTGAGCTTGTCAAGCTTGAGTCTAGCTTTGGCCGCAACATGCGGATCAACATATTACTTGATCAAGAGTTCTTCGAGTATGGGTACAATTGTAGCCTTCAACCATTTGTTCAGGTCTGTACAACTTAGACTTCTAAGAAGCCCCTCACGGCGGGTTCCACATTGGTCCCTAGGACCGACGACTCAGTAACCGGGAGTCTCCCCAACACATCAAAGTAGGATCGCATAGAGCTGATCCAGGATTCAATATCGTCCTTTCCGTCGTATTTAGACGGAATCTATGTTGCCTTTCTATCCATGTAACGAAAGCCGCAGCTAGGACCAACAGTTGCTGGGTCCGAATTCGGGGCTGCAACAATTTCAGAATGCCCTGCACTGCCACTTGCCACTGCAGCAGCAGCAACAACAACAGCGGGGTCTGGACCTGCTGCAGATCCGGATAGGTTGTCGACCACACTCAAAAAAGAAGAAGAAGAAGAAGAAGAAGAAGAAGAAGAAGCAAAAAATACAGTTAGAGGGGCAAGAACAAACTGACACGCAACACTAGAAGCAGGGTAAACAAGCGGAAGGACATCTTGGGTTGGCTGAATATCAGCAAAACGGTGCAGCTGGTCACGGTGCTGCTGCGCCATCAAGGCCATATCCTCGCACAACTTCTTGAGTTCCTCAAACACTTTGGCGAGTTGGCATGTATGGTCTTCAACAACCCGGACCTCTACTAAAGCCCTGAGGAGTGGGACGGTCTTCTCTTCCACCTCTGCATCAGTTAAGACAGGCACAGTACTGAAGACGACTTCATGAACCTTTATTTTGTCTCCCCTCTCTTTCTCCTTCTCCTCCTCTTCCCTCTTCAATGCTTTTTCATAAAAGAACTGGTACTGCACTTTTTCTGCCTCAGGGACAACGTCTATTTGCAGCTTCCATTCTGCTGCAGATCCCATGATGGAGGACGAGGGTGTCAATAAGTCTCTCAAGAGGGGTCCGTACCGTACTTTCTCACACTTCGGGAATGAACACTCCTCTTCCCTCTCCTCACCCCCTCAAGAGCAACACTCAGAAGATTCTCTCTTCTCTCTTTCTCTCTCATTTGCGATCGTGTAGACGCATGCATTTAATGAACCCAATGAAAGAAACAACTTGAAAGCAATCAGAAGAGAAGGTAGAACTCCTAGCCGGAGCGACAATTCATTTGGACTGGAGAGCAGTCAAAACAAAAAAATAAAGATCAGAGAGATCTGATTCCGACACACAGTTTGGTCCGACTACGTATGAGGTCCTCTCAAACCTAGTCGGACTCGGGTCTGTGAAGACACGACAAATCAAATTCAAAGTGTACTACGCAATGCAAGAGAGAATTGAGTGGTGTCCAAGGTGCGAGTCAGGCGGCGGATCATGCGATAAAGTCTGTTAAAACGTCCCAGCTGAGATCCCCTCAGCAGCGAGTGTCCTGGTCCGAAACCATGAACTCCGAGTCCCAATCAAATACAGCAAAGTAACGGATGTCAACAATTTGGGCCTGAGGGGCCCTTCTTGTTTGGGCCCGGTCCCACTGAGTCCCAAATGGTCCTAGTGGAGTCAAAAACGGGTCCCAACCAACAAGAGTTCCACAAAGACCTACTCTCTGCCCCTATCGAATTGAAAAACGAAATTTAGCCCCAGAAAGAACCTACAGATTACAGCCGTTCAAAATGAAATAAACAAAGCACTGTAGAAAGATATAGCATGACACACAAGATAATCCATTCATTCACTCGTCAGGTGAGTAAGCAGTTCACACACCTCACACAAGATTAAGACTGTGGAGGATGGAAGAAGAACCCAAAATACCCCAGCAGGCAGTCAATTCCATGCACACACACATGGGCACCCTGGCGGCACGACACTTACCTGAGTGGTCGGGCTCTTGAGATGAAAGAAACTCAGCCCCCTCTCACATAGTCCTCCTGACCCAATTAGCATCCTCTACACAAGTGTCCTATCATCTAGGAGGGTCAACATCTACCCCAAAGTACAACGCCAGATCCCCCGTCGATGTTGAAGATCAAAGTAGCAACTTGCAGTCCGTAGGTGCAGATATGGCCGCCACCCTCAAGCTCGCCTAACTTGAGGGGAACCCTAAAGTCACTCCTTGTCTTCCTTGAAGTCCAGATTCAAGTTGTAGGTGCCCTTCACTGTCACTTCTCTCCAATTGCATCACGAAGTCCCACCTTGTGTCTCGCCACCACAAACATGCACTCAAGCTACCTGGTCGGGTCTAATGTCGACCCTACACGGCCCTGCCAGGTGGGAGCAGCTTCCCTTCACCACGCTGCCCCACTTAACCCTAACTTCCAGCCCTAACCCTAAGTGATTATCCCTTGCCACTTAGGTTAGGGTTATGGCGGCAAAGTCAACTCTCGCCAGCAAGTAGAATCCACTCGAATACCAATGTTACGATCCTGGCCAATTTCCAAGTATACATTCATCAGAAAGTACAATGTGGTTCAATTGCAAAAAGAAATGAATGAACTTGAGAGGAGAGAGATGCAAAGAAGAAGAAGAAGAAGAAGTAAGAAAGAAGAAGAAGATGATGTACTCCAACACAGACCAAAGATAATGCTCTTCCTCTTTGCCAACCAATCTCCTCCTCCCTTATTCAAACAAGAAATAACAATAATAATGTTGAATGGCTGAACTAGAATCAATGTCTGAATCCCACTTCTACTGCACGCAGCACATGAGGTCCAACATACCCATGGCAACCCTTCTCCTTCCTCTCACATGTAGGCCGAGGCTATGGTGGACTACTGGGGGCTCAAGTTCCGCTCAACCCTCCTGTCCAAAGGACAACCCAAAGCAGCTATGTCGCTGCCTACCTGTGCAAAGGACAACGCAAAGCAGCTATGCCGGTGCTCACTAGGCCGCCATGTTTGTCTCTGCCCCGAGCTTCCTTGGTGCGGCACTACCCCAACGGGGCCTTCCAGATGCAGCGCCTAACAAGGTGATGAAGATGGTGTCCACCATAGCCAGGTAGGTACCTCGCCACTCTCCTCCTTAGTCCCCTTCTCCCTCCTCCTACCGGTAGAGCTCCACCATAGTAAAGGTGGAAGCTCCCGGCTTCTTCCTCCCAGCAGCGCTGTAGTACCCAACGTTACTCCAACCAGCGCTCCAGCAGCGTGTCGCCAAACTTGCACACTGAAGAATGAGACCGGGCTCTTCCCTCGGCCTCTTGATATAGCGGCCTACTTGCCTCCTGGGCGGTGACTTCCAAGCCGCTCGGCCTCCCAAGCAATTGGTACCTCCTCCCTTTCGGAGGGAAACATCATTGCAGACTCTGATATTGCTCGTACAAGCTCTAGACTCAGACTGGATGGACTGGTAACGGTGTCGGGGCAAATACCCTGACAAGGGTATTTGCCCGGGGTTTTCAACGTCGGACGCTGTCCGACTCTTTCATTGGATTCAAGAACCTGATGAGACCAACGTTGCCAAAAGTTTACTCAGACCAGACCTGTGACTGAGAGACTAAAAGCTTTTGAGCTTTAATTCGGACGCCTGTGACGTTCGAGAGTAGCAACAATAACTGGAAGTGCTTTGTTTTTGTCAAAGCCGTTGGAACATGCGGACATGGGAACGCTAAAGTTAGACCTATTCTACCTAAAATAAGCCGCGCGATTCAGAGCCTAAGTAGGTCAAAAAGAAGGATGCGCCGGGTATAGGGCAGCGGCACGGGAGGAATAGGAAGATTCAGGGTCACGGGCATTGACTTTGAGACAGGGAGCCGAAAGGCCGGGGCTGAGGCCACCCACGTGAGCGATCTCCAAGCCGTGGATGGGCAACCATCCACAGGGGAAGCGTTGGGCAAGGCAGGCTGAGCCTCTTGAGCGTGGGCTGGGCCTAGTGGGGACTGCACCTCTATGTATAGAGGAGGCGCAAGTCTATCTCCCATGGCAGGAGCTAGCCCAGTAGGTTACAGTCCGGGACTCTCACCCGGCAGATACCAGGATCGAATCTGAAATATTGCGCCACTGGGCTAGCTCCTTTGGGAGCTGCCCATTTCGAGCGTTGTCGGCGTGATCGATCTGGACCGTTCGATCGCAAGGATCGTGCGGTTCAGATCGGCCGCGCAGATCAAACATGGCGCTTGTGCAAGGATGACACTCATAAATTGAGATATGGTCCAATTTTTTCTTTCTTCTTTTTTTCTTTTATGGATTCGAACTCGGGTCTGTATTTCAACAGTTTGTGGGTTTCCCACGAACGTGACGTGATCGTTGGTTGCTGCCAACGGAAAAAGAAGAAGAAAAAGAAAATAACTAAAACTAAAACTAACTGCAGGTTGAAGCGCCACATGGCGCATACGGAAGTGACTGGGGACTTAGAGTCCTCAAAGTTGCAGCAGGCGCCCGTTGTAAACGGGCAGCCATTTTTTGAGGCAAGTAGCCTTTTCGTTTTTTTTGTTTTGTTTTTCTTTTTAGATTTTCTCCAATTTTTCTTTTTAGATTTGCTTAAGATCTTTTCATTTAGATTTTTTTTAGATTCTTTAATTTTTAGATTTTCTTTTCCCTTTTGTGAGGTACCTGTTCGTTTTGACGAACAGGTTGATACTTTTTCGACAGGGGGACCGAAATCGAATGAACCTGGTGCTAGATTGTGGGAATCTACACTTGTACACTACGTGTGTGTGTGTGTGTGTGTGTGTGTGTGTGTGTGTGTGTGTGTGAGAGAGAGAGAGAGAGAGAGAGAGAGAGAGAGAAAGAGAGAGAGAGAGAGAGAGAGAGAGAGA
>BFEA01000071.1:3641532-3656979 GCA_003427395.1 Chara braunii | reverse complement strand
GAGAGAGAGAGAGAGAGAGAGAGAGAGAGAGAGAGAGAGAGTTCTTCTTCTTCCTCTTCTAAGTCCACCATCTCTTCTTCCCCTCTCACCACCTGACTTCTCAGTATCTGCGGACTACTACAGAGAAAGAGAGAGAGTTGTGACTTGAGACTTGACGACATTGGATCCAGACTCGACATTGGGATTCAAACATTTGGACGAGGGACTATTTGGGCCTGTGCCGAAGACTTGGTGTTGACGACATTCCCATCTTCCCCTCTTCTTCGTCTAACCCCCCCTCTTCTTCGTTTGTGTATGGTTGAGGCTGGCGCATTCTTCCTGTGTGAGCGCCAAACCCCTTCACACCATGGGATGATGATGACGATGTATGTTCGGGGCTGCATTGCAATATTGATTGTTCGGATCATTGATATCTAAGTTTTCCGTTGCGCTATCTTGTACTTTGTTAGAGAGGTCGGTTCTTGTTCGGCTCCACATCCACAGACGGACGGGCAAACAGAGCGGGCATATCAAACCACTCAAATGATGCTTCGTACGCTCATCCGTCCGGACCAGAAAGATTGGGTTGACCGCCTCCCCGACATCGAGTTCGCCTACAACACTTCGGTGCACCCGGCGATCGACGTGACTCCATTCGAGTTGCACCACGGTGGACGGAAAGGCCGTATCTTCGCCGACCTTCTCCTCCCACGACCAGCCGACATCGACGCCGCTTGCTCTCCCGCTTCCATCCGGAAGTACAAGGAATTGCTGGCTCAAGCCCGCGCGAATACGCAAAAGGCTCAAATCCGCATGCAGTAGCAAGCCAACAGGCGTCGCGTGCCATGTCCCATCCGCGCCGGTGATCTGGTTTGGGTCTCCGCGGAAGAGTTTGCACTGGAACAGGATGTTTCATGCAAACTGCTTGCCAAGTGGTTTGGACCATGGACCATAACATCAGCCGCGGGCGATGAGCCCGATGACCCTTCATTTGTGATCAACATCCCCCCGCATCTAACGGTCCATCCAGTCTTTCACGCCTTGAAGCTGGCGATATACACACCAGCTAAGAGCGACGACTTCCCAGACCGACGATCGCAGGACCCTCCTTCTATGGATGGTCATCAGGAAGTTGACCGCGTCATCACCGATCGCAAGTATGGCAGCAAGCCTCGACAGTACAAGGTTACATTCAAATCATGCAATCGCGACAACACTCGGTGGATTTCAGGAGCAGATTTGAAAGCATCCGCACCGCTGATCTACGCTCATTACGAGAGGCAAAGGTTAGCTCAGGGAACTTCACGACCTGCCCCTCCCCCCCGGACTGTGGTCCCTCCCTCAGAAAGACAGCTTCGCCCTCGCAGGTAAGCTCGATCTTTCAAGGAGGGGGGGGTGTGGCATACTGTGTAGCCACACGGGCCTGCAGGGCCTGTCCCGCAGTCTCAGCCTAAAAGCCTAGAAACAAGGGCTTACAGGCCCCGTGTCCGTGTCAGCCTGACAGCCTGAAAACCAGGGCCTACAGGCCCCGTGTCTGTTTCAGCCTGACGGCCTGAAAACCAGGGCCTACAGGCCCTGTGTCTGTTTCAGCCTGACAGCCTGAAAACCAGGGCCTACAGGCCCCGTGTCTGTTTCAGCCTGACGGCCTGAAAACCAGGGCCTACAGGCCTTGTGTCTGTTTCAACCTGACAGCCTGAAAACCATGGCCTACAGGCCCCGTGTCATTTCAGCCTGACAACCTGAAAACAAGGGCCTATAGCCCCTCAGGCTTTAGCCAGAAGCTACCTGGAAACTTTCGGAAGCTTCCTCGGGCTTTAGCCAGAAGCTACCTGGAAACTTCCCGGAAGCTTCCTCAGGGTCTAGCACGTTTGGGCATTGGCAAGAGCAGCCTCCTGGACGGGCCAGCACTATATAAGATTGGCCCGCCCTACAGGCAAGCAGTTGGACAGAAGGCAGGAGGCAGTCTTCAGGATTTCGGCAGCAGCACTCTGAAGGAGCGCTGCAGGAGTAGCTTAGCGCTAGCAGTAGTCTTCAGCGTTGGGCGCTAGTAGCTGCAGGAGTAGTCTTCAGCGCTGGGCATTAGTAGGTGGTAGTAGTAGTGTTGGAGAGAGATGGCTGGCGGAGGCCAGTGAGACTTACCTGTGGCGCCATAGCTCCAGCTCCATCTTCGAGGTACCTGCATCAAGGCGCCTGTTTCACAGTTTAGTACCGGACTGAGAGAGAGAGAGAGAGTCCTTCTTCTTCCTCTTCTAAGTCCACCATCTCTTCTTCACCCTCCCACTACCTGACTTCTCAGTATCAGTGGACTACGACAGAGAGAGAGAGTTGTGACTTGAGACTTGACGACATTGGATCCAGACTCAATCATTGGGATTCAGACATTTTGACGAGGGACTATTTGGGCCTGTGCCGAAGACTTGGTGTCGACAACATTCCCATCTTCCCCTCGTCTTCGTCTAACCCCCCTCTTCTTCGTCTGTGTATGGTTGGGGCTGGCGCATTCTTCCTGTGTGAGCGCCATACCCCTTCACACCATGGAATGATGATGATGTATGTTCGGGCCTGCATTGCAAAATTGATTGTTCGGATCATTGGTATCTAAGTCTTCCACTACGCTATCTTGTACTTTGTGAGAGAGGTCGGTTCTTGTTCTGGTCTGCACATTTACGGTATGCAACACTGTGTCTGAAGTACACTTGCTGAAATTGATCTGAGATGTCTGAATTTGCAGTGAACTCACCGCAACTGATCAAAGTTCATTGATTCGGATTAAATTTACAGAAACTGGACAGGTCATGTTGAAACTGACCTGAGTTCACTAATGTCGCACTTAACTTGCTGAGACCGAGTTCACAGAAGTCGATCCGAGAACTTGTTGAGACTCGTATTGAAGACCTTTTTGAAAGTTACAATGGAAATTGCAGACAAGACTGACCGAATTTGGTAATGAGAACTTTTTGAAAGTTACAATGGAAATTGCAGACAAGACTGACCGAATTTGGTAATGAGAACTGCATCCCAAATTCACTGAAACTGTGCGGCGAAAACCGTGACTGAGTTTTACTGAGTCTTGTAGGGTGAGCCGCGCTTCATTTGAACTGAGATTGTTGATAAAAACAGCACTGAGGTCTGGTTTTACACTGCGTTGCACTCCATTCTGAGAGCCATACTTAGATTCTAAAACTAAAACTGAATTGAACTAGAAGAGATGAGAAACTGATATCACCAAGTCTGAACCAAACTTCCTGAAACCGAACAGGAGCCATTGGTGCTGAGATGAGACTGCTGGAAACAGACTGAGCTCACTGACGCTGATCCGAGTTTACTGAGACTGATGTGAGCTTTCGGGGATCAAGCCGGATTCATTGAACCGTAGGTGTGGAACATCCATTCTGTGAGAGTTAGTTCAGTGACATCAGAATGTATTCCAACATGGGTTGAAACGATGCTGCGACGAGAGCCCTCTGTCACTGAAGTTTGCTGAGATTTTCGCAACTGAGACTTAGTGTGGGATCTGTTGTGGCTGAGAATCCTCCTTGGCCTGAGCCACAGGGTCTGAGTTCCCCTGTCGCTGGTCTGAGTCCATGAGATATTGGTTTTCGAGCTCTGATGAGTCTTCGCATGCGACTTGCTGCGACTACAGCTCCCTATATCAGAGGTCGCCGCTGCTGTTGTCTCGATCCTGAGTTTGCCGTTTACTCTAAACTCAACTTTAAGCATGCTGTTTGCTATGAAACTCAGTCCTGCTCGTCAAAGCCCCCTTCTCCTTAACCGTTTACTAAGTTCTAGTCAGAATTGTCTATATTCACTGAAGTCCTCCCCCTGATTCCTTTCCTTCTTGGTTGAATCTGCTCAAGGTCTCTTTGGGACTTTATTGGGCTCCATGGGGTTTGTTCCGTCCGCGTATCTTTACTTTATTTACCGCGTGTAGTTCAAGTCCTCTCGGTTAGATCTCTGATTCCACAGGTACGGTCTGTTGGGAGTGGCCCAACAGGCCTTTTAGACAAGATCTGCTGAGCTAGAGTCACATCGTAGTTGGGAAAAACCCGCTAGGCTTAACCTCAGAGTCAAACACTGTTTGCTGGAACGAGAATAGCTCAGTGGCCAACAGGCCACTGATGTCGTCACGTAGCACTAATTCGCTCAACTTTCCTGAGCTTGCAAGCGCAGCCCACTGTTTCCCTCACGCAGGATACTGCCACTGTGGTAAAGTCCTCACACACTGTATTGTCACTGCGTCATGTAAGATCAGTCTAGCGCACAACTGTTGTATTCAGATACCGTTTTCCACCCAGCCTGCCCCTGATGTCTTCTCGTGGTATGTTGTCGCCGGCCCATACAGGATCAGCTGAGCATGATGGCCTTGTGCTCATGCCACGTGTCCACATAGTGTTCTGCCTCTGGTAAACTACTCCACATAGCATCGTGTCACTGCAGCAACTTGCCACGACGTTTTCACATAGAATATTGTCACTGTTCTCAATAGTGTCAGTCTAGCACGCCATTGTGTGCCCGCACAGTGTGTTGTCACCATGCTAATTAGCAGCAGCACAGAGCGCTGATGTACTTTCAATGTCATAGAGGCATATTTGGAATTTGCGATAGTTCAATGGCATTTCTGGAATTCGCAAAATTTACGATGGTAGTTTTGAATTTTTCTCCTTCTCACGGTGAAAAGAATCACGAGACTGACCAGCTTGGTCCTCCCTGACTACGTAATCTCATCCATCACCCCCATCAATCTCTTTTTTCTTCTCTCTCTTTCCTTTCTCTTTTTATGTTTATTCTCATTCTTATTATTGTTATTATTTGCATCCTTCTTCTTTCCAATCCACTCAAACTCCCCTCTCTGCTTGTCTGCACCAGTCATCCATTGTGTTTCCCCATACATGCGGAGTGCACTCACCGGCGCACATCCCTCTCATGTACACGCGCTACATCTCTATCTCTGGCTTGATGAGGATGGATCTTCCACTAAGACTTGGAAAGATGCACTGCAAAATCCCTCGTCAAATACTGCTTAGTGGGACAGTATTTCAGCAGCTCATATTCTGCACAGGGGTGCAGCTTGCATGCTCCCTGGTTACTTACTGCACAAGGATGCGGCTTGCTCACCTCTTGTTCAATTAAAACACGGGGTGCAGCACAGGGTGCAGCTCCGGGTTGCCCCCTGCTCAAATACTGACAGGAATACAGTTCTAGTGTCGTTTTGCTCGATTGTGCCACGGGGGTACAATTACGTGTTGCCCCTGTTCGTATACAACACAGGGGTGCAATTCTGCACTTCTGCATTACCCATGTTCGAATAGAACACGGGGAAATGCAGAATACTACTCCTATTCAATTACTGCACGGGGTCCTCACCTATGACAAGTGCGTCGTTGCTGGTTGAGACGTGATTAGCCAGACAATGGCTGATCACATAGCCAAATAAATAAATAAATAAAATTAACTTAATGTCCTCTCTTGCATTAACGACACTCTGATCGCACGTGGCCCTCATTTAGGGTCTGGGGACCGTTGCCCACAGCGTGAGTGTGATCAGCCTATCAGAAGTTGATCACATAATAGAATAAAATAAAATAAAGTAAATCGCTTTCATTGAGCGTGGCAGCGGTGAACAACACGTGACCTTCACTTAGGGCCTGGGCACCGCTGCCCCCAGCATGTATGATCAACCAATCACAGGCTGGTCAATAATCTAATAAAATAAAATAAATCACAAGTGGGCAGCAGCATGACCTGCACTTAGGGCTAATTAATGCCAACACGCAAGCAATCAATCCTTGACCACTAGATTAACTCAAGGACTGCAGCAGGCAATTTCTTGATCATTGAGTGCTCAACGCATTGCTACCAGCAGTAGTAGTGACGCGAATGAGAGCTGGTACGACCCGCGTTTAGGGCCACCTGCTCGCACCGCTTGGATCATAATCATGTGGTGGGTCACCGCTAAGAGATTACTCAATATCCATTACTTCAAACTGATCAAACCGAGCAAAGGGTCGAACATCAGCGTACCCTTAGCCCTCTCTACTTAGATCGGAATCAGGTACTAACAAATCGGGTCACTACTAAAGTATCCTAGCTAGCCCGATTGGGCAGCACAGCTGACTGCTGGTTCGGCCTATTTGTCAAGACATGACGAGATCCCTCCTTGCTATGGCAACGTCATTGGCTTATTCTCAACCATCTGAAACACATCAAAATAATAATAATAATAATAATAACAATGTAAGTCCGTAGATGCAATGTGCTGGGAAAGACAATGAATAGGCCTACAGACTGCAGAGGGCTCAGCGTCTTGATGAGTCAGTGCAACATCGACAAGGCTATCTGTCATAGCCTCAGGTTTGCTGCCCTCTTCTCCATGTCTAGGAACAAACAAAAGATAGCATCCAACCTAAAGCAAAGGCTAGGTGCACCCCATTATCATTGCTTGCTGTCGAGTGTCACAGGGAACCGTGCAAACCGTTCACAGGCTAAATTGGTGGTCGAGTGATATACCCTTATGATGTCTGAGTGTCGTCAAAATCAAAATCGTAACGGTCAGTCTTTGCGTCTTTAAGTTTTCTTGATTCGTGCAGAAACATATCTTCAAAATATAACTCTAATAAAAAATTATGATAATTAGTACATTATGGTATCCGATTCTGACGCGAGGGTTTCCACCCCAGATTTCCTCAACTCTTGGCCTCCTCTGTGAGGTAAGTTCGTCTCTTTTCCCCCCCCTCTCTCTCTCTCTCTCTCTCTCTCTCTCTCTCTCTCTCTCTCTCTCTCTCTCTCGTTGACAAGGCATAAACAGCAAGTTTGTTATTTGTTGCTTCATGTCGTGATCAAGAATTTCTGATTTCTTTGTAGCCGCCACTCATCAGGAAGGGATATAGATATGGTCACTTGCCTGAATCCTGCCTGTTCTTTGATGACCAAAAAGGCTTACCTTGCATCTGAACAACGGATCTAATAAGTTTTAAACCAGCCTTCAATATCTGATCATCCAATCCTTATGAGTTTGTAATCCCCACAATAACACACCTAATTAGTTGCCACCGGTGAAGGGCTGATTGCGCCATGAGGATGGCTGCCTGACCAGCTGTGATATCTTGTGAGCAGCAGCAGCAAGATGAGTGATACTTCACCCCTGGTGGTAACCCCCCACCTGATGATGCACTCCCTTCTTCGTTGCCCCACAAGTCCACTGTCTACGCTACGGCCTTCCCTGTGCATGAATGTGACCAGGCTTCTTGCCTGGTCCGTGTGCAGGGTGGAAGAGGGCACACGTTCCTCCATGTAGACTGCACACATTTATCTTCTCTCCAATCAACAAGAAAAGTGGCTAGTGGCACACTTAGTCTGACCAACTCGCCTCACTAAATAGAGAAAGGGGTATGCTGTCTATGATGACGACAGCAAGCCACACCCAACAATCGCTTTCCATTTGAGTTAGAGAGAAATGATGTTAATGATGGTGAACTGCATTCACTGCTCTCAGTCCCGCTTGGGCTTGCCAAAATAAAGTCCGAGTTAGCTCAATTGCGGTGTAGCGGACCTCTGGTTGGCTGGTTCCCTTGGACTGTTCTCACAGGCCTGTGTTTTATTCGGGGCAGTCCAGTCCCCGCCGGTACCTCTGTCGGTACCAGCCAGTCCAGTCCAGTCCCGTCAGTCCGCTGGGGTATACCCCAACCATTGTCTGTTTTCGAGATCATTCTACACTCGCACAGTTTGGAGTACGTGCACTGGAATCTTGCGTGGGAGTTGCGCTGTGCTGTCTCGCTCCTCCCTCATCCTCCATCTCCGTCGTCATCCCTAGCGGAGCACCACACCTGGTGGGTCCGCTACATTGGTATCGGAGCGGGAATGGTCCCCGCTCCCACCTACCACACCGCACATACGGGAAAACAGCAAATCCCGACAACGGGATTTTTCGTTGTTTTCAGGCTGTTTTTTGGAAAAACGAGGGGAAAAAAAACGGTGAAGCAGCAGGTCGACACGTGGCGAAAAAGAGGACAGCATCACGACGCGTGCGTGCAAGGCCAAAGCCGGCCGCCGCACACGCACGCGCCACGTGCCCCACTACCCCACCCCGCTCCGCTCCGGGATTTATCTATTATCAAGATCCGAGATGTAGCTGCTGCTGCTGGGGTTTGAACCCAGGCGCCTGCTGGGCCATGCGCGTGCATAAGCACCTTGATAACACACTCGCCGCAGAGCATACATGGCTTTGTAGTACGGCACACTCGTGTTGAAGAGGTGTCGTGCTGGCTATTCCCCCCCCTCCTTGGCTGCTGCTGCTTGTGCATGTGGCCACCTGCAGTGCCACGTGGCAGCCTGCCATGGACTTCAAGACCCCCTGTTTCAGGGGCTGCTCTACAGTGGTGAGGGTCTGCTCACACAGCAGACCCTAGATCTGCAGATCTGCAGAACTGTTGCTAGGGGCTGATCAAGATCTCAGTCCCCTCTCTCCTCCAGCTGGCTTGCTGCAGCGAAGGCCAAGACCCTCCTGGTTTTGGTATACCTTGTGCCCTTGGAGACACCAAGGGCCAGGTATCTCTCCTCTCTCTCCCCTCCCCCTACTAACCCACCCTCCATATCTCTCTCTCTCTCTCCTCTTACTCATACCCCTCTCCCCACCCCACCTTTTCTCCCACCACCCATTGTCTTACTCTCTTTTCTCTATTTATTTCTTTTCTTTCCTCCTCCTTTTCTCTTTGCTTCTTGATCCCTCTCCACCTTTCCCCATCCCTCTCTCTATCATTCTCTCACCCTCCTCTCCCCCAACTACCACCGCACCATCCCCCTGCCTCCCACTTCATCTTTTTCTCTCTCCCACCTATTTCTTTCTTTTCTCCTTCACTTTTTCATTCCCCTTCCCCCCTACTTCGAATTTTTTCTGTTTTTCTTCTTTCCACCTCTCTTTTGATTTATCTTTTCTCTTTTTTTTTCCAAAAATTCGAATTATCTTCTTTCCGACCTTCTTTTCTCATTTTTTGATTTATTTCATTTATTTTTCTATTTATTCTAAAATTTCGATTTTCTTTATGGCAACCCTAAATCTGATTAGGTGTTAGTCTTTCTTGCTTTCGGCACACGTTTTGACCCCGTGGGGGTAACGAAGTGCTGCCGAAATTTTCTGATTTCTTCTTACTTAGTCTTTTTCGGCACACTTCGACCCCATGGGGGTAACGAAATGCTGCCAAAATTTTTGAAAAATCAGATACTTCATTTCTCTCCACCTCCTCATCCACTTATTTACTTTTTTATTTATTTATCTATTTATTTATTTATTTTTTGAAAAAAAAAATTATTTGCGGCAGTTTGCAACCTAGTGTGCTTACCTTGGTCTCTCCTTCCCCCTTGGCACATTCTTGACCCCATGGGGGGTAGGGAAATGCTGCCGAAATTTAAAAAAAAAAAAAATCTTATTTTTCTTTTCACATTTTGTTTACTTCTTCCCTTATTTATTTTCTTTTGTTTTTCCCTTGAAATCTCGCTGCTTATTTATTTTTCTCCCGCCTTCCCCCCCCTATGCTTGCTATTTTATTTTCTTGATTAGGTCACCGGTACCCTACCCTAACCACTCAAACTTCAGTTAGGGTTTTCTTAGGGTTTTTCTAGGGTTTAGGCTTCTTCAAAACCCCACCACTTCCCCTTCCTCTTCGGGCACCCTGGACCCGAACCACCCCTCCCCCTTTGACGGCACCCGTGCTAGCCTTGCTAGCGCTGTCCGCCGCTTTCTACCGCGGACCCCCCCCTACGCCCCCCGCTCACGTGGACCTCTCCTGGCCCCCTCCAGTCCAGCCCGTCACCTCCCCATGGCCGACAGCGTGTCACACGCCGCCGACGCGGCGACGACCACGGCACAGGGCTCCACACCCGTGCCGACGGACAAGGGCCACCAGCCCCAGGGGGATCTGCACACCCTCCTCACCTCCCTCCTTGCGCTCATCCAGGCGCAACTCGCGACCCTCGCACCCTTACAGGCGCAGGTGGCGACCCTTGCCGCCGACATGCAGCAACTCCAGGATGCTGCCTGCCGTTCATCTCCTGGCTCCCAATCCGGGTCCCCCATCCTCCGACAGGGTGGCCACGACGAAGCTTCCTCCTCCGCTGCCCCCAACCCGGCCATCTTGGTGACTGTCCACGCCCCTAGCACGACGGCCGCCACGAGCCAGGCCCTGCCTCAGCCTACGGGCGCACCCGCCCAGATTCCAGCCACTACGGCCACGGGACCACAACCCGCTACCATGGTCTCAGCTTTTCCGGGTGCCTCGTTCCTCTTTTCCCTTCGCACGACCGCAGCGCCACCTGGCTCTTCCCCCTCTGGGAGGCCCCGCGCCGCTTGTGCGTCCACTTCCTCCACTCTTCCTCCTGCCACTCCTCGCTCGATTCACGTCCAACGTCTCGAGGACGAGCTTACCCAGATCCGGGCCGACCTCGCCCTCTTACGCCTTCAGCCACCCCCACCCTCACAGGTGGCCGCGCCTTCGGGCGCACCTCCTCCTTCCTCTACCCTTCCTCCCATGCAGGCTCGCTTCCCTCGCCCTGCACCCTATCCAGCCCCATCCTACCTTCTTCCTACTCCCGCGGTTGCTACGACCTCTTCTACCGCAACTCCCTCACAGCCTGCCGCAGTTGCCCCCGCCGCTCCCCCATGCGGCACGGGCGCACAGTCAGGTGCGCCCCTTTCTCCAGGACCTGCGCCGACTTACTCAGCCGTGGCACAGGCCTCTGCTCCTCGATCCCCTCGCCGCCAAAACGGTCATCCGCTTGTCGAACATTGCCCAGTATGACGGTACAGGCATACCCGTGTCTCGGTGGCTGCAGTCTGCCACCCGCACGCTCCAGCTCATGGGCGCCACACCCGACACGTGGGTGGGTCACCTCTTCACACACCTGCATGGCGGTCCTTTCGACGCCTGGGAGGATTTCTACGCTTACTCCCTTCGTGAGGGTCGGACTCCGACCTTCATGGATTTCCAGGCGTTCCTCTAGGATCGCTTCGGAGCCCGATACGACGTGACTGACGCCTTCGAGCGTGTCGTCACTACACGCTGGTCCGGCTCTGGTGGCGCTGCCGGCCTGGATCGCCACATCCAGGTCTTTCAGGACGCCCGCCTCATCTGCGACGTGGCGTTCCTCCCCGAGGCTTCCCTTATCGATCGTTTTTTGGCCAGCCTTCCGCTCGAGTACCGCTCTGAGCTATGGCGGTACGAGTTCACATCGGCCCTGCAGGCTTACGAGGCCGCCAGGGACCATGAGCGGATCCGAGCCCGTCTTCACCCCGCCTCCTCCCAGCCTCAGCGCATTGGCTACGCCTCCTCCTCCCACGGCACTTCCCAGCGCCGTTCCCCTTTCCGCGGTCGCCCCCGCCGTTCCGCGCAGCAGGGCCGCCACTTCTCGCGCCGCTTCAGCGTGCTCGAGTATGGTGAGCAGGACGCTGGTGCTCCGCTGTCGCCAAAAGGTGACCATAGCGACGACCTCGACCTCGGCGAGGCCGTCCAGCTGGAGGACTCAACTCTCCCTATGGTTGAGCACCTCCAGCTCATCCTCTCCACCCTTTCCCGGGCACGCAGCCGCCCTGGTCACGCTAGCGCGTCGCCCCCCGAGGTCCCTCAGCAGGACCTCCCTCAAGGCTTTGCCCCTCCTCGCGGTGTCCTTTCCGCTGAGGAGCGCGCGGCTATTTTGGGCCGGCGTGGGTGTTTGCAATGTCGTCAGGATGGTCATACCTCCACGCGGTGCCCTTACACCACCGCCCTTGACCGCCACTACGCTGACCTTTCCCGCCAGCGTCGTGCTCAGTCCCCCCCCGACGCCTCGCATCCCCGCGGCGCCTCCTAGCCACGGTGCAGTGTACACCTGCGCCCTCCTCAGTAGTCGGCTTCCCGACATCCCCGTCGCAGTTTGCCCCTCTCGCTACTGGAGTTGAGGTATCGCAAGACCCGACAGAGTGTACTCAGCCCTCTGTCGCACTACCGTCTGCGCCTCCGCAGACCACCGTCTCCCCTCCTTCCCCGCTGCGACTATCGACGCGTCGAGCCATTCGCTCAGCCCGTTGCAGCGAGCAGCTCGCTACTCGCGAGGACGCTGTGTCCTCTCTTCTAGACTTGAGCATGCTCCAGGCTCGTCAGGAGCAACTCACTCTCCATGTCGCTGCACTGCGTCGCGTTCTCACCATCCTCTCTGACCCTGATCGCACCCTCCCGATCATCCCAGTACGACTCGGGACCTCCACGAGGGTGTACTCAGCGCTGTGGGATTCCGGTTCTCAGGGCGACTTCATTCACGACTTCATTCACCCACGTGTGGTGAAAGACGCCTGCTTACCCACGCCAGGGTCTCCGACTCCCATCTCCGTTACCCTAGGGGATGACAAGACCCAGCGCTTCTTCGATCAGACGGTCACCGACCTCCCCTTCTTCCTCACTCTCAAGCCAACTGATCGTCCCCCGGCATCTCGTCGCCACCGCTCCTCTGCACATTTCGATGTGATGGAGACGGGGTACAACTTCATTCTCGGCACTCCGTGGTCTCATCGGTTCCGCAGCACCGAGGCCGACTGGGCGACCAACACTCTCGTTCTCAAAACGAACTGTGGATAGACGTATCGCGTACCTTTCATAGGTACGACCGCGACACCACGCCACGATCCTCCTCACCCGGAGCCTTCCGTGCCCACACCATCTCCTTCTATCACGGTCACCTCGCCTCGGCAGTTCGCCCACTTCATCCGACAGGACGACGTCACCTTCTTTATGGTGAACGTGACGGATCTCTTACACTATGATCCACCCTGTCCCGACGCCGAGCTCATGCCTCAGGAGCCAGATCCTCCTTCTATCTCCATGGCTCCCATCTCTACTTCCGTCCTTCCGCCGTCCGTCAGGTCCAGCCCGCCGTCGCGCGCTGACGCTGACGCTGAGGAACTCGCACGATATACGGCTGACCTGGAGCCCGCCGTTCGTGACCTCATCCGAGAGTACCACGACGTTTTCCCATCGTCGTTCTCGTACTCCGGCATCCCACCGATGCGTGACGTCGAACACTCCATCCAGCTTGTGCCTGACTATCGTGTTCACCACCAGGCACCCTACAGACTCTCGATCCCCGAGGCCACCAAACTCAACCGTCAGCTTGAGGAGCTCCTAAGACTGGGCTTGATTAAACCCAACAACTCCCCGTGGGGTGCACCCGTCCTCTTTGCTCGCAAAGCGGATGAAATTCTTCGTCTCTGCATCGACTACAGCGGTCTCAACCGCTACACGGTTAAGAACAACTACCCCATGCCTCGTTCCGATGAGCTGTTTGTCTGCCTAGCAGGCAACCGCTTCTTTAAGAAGGTTGATCTTCGTAGCAGTTACCATCAAATCTGTGTCGTTGTAGCCGACCAGCCGAAGACCGCGTTCCGATCGCGCTTCGGCCACTACGAGTTTACGGTGATGTCATTCGGCCTCACCAACGCACCGGCTACCTTCCATAGGGCGATGAACGACATATGCAGGGACATCCTGGAGCAGTACGTTCTCCTCTACCTCGACGATATCCTGGTCTACAGTCGTATCCTTGAGGAGCACCTCTGACACCTCGGCGACGTCCTTGACCGCTTGTGCAGACATGGCTTCTACGCCAAGCTGAGTGGCCACATGGACGACGCGAAGATCACTGCTATTGCGGAGTGGCCCGCTTCCACAGCCGCCAAGCAGCTTCGCAACCTCCTAGGCCTGACCAACTATTATAGTAATTTCATCCAGGGATACGCTAGGTATTCCTACGTCCTTACCTCCACCCTCCTCTGGAAGAACCCACCCTGGCTTGGACACCCCTCCACGAGGACGCCTTCCGCGCCCTCAAGAAGGCGGTGACATGCGCACCGGTTCTTCACTTACCCGATTTTGACAGCCCTTTTATCCTTACCACCGATGCGTCAGACTTTGCTGTAGGAGCAGTGCTTTCTCAAGTCTTCCCCTCCTCTCCTGATTCCTCTCATCCTCGTATCCCTCGCTTCCCACCACCTACCCCTACCACGGCTTCCCGACTGACGCCTACTCGTCCAACTACTGACGAGCCTTCTATTGACTATTCTCCTATTATCGTCGAGGACGGCACTGTCGAGTCTCGCTCAGGTGATTGTCCGATAGCCTTCTACTCCCGTCAGCTCCTGCCCGCCGAGATAAACTACACCGTTGATGAACGTGAGGTTCTCGCAGTAGTTTATGCCGCTCGACACTGGCGTCACTACCTGCACGGGGCACCATTCACGGTGCGCACGGCGACACAGACAACTCCGTTGTCCAGGCTTTTCTGACAAAGCCGAAGCTCACTCCTCGACAGGCTCAATGGTGGCGCGACCTATCCGAGTTTAGTTTCACCACCGAGCACATAAAGGGTGAGACTAATCGGGTCGCAGATGCCCTATCCCGGCACCCTGACCACGACCAGGAGCAGATCCAACTCTCTTCCATCTCGGTCACCACCGTCCACCACTCGGTGATCGACGAGTTTCGCACTCAGTACCGCCACTGCCCTGACTATCGCGACATCCACGCGACCATTCGGAGTGGCAAGACCGTCCCGGACTACTCTCTCGGGGACAACGGTCTCGTGTACTGGCACGGTTCACAGGGCACCAGAGAGCCCCGTATTTGCGTTCCCTCCACTGGACAGCTACGTGTCCGAGCAGTAGCAGAGTTCCATGACCAGGCAGCCGCCGGTCATATGGGCTTCCACAAGACGTTGGCTCGTGTGAGCCGCCTGTACGTCTGGCTGAAGCGCAAGGACTTTGTGAAGGACTACGCCGCAGAGTGTCCCACCTGTCAGGAAGTGAACAGTGCGAACCACCTACCTTATGGTTTGCTCCAGCCTCTTCCTATACCTGAGGGTCGTTTGCAGTCCATCTCGATGGACTTTATCGGTCCTTTTCGACCTTCGACCCCCCGCGGTCATGATGCTATCCTGGTCGTCGTCGACCGCTTCAAGAAGCGTGCACGCTTTATTCCGTGCCGCTATGCCATCAGTGCACGTGAGGTCGCCGACATAGTGTTTGACCGAGTCGTGCGTGATCACGGCTTACCTCTAAGCATCATATCTGACCGGGACCCGCGCTTTACCAGCCGATTCTGGCGACGTCTCCACGAGGTGTACGACACTTAGCTCCGATTCTCCTCGTCTTACCATCCCCAGACTGATGGTTAGATCGAGATCACGAACAGGACTCTCGGAGATATTCTCCGAAAGATTGTTCATGACGACCAGCAGTGGGATTTTTATCTTGCCCACGCGGAGATAGCCTACAACCACGCCGTCTCGCCAGCCACGGGGATGTCGCCTTACTATTGCGACCTCGACTATCACCCTAATGTTCCCGCGGACTTCCTTCGACCGTCACAGATGCACCCCGACACGAGTTGTCCCGCGCTGGATGATTGGGTTGCACACATGACGTCGATCATGAAGACCGCACATGAGCACATA
>BFEA01000071.1:3619669-3640222 GCA_003427395.1 Chara braunii | reverse complement strand
CTCCCTTGGTATACGCATAGGCATCGGGACCGTAGCGTTGCCCTGGCTTCCCATCTTACGGATCTAGCTCCGACTTCCCTCACTTTAGGAGTCACTTGCATGATTCCCTTACCCATCACCTTTCTACCCTCTGCCGGCCCTCACGCCCTAGTTAGGCAGCCCCGCATGCTTCATCTAGGTGCGCCCAGTATACCGGGCTCCCTTGTTCCCTTACTCAGGTTTTCCTTTTCTTTGGTAGAGTTCCGCTTCTTGGCGGAAGCATGCTTGTATCTAGGCGATCCATCACAGGCCGAGGATCGTGTAGCGGACCTCTGGTCCTGTTCTCACAGGCCTGTGTTTTATTCGGGGCAGTCCAGTCCAGGCCGGTACCTCTGTCGGTACCAGCCAGTCTAGTCCAGCCCCGTCAGTCCGCTGGGGTATACCCCAGCCATTGTCTGTTTTCGAGATCATTCTACACTCGCACAATTTGGAGTACGTGCGCTGGAGTCTTGCGTGGGATTTGTGCCGTATCGCTCCTCCCTCATCCTCCATCTCTGTCGTCATCCCTAGCGGAGCACCACACCTGGTGGGTCCGCTACATGCGGGTTCAATCGTAAGACTGCTTAACAACCATGCTTAGCAAGAAAAGTTGGCTATATCATCACATTCCCACCACTGAAACTTAGCTGCCACATGTGATGGCCTGCCACAACAGATCTTAAACGATCTTCTCTCTCGTCGCCGTGTACATCAAAATAATTGAATGTCGCAAGTCAAAGCCTTAGGGTAAGCTAACTGCCAAGTGGCAATTCCACGGGTCGACAAGCGGCACAGCAGTATGTGCCCTTGGCCTCCCGACAACTCATCCTCTATGTCCGCCCCGAGCGCGTGTCAAGAACTGAGATTAAAAGTCAACCCCTAGTCCTCCTTGTAACGGCCAAGTGGCCATTTTTCAGGCCGCCTGCTGGCTGTTGTGTCCTTCGACATTTGGCAGCAACGCACGCACGTACGCATCGGTGGGAATGTGGAAGGTACTGCCTAGGTAGACCAAGCCCAGCAGTACTACCTTTGGCGCTAATTTCTAGGTCCGATGGTCCTGCTGGCGAAGCTGGTTTTCAGACCCAGTAACACAAATCTCAGTCCCACAACACTCACTGGTCTCAATCCAAGCCTCGCCAATGTGCGTACCGTCACCACTTAGACCAACTTCTTTTATTATTATTTTTATTTTATTTTATTTTTATTGTCAAGGCTAAACGAGCCCCTTGCACACAAAAATCAGTGGTAGCTTCTCAGCAGGACTGACCACGAAATGGTCAGAGCTAAATAGCTTGATGAAGCAGAATAAAAATAAACAAAAAAATAATAAATTTATGTAAATTACAAGTAGCATACATTGGGATGCACGACTCCCCAACCATATAACATGGTTAACAACGACGTGCACTAAATTATCCTCTGTCCCGCAGCGCAGGCCCGTGCCGTCAAGCAGATCAGACTGGACCGCGGTTCCCTCAGATTACGCTAATAGGATACCCTTTTCCCCACAGGCGAGAACATGAAACCGGTGTGGCCAATTGACACACCGCGGAGGGCCTGAATGTCGGGCCCTCCGACAACGCGCGCGCGCTCGCACTCGACCCCACGCCCATCTCCCCGTTCCCCCCCCGCTCTCCGCCCTGTGCCGCTCCCGCTGCCGCTATCCCGCCCACTATCCCGCTCCTGCTATCCTTCTCTCTCTCTCTCTGGCGCACGCTCTACCGAGTGCCTATCTCCCCCTCCCCCTCTCTATTGTATGCCGCTCCCCTCCCCCCCCCCCCCCCCCCCCCCCCCTCTCTCTCTCTCTCTCTCTCTCTCTCTCTCTCTCTCTCTCTCTCTCTCTCTCTCTCTCTCTCTCTNTCTCTCTCTCTCTCTCTCTCTCTCTCTCTCTCTCTCTCTCTCTCTCTCTCTCTCTCTCTCTCTCTCTCTCTCTCTCTCTCTCTCTCTCTTGAGCGTGCTCAATCTGGCGCGCATCGCCCCCTCTGCTTCCTCCTCTCCACAGAGTGTCGCTCCCAATCCCGCTATCCCGCTCTCTCTCGAACACCGTTGAGCGTGGCCTTGCAACGCAGAGCAGAGTAGCATAGTTCAAGTTGAGCATTGCAACATACAGTAGAGGCGTAGAGTAGCAAAGCCGAAGTCGAGCGTGTCAGCATACACATACAAATAAAAAGCACGAAATAACTCGCCTTCAGTCATGTTGGCGCGCTCTAATGCACAGGCCAAGCATCAACATCCAACCTTCTCGATGCAGAGCTCGTCCTGATGCATAGCCCAATCTCCAGCACAACAAAAAGCTCAGGAGCAACAATCTCTTTTTGTGCATATGTGTGTGTCAGAGAGAGACACAGACACACACACACACACACACACACACACACACACACACACACACACACACACACACACACACACACACACAGAGGACTGTGCCAGACTGTTTCGTCAGACTTTCACTGACTCATCAGAAGGCTGAGCCCCGACAGTCCGCCCAGGTTGCAATAAGGGCTCACGACATCGCCCAGTGTGTGTGTGTGTGTGATGGGTGTGTATAACACGGCAGCCCCATAATCATGGGGAACCAGACCATCCTTCAGTCCAAACGTAGCATCATGTAGTGTTAGCTGCAGTCTTAACATAGCATAGGTTAGGGGGAAGGGTTATCCCATAGTCATCAACTCCATAGGAAAATGGAGGATTAATTAGAGGGGAGCAGTTTAGGGTGTTAGGTGGAGCAGGGAGCAACGATGGCATAACCATCAAGGGTGGTGTAGTGACCAACCAAGGAGGGATGACACATCCCTTCATACGCTTTTTGGCGCTTGCTCCCGTCAAGGCTCATTAGAAGGTGAGGTGTTCCCAAGCACCCGGCTAAGATACCCATGGAATACGACGATGCGAAGGCCGTCAAGGCAAAACACGGTGAGGCAAATGACGGCGAGGTAACAAGGCACTGGACAACAAGAGGTTGCAAGTCACATAGGGTGGAGGACATGGGGGAGGAGGGGGGGCAGGTAACCAACACAAAGCAACAAACGAAAAAGGCATGAAGTACTGATACCAAGTTGGAAAAACAGAGAGCGAAAAAAATAAAATAAGCAAACGCTGGTGATGACAGACTGTTTTGTCGGAATTGTACCGACTCATCAGGAGGCTGAACCCTGACAATCTGCGGAATCCTCGTATTGGATGGTTTGCGTCATGAACCCTTTGACCCTTGTTGAAGACAGATTGCCCACAAGCGGAACATAGCAGGGAACAACAACTCTGCGAAGCACCAGGCAATGCACTTGAAGCCACTCAACTGCACAACGCCATAAAACGACTGCAAGGAACTACACGGCAAGCGGACGAGCAACACAACAACCTTGCAATGAAGCACAAGGCAACACCAACAAGGTAGCCAGACTACACGACCCACCAGGAAGGAACGCAGCAAGCACAGCAGTGAGCAACAACTCTGTGAAGCACCAGGCAACACACCTGAAGCCACTCAACTGCACAACACCAAAGGCGACTGCAAGGAACGACAAGACAAGCGGACGAACAACATAGCAACCGTGCAGTGAAGTGCAAGGCAACACAAGCACCGCAACCACACTGCAAGGAACGACAGGGCGAGCGGACAATCAGCCCGACAACCGTGCAGTGAAGCACGAAGCAACACCAACAGGGCAGCCAAACTGCAAGGTACACAAGCAGAAGACACGGAAGGCACGACCAGCGAACGAGCAGCAAGGCAGTGGAACGGCGAAGCGTAAGGCACCACCGACAACACGGCCACACCACACAGCGAACACAGCAATTCGCAAAGAGCCACAAGCGAAGCAAGCGGGGCAGGCAGCAGGGCAGCAGCGAAGCGCAGATGAGGACGTCCACACATCCAACACAGAGCAAAGCAACACATGACCTACTCACATCACAATTGAACCCCGCAGACTGTTGGTTCCCACCACCCGCTGAGCCAGGGCGTCACTCCGACGAACATCCATCATCACCGACAGGCAACACAGACATCCCGAACCGAGCAGCCCCCATAAGAGTGCAGTAGGCACTCCAAACGAGGAACCATCGACTGTTTGGCACTACTTAAGGGTGCTCAGTTGGGCACACAGAAACAATACTTAGAAAAAATCAGAAGGAGGACAGATAATAGAAGAAAGACTAACATACATAAAACTGATTGTGTGTGTGTGTGTGTGTGTGTGTGTGTGCGTGTGTGTGTGTGTGTGTGTGTGTGTGCGCGCGCGCACGTGTGTGTCGAACGTGTAGAGTAGAGCTTAGATGTGTGCGTGTGTGTGTGTGTGTGTGTGTGTGTGTGTGTATGTGCGCGCGCGCACGTGTGTGTCGAACGTGTAGAGTAGAGCTTAGATGTGTGTGTGTGTGTGTGTGTGTGTGTGTGTGTGTGTGTGCGCGCGAGTCCAGTCGTCGTAGCTTAGAAAGTCTAGTCGACGTCTACTGACGGCGTCCAGTCTACCCACCGGGGCAGTGCACAAAAAGTATGTTGTTATACGTTGTATGCGCACACTGCCCCCGAATCACCGGTACCTTGCGCGGTTCCAGCGTTGGCCTAGTAACATGCGACAGTACCCGCGCAGGCGTGTGCACCTGGTATCGCGCATGGTACCGGTGTTGGCGTGCAAGCCCGACACCACGTACAACGGTTCAACTTCTAAGAGAAAACGATCAGCAGACGATCGGGACCGTCGCATAGTGTAAAATCGGAGGGCCCCGAGCATCTGCTTCTCACAGGCCGAAAATTAGCGATAGTTATATATGTAGCAAAAGAAGTGATTGATAGAGTACCCAGTTCTGAAGATCGCTGATCCATCCTTGCCGTTGATTGTTACCACTGGCGCTAGTCAATACGGAATAGGTGTTGTACTCCAACAAAATGATGGGTATGGGTACAGACCTGTTGAATTCATGTCCTGTAGACTACCTAGTGAGAAGGTCGGCGCTTCGACGTATGAGAGAGAGCTATTTGCTCTTAGAGAAGCCTTGAATAATTGGCAACACTACCTCCTAGGTCGGCATTTCCAAGTGTATTCAGACCATGAGACGCTTCGCTGGCAGAAGACCCAAGCTAGAATGACACCTAAGTTGACAAGGTGGGCTGGAGAGATTGATCGGTTTGATTTTGAACTGAAGCCAGTCAAAGGGAAGTATAACGTTGTTGCTGATGCGCTAAGTAAGGCGAGCAGATTTCTTCGGTGCCGTTGTAACATACTCAAACGCAGACGCCAAATTGCAAGAGAGAATTAAGTCGCTTATAGTAGTGATCCAGTCTATAGTCAACTGATTAATAAGGTGCAGACAACACCGCACGAAGTTCCAGACTTCAGAGTGATTCAAGGACTACTTTGAGAAGGCAGATGTGCACAACAGACTATGCATACCAAACAGTGAAGAGATCCGTAATCTACTCCAAGGGGAATGTCATGACACTGAGGGACACTTCGGGTGGAGGAAAACATACGCTAACCTCCTACGCTCCTATACATGGGTTGGAATGAAACACGATTGTATAGCCTATATTCAGGGCTGCAAAGTATGTGTTACATGCTGCGCCTACAACAGGCTGCACGGGCCATTTTCAGGCCCGTGTCGTTTTCAGCCCGAAAGCCTCAAAACAAGGGCCTACAGGCCCTATGTCGTTTCAGCCTAAATCAGGGCCTTTCCGGCCCTGAGTCTTTTCAGCCTGAAACTGAGGGACATTTTCAGGCCCTCATAAGATCTACCTGCCCTGAAACTCAGCCACCAGACCAGGGTTTTAGCTCAGGCCATTTTTGACCTATTTTCAAGACAACCTTTGTTTGAGCTTCAACCCAGGGTCTGGCACGTTTTGGCATTGGCAAGAGCAGCCTCCTGGACGGGCCAGCACTATATAAGACTGGCCCGCCCTGCAGGGTGCAGGTAGTTCCTAGGTACTTCCCAGGCACTTCACGTGCAGTTCAGGAGGCAGGAGGTAGTCTTCAGGATTCGACAGCAGCACTCTGGAGGAACGCTGCAGGAGTAGTAGTAGCGCTAGCAGTAGTCTTCAGCGCGGGGCGCTAGTAGGAGCTAGAGTAGTACTGGAGGGAGAGAGAGATTGGGCGGAGGCCAGGGAGACTTACCTGCAGCGCCATAGCTCCAGCTTCCTCTTCGAGGTACGTGCAGCACAACGCCATCTTCAGAGGTGAGTACCTGGCACATGAGAGAGAGAGAGAGAGAGTTCTTCTTCTTCCTCTTCTCAGTCCACCATCTTCTTCTCACCCTCTCGCTACCTGACTTCCCTGCATCAGCAGACTACGAGAGAGCGGGATTGGTGACATTTGGTCCAGACTCGACATTGGGCTTCAGATATTTGACGAGGGGTTATTTGGGACTTGTAACGAAGATTTGGTGTTGACAACATTTCCATCTCCCCCCTCTTCTCGTCTGATTCCCTCCTCTTCGTATGTGCATGATCTGGACCTGGCACATTCTTCCTGTGTGTAGTGCCAGGCCCTTTCACACCTTGTGACAAGGATGATGTATGTTTGATCTGCATTGCGACATTGAGTAGGCTAGTCATTGGTATTCTCGCATCCCGCTCCGCTGTCTTGTACTACGTGAGAGAGGTCAGTCCCGGTCCGGTCAGGACTTGTATCTAAGTCTTCCACTGCGCTATAAAGCACCATTTTTGTATGTATCAAAATGTACAGTGCTTGTTGAGATTCTACTTACACCGCATTGTCCATTCAGTCCTTTTTATCACATTTTGGATCCTCGATTATATATGTACATCGCCCAAATGGGCATGTAACATATGTCAGAGAAACAAGAGTACCACACAGCCTCCCCTTGGTTTACTTAAACCACTGCCTATACCATCGGATCTCGGGGACTCCGTGTCTATAGACTTTATGGACACTAAACTGAGAAGTAGGAATGGGAAAAGCCAAGTTATGGTGACAGTTGACAGATTTAGCAAGTTTGTTGTTTTTGTGCCACTCCCTACTGAAGCCAGGACAGACTTCGTGATTCGGGAATTTTTCAATCATTGGGTAAAGGACTACGGACATCCCTTGACTATCGTAAGTGATAGGGATACAAGGTTCACGGGCGAGCACTGGCAACAGCTAATGAGTGTGTATGGGTCCAAACTGACTATGTCCTCAGGCAGATCCTGAGACAAATGGATAGACTGAGCAGATGAACAAAATGTTGCAGCAGGAGCTCCGTATGTACATCCGACCAGATCAGGTTGACTGGGATGAACATCTAGCTAAGGTCGCTAGTGCCTGTAACAATTCTGTACATTTGGCTACAGCACAAACGCACATGGAACTACATTTAGGTTGGCGCCCTTGTAGGCCTATCGATTGTCTTAACCCTGATCAAATACAAGGACTTCCGCCAGGCACTAGCGAATTTGTTGTACAGTATGAGAAAGACTTAGAGAAGGTAAGGGAGAACATCAGGAAGGCACAACATCAGATGATAGAACAAAGAAATAAACAACGCAGACCTTCACAGTTCACTGTAGGAGATTTGGTCTGGGTGAAGTCCAAAGAGTTTCTCCCGGAAGAGAACATTTTGCAGAAGTTGTTGCGGCCGTATAGGGGACCGTGGCAGATTCTCGACGCCATTGATGTGGATGGTCCTTCCTATGCTGTTGAGATTCCTCCACATTTGCGCACTTACCCGGTGTTTCATGCCTCTGAGTTGCTCCCTTGTGTCAGCAATGAGCTATTTCCATCTCGCAGATCTATGATTCCTCCTGATATGGATGGCAAATATGATGTAGACCGCATTGTTGCCGAGGACGTTTATAGACCGGGACGCAGGGGTAGACCCCAGCAGCAGTATAAAGCCAGATTCGCTTATCAAGAGCCCTATGAAGATCACTGGCTCACTGGGGATGAGTTAATTGAAACAGTACCACACATAGTGTCTTACTATGAGAGAGCTAGGCGAGGAATCAACATATTTGATAGGTAAAAATTGTAACTTTCTTGGAGGACCTCGAAATTAGGCCGGCGAGAGTGAGACACATTCCACGATGCAGAACCCAAATTCGAATTTCAGGGTCAAGGTCTCAGGCCAAGTCGGTCAGTTTCAGAGAAGTCACAGTCGGGTACCTTAGGAGTCAAGTCCAACAGGCACCCAGTAAACAGTCACATCCCAGAGGCAAAGGTTGTGTTCTATAAGCAAAAGTCACGTCTCATATTGAAAAGTCATATCCCACAGGCAAAGGACACTTCCCCAGGCAAAAGTCGTGTGCCAGAGGCAAGAGTCACATCCCACAGTCAAAAGTCGTGTTCCACAGGTGAAAAGTCTTGACTCACAGGCCCAAGCAGCAGAACACCAATGAAAATTCGGGAAGTACCAGGCCTTGACATTCTGAAGCAAGCAGGCTGTGGGCATGTGGTACCAGTACCAAGTCAAGCCACAAGAAGCAGAAGCTGGGACGAGTTGAAGCTCAGTCCAAGTCAATGTAAGGACTGGCCAGCCACACTTTGGACAGATTGCTCATTTGTGAGAACACTGAGAAGTGTGGAAGTGCTGCTGAAGCGCTTGTGCGCTATCTGCGGGTAGAATGCACGCGAGAGCCCTGCTGGGGCAGCGCTGCACTGAGAGGGCAGCCATAGCCGCATAGCTAGTGATAGGAGGGAGAGCTGAGTAGCAGCGGATGTATTCAGAGTCAACATTCTCAAGTAGAGAGAGAGGGAGAGAGAGTGTATACATGAGGAAGACCAGAAGGGACAGAGAGAGTCAGAGAGAGAGAGAGGGGGGAAGACATAGAGGGAGAAGAGAGTCCCCTCCCTTTGATGAGGATGCTGGTATTGGGTTGCTAAATTCTGCGCTGTTGAGGGCTTGGTGACTGGATCTCCGAAACTGTTCAATGCATACTTGCAGCACACTTCTGCGGTGCGCCGTGCAGTGCGCGTGCACCATGCGCCATCCGCAAATTAGTGATGCGCTCAATTTTTTATTTATTTATTGATCTTTTTTTATTTGGTTTTTAGGAGTGCGTGTGTATGGAAGAGGAGGGGAGAGAGAGAGAGAGAGAGAGAGAGAGAGAGAGAGAGAGAGAGAGAGAGAGAGAGAGAGAGNAGAGAGAGAGAGAGAGAGAGAGAGAGAGAGAGAGAGAGAGAGAGAGAGAGAGAGAGAGAGAGCAACGGATCCCCTTGACACGGCACAGAGGGCCCATGCAGGCAATCTGAAGGGTCCTCGCAGCAATGTAGCGCAGACCCTCCACCAAGATCGAGGCAGGCAGTGAGTATGAAGTAGAGCACGAGCTGGCCGAATATATACTCAGGATTTGAATTCAGGTCTGTGTTTCGAGCTTTCGGCAGTTATGGGTTGCTCACATAGCTAGGCCCTGTTGGTCTCTGCACGTGATTCTCAGGGCTTGGCTGCACTACTCACGAAATGTGCAAAATTAGAATGAATCTTCTGCAGAACGTGAAATAATACGCCGCCCTATGTTTCATCTAACGAGAAAAAAGTGAAATAGTGACCCATAACCGAGATGCACAGACCTGAACTCGAATCCAGACTATATATTCTCTGCCCACGCTTACGAAGTGGAAGTTTGAAGTCTATCTCTTCTGTAAGTGGGGTCCTAGCTAATTCGGTGTAGGGCCCCTTCGGAAAAGAGGCTGGACACAACTAGGACATGAATGCTCACATGCATAGACATGTGCCCACAGTTTTGGGGTATGGCGTGGCCCCGACTTTTCTCCCTCTTGCTTTCTGATTTTTAGAAGAGAGGGGAAGGTTTGGCCACCCCACCCTGTCCTTTCAATTTTTTATTTTTATTTTTGATGCGCTGCATCACGTGCGCGCGCATGCATGCGCGTGCGCTCTGCGCCGCATGTGCCGTGGCCCTCGCACGAGATGCACCGCAAGTATGGTTTAATCAAGTTTAATGTGATAATTTGTTGGAATTTCTAAGCTGGCATACCTGGACTTTGCATCTCTGGATTCCAGTGTGGATTTCGTGTAATCTTTCAATGTGTGTGTGCGTGCTCAAGGTGTCGAGCAGTGAGGCTCAATGCACAACTCTTCTTTAAAAAATAAAAAAAAAAGAAACTAGATGACATCTTCTATTTTTTGTGCTTAAAAGTTAAAATTGTTGTACTTCTATTTTGTTGGTGGGAAGAGGCAGAGGGAAAGCGCCTTAGTACTATGGCTCCTTTTCCATTCTGGAGATCATCAGTTCAGCGTAATTTCTGCACAAAAAAAGAAAAAAATCAGCATATTTTATTATTTTCTGTTTCATTTTTAAAGGGTGTTATGATCCTGGCCAATTCCGCAGTACACTACTACACATTCATCAGAAAGTACAATGCCGTCCAATTGCAAAAAGAAATGAATGAACTTGAGAGGAGAGAGAGGGAAAGAAGAAGAAGAAGAAGAAAGAAAGACGAAGAGGATGATGTACACCAGCATAGACCAATGATAATGTTCTTCTTCTTCGCCGACCACTCTCCTCCTCCTTATCTCCTCACCTCTTATTCAAACAAGAAAATAATGATAACAATGTTGAATGACTGAACCAGAATCAACGTCCAAATCCCTCTTCTACTGCAGGTCTCACATGAGGTCCACCATAGCCATGCCCACCCTTCTCCTTCCTCTTCTCGAAGGTCAAGGCTATGGCGGACTGCTAGGGCCTTGCCCTGATGTGTGGAAGACAACTCAAGCAGCTATGGCTATTCTAGCTCAGGCCGCCATGCCTGATCTGCCTCGAAGCTTCTTGGTGTAGCACTACCCCGCGGGGGGCCTTCTTGCTGCAGCGCCCACCAAGGTGATGAAGATGGCAACCACCATAGCGAGGTAAGTACCTCTGGCGCTCCCCCTTTCCCAGTCCCTGTCTTCCTTCTCCCCATGTCCTTGCTCCTTCCCCAGCAGTGCGGCTCCAAGCTAGCGCTGCTCCAGCCAGCGATCCAACCAATGTGGCGCCAAACTTGCACACCGAGAGGAGCACCTTGCTCCTCCTGTAGATATAGCAGCCTGCTTGCCTCTTGGCGAGTGACTTCCTAGGCCGCGCGGCCTCCAAGCAACCGGTACCTCGTCCTTTCAGAAGGAAACATCATTGCAGACTCTGATATTTGCCCGTACAGGCCCTAGACTCAGACTGGTTGGACTGGTACCCGCCCAGACCTAGCCTACTACTATTGGGCCTCTTAAAATGCCAACTTTTGTCTTCTTCTGCTCGGCCTCGACTTGGTGTGGTACCGGCCTACCTGCTACTTGAGTGTTTTCCGCTGCTCTAAGTGTCACGGGCCTCTTTCCCCTCCACTTGAGTGTTTTTCCCTCTGCAACCCTCAATGTCACGGCCACAGGTGAGTACCGGCCCTTCGGGCCTTCTGAACAACCAAGTGCCCTTGCGGGTCACACACACACTCAAGCCGACACGCACTCAGACAGGCATGGAGACCAGCAAGCACGCACTGACACAGACTTAGAAAACTCAGCAACAAGCGGGAAACTCAGTAAGGCATACATTCCATGCGCAAAACTCAGAAATCAGCTGTGTGTCTCAGTCCGTGTTTGGCAGGTCATTACAAGGGGCATATTCATTTCAGCACAAGTGTTTTTCCCGTCAACAAATGCGACAGATAAGACGATGATGCAATTACTAGAAGTTGTGCGCCAGCCAAGCCTCCTTCTGGATGTGAGGGACATCCATACCTTACACTGTAAATGTTGCATTCTGCAGTCCCTGCATAGAATTCAAAAGACCCATCAGCCTGTCTGTCTGCCAGAACAACAGAGGTAACAGTACTCTTGAGCTGAGCTGCACACATAATCCTTAGGCTGGTTGTGCTAAGAAGGTTGACGGTTCCATCCCCTCCTCCTACAATCACAACGTTCTTGTTGGCCATGGCCAACGAATGTACGCCTTGGCATATCATTGTTTTTGGACCATGGTGTCGGAAAAGCCTGTTACTTAGACTGACCTGCAAACAACAACGATGAAGCAAAGACGTGGCTCCCCCCCAAAAGTAAGGGCAGCAGTCGCTACCCTCAACAAAGTAAATACATGCACATACCAAGTAGTAAGTTTTGCAATATACAAAAGACACATGCTATTTTTGGAACAGTCACTTGCTAGACCACACAGCGTATTGGCAGGGACATGGGGAGGCAGGTAGACAGGCAGTCAGGCACTCATGGTTCTTCATCTTTTTTCTTTCTTGTTGCTTCTCCGTGCTCCTTTTTGCTCCTTCTTGCCACTTCTTGCTGCTTCTTCTTGCTGCTAGTTCTTGCTGATACTTCTTGCTGCTACTGCTGATGCTTCTTGGTCCAATCTGTCGTGGAAAAATTGAATGAGATCTTCCCCAATGATTGGCAAGAAGTGTACCCAGAATTCTTTAGTCAAGCCGTCAATGTCTAGAGCTTTATTGTTACCCATCCTTTCCAGAGCTTCTTGGAGCTCCGTTAGGGTAAGCGGCTTGTCAAGTGACTCTCACTGCACCTGGTTTACTGTCTTGTCCAGGTATGAGAGCGTTCTGTGTCTGGCAGCAACAATCTGTGGCATCAGGGGGTATACGGTTTTGGTTGCATACTTTTTCCTTTTTAATTTTAAAAGGGCGATGGCCTTGAGATAGCATCATTGAACTGACTGACCCCAAGTATTTTCATAAATGTTCTGGTCATTTGGTTGTATCTGGATTCGTGGGTCTGTATTTCAACGGTTTGTGGGTGCACCAACTGAGCTAGGCACATCAGCGCCCTTCGACGGTCTTGTGGGACGCATAGCAAGTCCTTGCCTTGTAAATGGAGAAGCAAGTAGCCGTCGGCGATGCGATAGTGGCTAGCCGGCGGCTGATCTGAAGAAAGTCGCTCGTAGAGAGTGGCGTATTCCGGATCCGACTTGAAGGCGTGCACAAAATGCTGATGAAGGTCGTTGTCGAAGTTGAGCACGTGATGGATGGCTGCGCAAAGATCCGATCTTCGAAAGAGAGCATCCGCAGCTTGGTTTGTGCTTCGGTGTGAAGTCGAATTGATCGATTAAGTACATTCACCGAGCAATCGTGCTACTCACCGTGTCTTGCGTCTTGTAGTAGGTCAATGGGTTATTGTTCGTCATCCAAGTGAACCTACGACACTTGAAGAGGAAGTGTCGCCAACGCTTAAGTACCGTGACGAATGCGAGCAACTCCTTCAGCGCATCAACCGAGTTGATGGGTGGCACCTTTTGGCTGAAATACTCAACCGGATGCCAATCTACTCTGTCGTGTTGTTCCAAAACTGCACCAATGGCGTAGCCGGAAGCGTCCGTAGTCACTCTCGTAGGCAAGTTGGGATCGTAGATACTCAGGAGCGAGGAGCAACGTCGTCTTCAACTTTTGGAACGAACTCCAGACTTCGTCTGTGAAATGGAAGGGTATCTTTGGAGACTGCAATTTGACAAAGGTGCGGCAATCCGTGCATAGTCGTCGATGAAGTGTTGGTAGTACGCAACCAATCCCATGAAAGAACGAACCTCTGTGGTGTTGGTCGGTTCCGACCAATCTTGGATGGCCTTGATCTTGTTCGTGAGCGGACGGGTGCCTTGCGGCGTCAAAAAGTGGCCCAAGTACTCAAGCTCTTGTTGTGTGAATTAGCACTTGGCTCGATTGGCCTTGTACCTAGCCGTACGTAACCTATCCAAAACCGCACGTAGATGTGCGACGTGCTCGTCCAAAGTCCGGCTATAGACCAAGATGTCGTCGAGGTAGATGAGCACGAACCGGTTCAACATGCCGCGAAACTCTGTCGTCATTGCCGCTTGGAAAGTGGCCAGGGCGTTCGTGAGGCCGAATGGCATTATGACCCACTCGAAGTGCTCGTATCGTGTTTTGAACGCGGTTTTGTACCGATCCCGTGGATGGATCTCAATTTGGTGATAACTCGACATGAGGTCCAGCTTGGAGAAGCACGTGGCGCCGCCCAAGCACTCAAGAAGATCGTCAATGCGCAGGAGCAGGCCAACATTCTTAACGGTTTGTGTGTTAAGTTTGCAGTAGTCTATGCATAGCTGCAATTCCTTGTTCTTCTTCCGGACGAAGAGAACGGGTGCACCGTAGGACGAGCAGCTCGTCGAGAGGAGGGCGGGCGTCCAAGAAGCACATGCTCATTTCCTCAAGGTCGTGCCATATGATGGAGTTGCGAATGCTTGCCACAGAGGTCGCGTGGCAACCAATCGAAGGGTGAGGCGGAGGAACCGTGCATGGGACGAGTACGTCGTTCCGATCATAAACGTAAACGGTGCGGCGGTAGAAGTTTATCAGGTGGTCCTCGCTTCGCAGCCACGACATGCCCAAGATTATGCCGAACTTCGTGTCCAAAATGTCAAAGGACATGGCCTCGCGTGCGTGCGAGGCAAAGTACACGGGTGCCACGTCAATGCACCAGTCAATGGACTTGTGCATGTGACCGTCGACCAACGTGACTTGCGTGGGCTGCAACTTCCTTCGAACATGTGGGCCGAGGCCGGCGCGCACCATGAAGTCTTGGCTGATGTAGTTGCGAGTAGCTCCACAATTGATCAAGGCGCTACATGTCACCTTCCAGATCTGAATGTAGATGTAAAGTAGCGGCGCGTTGATGTTCTTGTATCGTTGCACGACGTACGTGCGGTCGATCTTCGCAATAGACTCGCGAAGGTCAACAACCGCTACTCCGCCGTCCGTCAACGGAGTTGGTACTGTAGTGTCCCAGTACTTGCGTAGCTCCGCCATCAAGGGATTGCAATGTGGTTTTGGCAATGAACTGGATGGGGGAAGAGACAATCATAGGAAGTTTTCCGTCATCAACATGTCGAGGTCCTCAAGTCTTGACCACATTGACGAGTCCCCGAATGATAGAAGTGTCGACGACGAAGTCGGTTCATTTGCCAATGGTGATGAAACCGTGCATACGTGAGAGTCTTGCACGTGGAGGGTAGGTATAACAGAGGGACCAACTGAATAGCGTAGTCTTCAAAGTCTTCCCGAAGACGTGCGACATCCACATGCTCCCCGACGTGTAGGAGGTTGCTAGCAAGGCAACCGTGCTCGGCGAAATGGAAGTGGAGTTGCCTCACTTCCCGTGGAGCTCAGTTTCTCGAGCTTTGTCGTGGACTAACGTCGTCTTTGCCCTTGTCAGGGCATTGAGTGGGAGTGTGCTTGGTGCTGTTGCACCAAAAGCAGCATCCGTACTTTTGGCGGAGCTTGTATTGTTCCTCCATAAGATGGAACTTCGTCCATGGCTGGTTCGGCTGTCCAGCTTGCGACGTCGACGCTGATTTTTCCTTCTTCTTTCATGTGTTGATGCGTCGTGGAGGAAGGGCATTGATTTGGTCCCCTTCACTTGACACGGGAGTCGATGTCTGGTCTTCTACTTGTCTGCTTGATTGGACTGCAGCGACGGGCTGCGTCCGTTTCCCCTTGCCTTTGTCCACAAAGTTCGGTTGGACTTGTCGTTTGTTGGCGGCCCGCCGGTTGGTTTGGATGATGGCGCGGGCACACTTGACAATGGCCTCAAAGTCAGCGTACTCCTCTTGTTCGAGTGTCGGTGTCAAGGAGTTGGTTGACCGCTAGAAGAACTTGTGTCGAATGTGCTCAAACGGCAGGTTCAAGTCCGGAACGACAACTATCTTTTGCCATTTAGTCAGCCAATTGGCGCGTAGGCTGACTCCCTTGATACGTTTGGAACACTTGGTTTGCAGCCTTCGTCGTCGTGTCTTGTACGATGAACCGGTGTAGGGCCAAACCCCGATAGACTTTCGAGCCTTTGTGGACCCCATTGCGGGTCCCAGTTGGCTCTGCTCTGTCCGATCTCATGCTCAGGGCGCAGAGCGTTCGTCACAGGGCCACCCCCACCTAGTGTTTGCGATGGACGGGGATGGGCTATTTTGCGAGAGAGCTTCGACATTGGGAATGTAACTCCGCCCTCTCGACGGATGGTAGACCCGCCAAACCTTTCCATTAATCGCAATGTTGTAAATCAAGCAATATGCAGATCCACATGTTGTAGATAAAGCTAGGCTCAAGCTTGACAAGCTCAAGCATAGTTTGCAGCAGTACATTACTGAGTTTTTTGCTACTCCTGACTTGGAAATGACTGCGCAGTCTTGCTTGGATCTGGTTAAAGGTACAATTCCCTCTACTCTATCCCATCGCCTGGGGCTTAGACTCGCAGACTATACATGTTGGCTTTCCCTCGTGCGGGATTTAATCAAACTACAGGCACCAGACCTCTCGAGTGGATCAAGTGGCAAAAAGTCCACGGGTTGCAAACGATTTTTGGAGCAGCAACCGTTTTGTTGCACATGATCTGCTAAAGGTTGACGAGGAGACCTTTGCATAGGAATCTTCTCTTGGTGACGACCAAGAGCAACGACCAAGAGCAACGACCAAGAGCAATGCCCACGAGTTTGATCTGGTTTATGAAGAAGAAAGTTTAATGCCTTTAATAAGTCTATCAAATACAGCAAGAGTCTTAACCGGAGCTCGACGAAGAACACTCTTCATCTCTCTAAAGGAGCCAAAACCCCAGCTAAACCAGAGGGTGCAACAACCGAACCTTGGTTGATCTCCGGATTAGCGAAAGTGAATGGAGAAATAGGCTCAAGAGGAATGTTCGCCTGCGTTGCCAGAGATTTTGGCACACAGTTGACAAGTGTTTTCAGCTGCAGGGAAACCAGCAACGGGTGTAGGGTTGTTGTTAGCACACTCTACCTCAAGAGAGGTTGAACTGGTAAGCGGTAATCCCTCTATGGGATCTGGTTCTGTTCAGTAGCCTTCTCTCGATGCCCCTTCATCTGCTGATTCCATGGCTAATGCAGATCGACTCTTATACGTCGAGCCTTGGGAGGAGCCGAAGGAGATCAACTACCACCTAGAGCATTCGGATGAGATGAAACAACAGTGTGCTCAAGGGACAACAAAGTTGTTCTTCTTTGAACTTCTTATCAACCACCGCTACCTCCGTGTCTTGGTTAATTGTGCATCTACTACTAACTCGTTTCCTCCACACGGAGTTCGCAAGGTGGGTTTGGGAATGAAGCAAGTGGAACCGCAGAACCCATGTTGGACCCAAGTTGGCAACCAAGAGGTTGTCGTTTCCACGCATGTAATCAAAGGTGTGCACACTACCTTTGACATGGAGAAAACCGTCACACACGCATTGAATTTCTATACACTCGATAAGTGTCCTTTCGATGCAGTTCTTGGTGTGGGCTGGTTGATATCCCAATGTGTCAAAACTGTGTGGGCAAATTCACTTTCCGTAGTGCTAGATGCCTTGGGGAATGGCTAAGGCGCGTGAGTCCCCCGTAACTCTTCTCAATGCCATGTGTTTCTGCAAAAAGTGGCGCAGGCGCAAAGAGGATGAACAGTTGTACATAAGCTTTGTTCGCCATAGCCTTCTACTTTTGCACAAGTACTACCTCTACTTTACATGTTGGTTCTACTTCTAATATATCTACTTCTACTTCTTCTCCATCTACTTCTAGTCCAATTGAGTCCACTTCAAATTATGTTGTGTTGGCTGCCGGCTTGCAGCCTGACTTACCTGCACCTGATTTTGATTGTCCACCTCCAAAAATTCCAGCAAACATTCAAAGCCTTCTCAACTGATTTTAAGAAGTTCGGGCCGAACCACGTGGAGTTCTCATGCGTTCAGTCAAGCACAAGATCGAGTTGATCGAAGGCCGCGTTCCTCCAAAGGGTTGTGTACAGTATGAGACCCCGCGAGTTGGAGGAATTGCAGAGGCAGATTGGCGACATGATTGACAAGGGATGGATTAAGCCCAACGAATATGAATTTGGTGCACCGATTCTGCTTGTTCCTAAGAAGGGAGGAAAACTCCGGATGTGTATCGACTATCGAGGACTAAATCGAATCGCTAAGAAAAATGCATATCCTTTGCCACGTATCGATGACTTGCTCCATGTTGCATGTGAGTGCAAGGTTTTCTCCAAAGTTGATCTCAAGCCTGGTTACCACCAGATTGAAATCGATCCTGCAAACCAGAATAAGAGTGCATTCACGACCCGCGATGGGCTGTACGAATTTACTGTTATGCTCTTCGATCTCACGAATCCGTGGGCCGCCTTTCAATGCCTCGTGGACAAGGCTTTTTGTGAACAGATCGATCGATTTATTGTTGTCTACCTTGATGACATCTTGATCTTCAGCAAATCCATGGAGGAACACGTGAGACATCTTGAGGAGGTGTTCAACATCCTCAAAAAAACGCAGCTCCAATCTGAGTTTGGAAGGGACAGCGTCATCTACCTTGGGCACCGGTTGTCTGCTGCTGGCCTTGAGCATGAGGCAACCAAAATTGAGATCATTCGCAAATGGCCTCAGTCGTTGAACATTCACGAAGTGCGTTCTTTCCTTGGTCTTGCATCAAAGACAAACAAAGATAGCCAGCTAGCTAGAGACAGAAAGCCAAACATATATATATATATATACATATACATATATCGTCGCAAACAGAACTGCCCGGTAAAACCGTAGGCAGAGAGAGAGAAGAGGACAACAAACGAGGGGACATATATATATACACACAGAGAGAGAGAGAGAGAGGGTGGGGGGGAGATTGGACAGCCATAAAAGCAGAAAATAAGAAAAAGAGAAAAGAAAGAGATTGGGCAGCCGTTCTCTTTATCAAACTTAGTAATTCTGATAATGTTGATACGATCTTGCTAAGACTACCGTCTTTACCCGAAAATAACGCCTGGGCGTTGTGTACGAATTCGTTTATAACACCTGGGCGTTATATTCATTAAATTTATGGTAACTTCGGTGAGGCCCCAAAATTCCAAAAAAATATATAATAAAAAAATATGTTGTCCAGGATTGCGATTCGACCAACGTTTGGCTGCGGGTCACTTCAGAATTCCTAATAAACTCGGAAATTAAAAAATAAAAACAACAAGTCCAACCAAAATATATCCCTTGGAACTCAAAACCCCATTCAACCCTCTTCAAAAACCATGTATACCCCCTTCCCCACCCTTTAAAACCCATGTATATTACCTCTTCAATGCACTCTGCCCATGGAACAATTGAATATAACGGCCGGGCATTCTATTTGAAGTGGCGTTCTATTTGAAAAAAGTGAGTAAAAACGAAAATCTCATATTTTTAGGGTAAGTTGAATATAACGCCCGGGCGTTATTTTCGGGTGAAGACGGTAGTACATTTCATAAACCTGTACAGCCTGATCCTAAGCCATACCCACGCACTCTCCAACTCTTCCCTAGATAATCTGAAAATCTTTCTAAATGGACAACTATTAACCAGGTGACCGACAACAAAATTGTAGGCTTCAACACAAAAAAGCACAGAAATGTTCCATACCTGAAGGACATCGCCAGATCGAGTACCTGCATATACAAACTCGTCCTCATCGTCAATCACCTGAACACAACCACAAGAAGACAAACATTGGAGTAAGCCACCTGTCACAGGTGAGAGGCTTCCTCGCATACATGTGCTGAGGAAAAGAGTGAGTTTGCAACTACAAACAGAACTGTTGCAGCTAACTCATTTTCCAAATCTGACAGCGGCCACTCTCAGATGTTTTCACAGCAGTGTGACCCGACAGAAATGTGGGACTGGCGTATGTGAGAAGGAAGAACCACAGTAATCTCTCTTTCATTTCGCCAACAACCAGGGGATGAGGACTTTGGGGAGGAGGGGTAAGAGGCAGCTGAGGAGGAGAGGGATGCAGAGGTGGGAGAGGCGGGGGAGGCCAGAGGAGGAGGGGAGCAGGGGAGGAGAGAGAGAGGTGAGAGGATGGAAGGGGGCAGAGGGGAAGGGCGGGCCAGGAGGAGGAGAAGGGGGTTGAAGGGGAAGAAGGGAAATGAAGGGGGGAGGAGGAGTGAAAGAAGGGGGAGAAGGGAAATGAAGAGGGGAGGAGGAGTGAAAGAAGGGGGTGAAGGGGAAGGAAGAGGGGGAGGAGTGGGGGAAAGTGGAGAGAAGAAAGGGGAGAATATAAGGAAGGAGAGAGGAGAGGGGAGAAAGTGGGAAGGAAGGAAATGATGAGGAGGGAAGACGCAAGGCAAAGGAGGGGAAGGAAGGAGAGGAGTCCGAGGAAGCCAGAAGAGGGGTGGGAGGAGGGCTGGAGCTGCGGAGAAGCCAAAATCTTTCCCAGCACGACACATTAAGTCTAGTGGGAAATTTGAGCCGATTGGATAACTTTTGTGTGATGAGCTTGGTGAGTTAGGCTGATATGCCACATAAATTGTGTGTCTATTTGTCTGAATATGCATGACAATGCATGCTCTTTGTCCTTTCTAGCACCACCAGCAGCAGCACCAGCAGCAGCAGCAGCAGCAGCACCACCACCACCACCACCACCACCAACAACAACAACAACAACAACAACAACACCAACACCAACACCAACACCAACACCAACAACACCAACAACAACACCATCACCACCACCACCACCACCAACACCAACACCACCACCAACACCAACACCAACACCAACACCACCACCAACACCACCACCACCACCACCACCACCAACACCACCACCAACAACAACAACAACAACAACAACAACAACAA
>BFEA01000071.1:3583779-3595672 GCA_003427395.1 Chara braunii | reverse complement strand
AACTCTCTGGATCATATGGAAACGACGATGCACACAGACAATTGAGGGAGCAGAGGTGGCAAAGGAAGAAATGTGGACTCTCTTGATACACATGGTGGAGACCAAAATCCGGAGCAGATGGAAGACGATATATTCATCAGTGAAACAAAGACCAGATAAGCACACAGACAGCTAAGAGACGAGCATTCCTAAACGACTGGCTAATAAAGGGCAAGGTGGCCACCATAACGGACAACAGACTGATATGGAAGAAGTGGTATCAAGGGTAACGGAAAGGCGACAACCGAAATTGGGAGTCCAAGACCGAAGATCAGTACGACAAACACAGGAACAAGCAGGTCGATAAACAGGGTGTGGGAAAGCCAAACGTGCATGAACGTCAGCAAAACCTCTCACTTCTCTAGTTAGTTAGAGGAATATCTGGCAGACCTATACAGCAGCCTGAGAGGAACGAGTTGAGAGGGCAAGCTGACAGTCAATCCTCCTACAATGGAGTAATCAATGCTGGACAGGGATCCTTCGGCCTGACGAAAGGAAGCGTGAGTGTGTATTACATGTAAATCCTTTGACTTGCCGGGGGAATAGGAAGCGGACTGACACTCCCCATAATGGAAAGGAGCCAGGACCATAAGGACTTGTTTTGTTATAAAGAAAAAAAAAAAAAAATCCCCTTCTCTCTCCACCTTCCCCCTCCTCCTTGTCTTCGCCAATCTTATTCTTCTCATTGAGTGGTCGAACCAGAATCAATATCTGAAGTTCCCTCTTACTGCCAGCACAACAATAGGTCCACCATAGCCATGGCTTCCCTCTTCACCTTCCTCTCACATGCCAAGGCTATGGCGGACTACTAAGGGCTCTGCCCTCCTAAGCAAAAGACAACTCAAAGCAGCTATGGTAGCTGCTCTTCAGGCCGCCACGCCTGACTCTGCCTCAAAGCTTCCTTGGTGCGGCACTACCCCAACTGGGGCCTTCCAGAATCCAGATGCAGCACCTAACAAGGTGATGAAGATGGTGTCCACCATAGCCAGGTAGGTACCTCGCCACTCTCCTCCTTTGCCCCCTTCTTCCTCCTCCTCAAGCTGGGCTGCTCACCACAGCCAGCCTGAGTGCCTAGCTCCTCTTTGTCCTCCCAGGCAGCGCTCTGAGTCCAGCGCCCACTCGAGCAGTATGTCGCCCAACCTTGCACACCACGTATGAGGAGCTACTCGCTCCTCCTGGAGACATTGCGGCCTACTTGCCTCTTGGGCGGTGACTTCCAGGTCGTGCGGCCTCCAACAACCGGTTCTAGCCTACCGCTACTGGGCCTCTAAAAATGCCAACTTTTTTTCTTCTTCTGCTCGGCCTCGAGTACCCGACACATCTACTATACTTTAGTGGTACCTGCGTACCTGCTACTTGAGTGTTTTCCCCCGCTGTTCTGAGTGTCCCGGGCCTACCCCCGCTACTTGAGTGTTTTTCCCCGCTGCAACCCTCAAAGTCACAGCCACAGGTAAGTACCGGCCCTGCGGGGCCTCCAAACGAACAAGTACCCTTGCGGGTCACACACACACTCAGGCCGACAAGCACTCAGACAGGCACGCAGACCAGCAGGCACGCACACACACACAGGCTTAGAAAACTCAGCAGAATGCAGGAATCTCAGCAAGGCATACATTCCAGCGGCAAAACCCAGAAATCAGCAGTGTTCTCAGTCTGTGTATTTCGGGTCATTACAATACATTCAATATCAGCGTGTGTTATGTTTGGGGAAAGACGGTAGGCAAGAATATTGGCGTGCCCTAATCCCAAGAGCCACAAAAACTTGAACCATGAACAAACTGACTGCAGTAAGCTTGCGTCCGGTGGGGAGAAACCTTCTGTCCATTCACCTCTCGTCAGTGAAACTCCTGTGAGAAAGGCATCCCCTGGGGAGACCAGAAGGAGGAGAGTCTGAAAGAAAAAAAAAGAGAAAGAGAAAAATAAGAATGAGGGGCCAGCACCAAACGCAAATCCGACAGCCAACTAGCTGAGAGGAGCAAACCTGACAAGGCTCTCATTGATAGTTCACAAACAGCAAACAGATTCAGACCAGCACCCTATATCTGAAGTAGGTAAAGTAGGCTAGCTTAGGCAGGGGTGAGGGGTGGTACATCCTTCCCTAGGGAAGTAATCAATGCCATCCACTCAGGCCTCTCAGCCATAATGGGGGGGAGTGTGTGTGAGTTGCGATTGTAAAATTCCTGACTTGCCAGTGGAATAGAAACCGGACTGATGCTCCCCAGAATGGAAAGGAGCCCGGACCGTAAGGTTCTGTTCTTTTTACAAACAAAAAAAAGAGGAAGAAGAAGAATGAGGGGAATGTAAACGAGTTGAATGCAGCTGTGATTGAAAGCACTAGATCAGTTGTGGTTGTCAACTTGAACAGTGTAGATCAATTCGGGTTACAAATTTGAACGGCGAGATCACTTGGGGTTGTGGTTGTACCTTATGGAGGGCCATTCGATTGGCAAGCTCGCGAGTCACGAGAGTGAGGAGAATCTGAAGAAGGTGATTGCAGCTGTGATTGAACGGTCTAGATCAGGGTTTTTTTTTTTTTTTTTGACAGTGCAAGGGAATTGAGTGAGAGCGATAGACAGAAAACCAAATTGCAACATCACATTGACGACCAGATAGTCGTGTGTACCAAGCAGGAAGTAATAAGCACCGAGTTACAAGCCAAATAAGAGCAATGCAATGAACTCAAATCGAGTCAAATGTCAATGACATCCCCTTCTCTGGCGCTGAGCCCCTACTCAGCACCTAAACTAGCGTACAATTACGACATGCAACAGGTATCACTTCCAGCTGAAGACCAATGTACGTGACAAAGTCGCCCATGCAGACTGCCGCATACATCAGGTACATGTCTCTCCTCCTCTCTCCCCTCATCTCCTCCCCACCCACATTGTGTGTCCCCTACCCGAAGACCACCATCACCATCACCAGCCACCTTGCTGGCAGGCCCGGTTATGACCGCTCGCTCTCGCTGCTTGCTGGCAGTGCCCCTCACTCCTCCACTCGTGCCCGTGTGCCATGGCCTCACAGCAGCCTACCAGCACCCAGACTGGCAGCGTGGCAACACGTTTGCACAACGCCAAAATGACCGGCTGTGTGCTGCACACTTTCCTATATGGAATGTGTGGCCTGCCTCTGGGTGCCCTGGGCCTGGCGACCAAGTTCCCAGTAGCTTGACGTCGTCCCAGGGTGCCTGCGCCCAGGGCCAATTCAGATAGTGGCCTGCGTCTGCAGCAGTTAGGCAAACCAACTGTGTGACATGGCGAGAATCCCTGTGCGGCCCATCTCAGGCCATTCCTGAACTTGGGGGCCCCAGACAGCTACAAGGCGCCAGTTGGTTGTGGGGCCCCAGCTCCTGTGTGACCGAGGACTCGTGAGCCTTCCAAGCTCTTCCAAACAGCGACATGGAGACTGGCCTCTCGGCCAATGATAATGCAGCGAGTGGCAACCTTCTCTCAACGTGGCTCGTGTCACTCGCTTCATTCTCATTGGCCGAGAGGCCAGTCTGCACATCGCTGTTTGGAAGAGCCGAGAGAAGGTTAACGGAGGCCTGAATTTTCAGAAATTTCTCGTGCCATTTATAAGAAAACTCGAAACTTGTCACCCATACATGGAGTGCACACCATACTAACTAACAGCAAAAGAAAAAAGAGGGGAAAATAAAAAACAGCATAAAACTTCAAGGCAAGGTGGGCATGAGACTTGCAAGAGGGCCCCACCGTCGGCTGTGGGGGCCTACTGGCCCATGAGGGGCCCCACCGTCGGCTGTGGGGGCCTACTGGCCTCCTCCGCGAACCAACGATCTTCGTTGGATCTGTATGATGCCTGAATCTGACACGGTATTCCCTCTCTGGTTTCAGCGGTCTTCCTGTTCCCATTGGCTTTGGAAGAGGCAAGCCTCGATGCTCAACATTGTCGTCGACGTCCACGTGGCCATCCATGGTTGGGGGGCAGCAGTGATCTCCTTGATGGGAATCAATCTGTCTCAACGAAAGGTGCAAGCTTTGAAGCGTGAAATACAAGGTATGTAAGTAGGTGACCAGGGATTCTAATCACGTAGGAGGGACCATCCGGATCACTACCCACGATATCTAGGACTTCCCAAGGACCAAAGTACTGAGGCATTTGCTTTTTAGAGATGCCGAATTCCTGTCCTAACTCGCTAGACTTCACCCAGACTCGTTCTCCTACCTGAAATGTAGACTGTCGCCAGTATTTGCTCTCAGATGCTATCATGGCATCTTGAGCTTTCCTGATGTGCTCGACAGCCTGCTGCAGCAACTTTTTCATACTGGACACCAAATTTGATGGTTCCAGGTGTTGCAGCTTGTCGTTTTTCAGGAAGCAGAAAGTCTAACGTTGATCTAGGCTTCCAACCCATGTGCAGCTCATTTGGAAAGACACCAGTGGTGCTGTGAAATGCGTTGTTGTACAGGCTTCTCATCCCAGTCCTCCTGGCTCGGCTTGATGTAGTGCTGCAGCAGGTGCTGTACCACGCGGTTCATCTACTCCGCTTGGCCATTGGCTTCGGGATGATTCCCTAAGGTCGTTTGGGGTTGGCTGCCCATCTGTTCAGCCGCTTTCGTCCACATCTCACTTGTGAATTGGACATCTCTGTCGCTACTATGGACTTGCGAAGTCCGAAATCATGCACCCAGTTATCCACAAATAACTTGATGACATACTCAGTCCTTGTAGTCTCCACCATTGCAATTAATCTTGCTTATTTTGTAAAGCGGTCCACTATGACAAAGATATGTCTTTTGCCACTCTTGCTGGTTATGAGGGTATCCATGAAGTCTATGGACACACTCTATCCAGGACCAGCGGGATTAGGCAAAGGCTTGATCAACCCAAGCGGCGCTTGAGTTCTTGGCTTATCCCGTTGACAGACTTGACAAGTCTCTACGTAACGTTTCACATCCTCAAGCATGGCAAGCCACCGATCGCTGTACTAGGTTAGGACTTGTCTTCGTGTAGCCGAAATGTCCGGTTGCATCATGACATTCACCTAGACTCTCTAGACAACACACAACCTTTTATTCCCGGCCTTGTTAGGAAAGAGTAACACATCCACCACCACTAACTCATTTGTTTTGGCCTTGTCTTTGGCCTTGAGCTTGCGGGTGATGTCCATCATCATGGGATCCTCCTTGTAGGCGTCCACCATAGATCGAGTCAAGTCATTAGATAAACCAAACTCAGTGATCAGCACACCCAGATAGTCCGCCCTACATGACAACGCGTCGGCAACCTTGTTGTATTTTCCCTTCAAGTACTCAAGCTTGAAGTCATATTGATATATGACCTCAATCCATCGCTTGAGTGCATCAGAGAGGGTAGGCTGCATCTTAATCCACTTGAGGGTCTGATTGTCAGATGTCACATAGAAGAATCTGCCCAACAGATAGTGCCTCCAATGGATCAAGGCCTTGTAGAGGGCGTAGAGCTCCCGCTCATACATGGATTTTGCCAACTTCTGAGATGGCATTTTCTTGCTCATGTACTCGATTGGCCTCAACTTTCCCCGCTCCTGCTGAGCTAGCACCACGCCAATGCCATATTGGTTTGCGTCGGTGGTCACAATGAATGACTTTTCAGGATTGGGAAGCATCAGGATCTCGTGATGTGTGAGAGTATGCTTCAATTGCTTGAAGGCTCTTTCACAATCATCCGTCCATTCCCAAGGGGTGTCAGGTCGAGTTAGGTCCCTCAAAAGGGAGACAACTGAACTATAATTCTTTACAAAGTTGCAGTAATACCCCGTCATCCCCAGGAAGGACCTGACCTCCGTCACAGACTAAGGTCGTGGCCAGTCCCTAAGGCTAACCACCTTCGCATCTTCCGGCTTAAGTCCATCTGCGGGTATCTCACGACCCAAGTATAAGATCTTGGTGCGACCGAACTCACATTTTCGAATGATTTTTCGAAGTTAATCTTATACTTGTGTTGTCGAAGGAGACCAAGCACAAGATCAACGTGCTGCGTGTGGTCCTCAACAATCTTACTAAAGATAAGGATGTCGTCGAGGTACACAGTGGTAAACTTATCTAAGTAATCGTGAAATACCCTATCTATGGCATGCAAGAATGTATCTGGCGCATTGCACAGGCCAAAAGGCATCTTCTCAAACTCGTACAGACTGTACTTGACCGAAAATGCGTTGTTGTGTTGATCCTCATATTTGATCGCAATTTGATGGTAGTCGGACTTCAAATTTATGTTAGTGAAGTACCTATATCCCTGCACCCTATCCCAAAGTTCGTCATTGTGGGGTAGATGCTCAACGTGCTTTACCTTGATGGCATTGAAGCCTCTATAACCAATGCACATGCTCAATGACCCCCCTTTCTTCAGAACAAATAAGATTGGTGCGTCGTAGGGAAATATATTAGGCCATATCCAACCCTTCCCTGTGAGCTCTTTCAGTTGCCGTCGGAGCTCATCCAACCCGGTTGGAGCCATCTTATTGATTCTTCCCTTTGGCGTTTTGCTACCTAGAATGATCTCTATGACATGGACAACCTCCCTCTCTACGACTCCAAAAGGCTCCTCAAATAGATCAGGCTACCAAGCGGCGACGAGTTCTATCTTTGGGGGTGATTTAACAACCTCCCCATTCTCAGAGACAAAGACAAGATACATACCCTCCTCTTGGCTTTGTTTGCAATAATTATAGAAAATGTTGCCGCGCACATGCAACCATTAGAATCCACTAAACTGCCAGCTTTGTGCTTTGCTAGTTTAATGGTCCTCCCATGTGGCAACACATACTTTAGCATCTTTCGGTCCCTGTCAACTGGGGTTGTGCAACGCCAAGGTAGTACATACTCAATAACATATTGAACGGCAAGTAGTCACTGACTAGGAACGAAATCGTATTACTAAGTTCCCCTCCTTCATAGGAGAAGGTGCAGACCGCGTCCCTAACGTAGCCGTGAGCAACCATGTTTTCCTTGGTGGCCAAGGTAGAAGAGACAACTCTACTCAGCCGCTGCACCTAGTCCCCTAAGCGGAGCCTCTCGGCACAGTCGCGACTCGTGAGGTTTCGAGTGCAACCAATGTCTGCGAAGGCACCACACTTGCGACCACCTACACTGCTTCGGCTACGAAATAATCCCCTCTAGAACCCTTTGCCATTGTCACCCAAGACTCATGAGAGTCCTTCTCTAACCACCCCTTCTCTAAGTCTTTCAAGGCTTCAAACACATCTAGCGAATAGAGCATCGTTTGGTCTAGACCTTTAGGCGAGGTGACTAAAGAGTCAATAGCTTCGGCCATTTCCTGTCAGTAAGAAGAGCGAAGGTACCAAGCAGCGGCAACTTGCTGTCACTGAGAACATGTGGCTTCTCTGTACTGCTTCAATGACGAACGACATCATGTAACAAGGCAGCTAGCAATATCATCCGTGGTTCAAAACTCAACAGCAATAGCACCAACACAAGGGGTTAACGGGGCAACCGGTTTTCAGGGCTGAAATTTCTGAAATTAGGGTTTCGGGGTTCAATTTCATGTTTTTTCGATTTTTTTGATTTTTGCTATATATGCATTTTGATAGGGTTGCTGTGTGTGAAATTTGGGGTTGTTTGGTGTTTTAGAATTTGCGCTGTTCAAATTGCTGAAAATGCTGAAATTGGTCGAGTTTTTTTTTGGCCAAATTTCATGGAAATGCACTTTTGGCTTGCTGTAGCCGAAACAGTGGCCAACTAACACCACAGCCGAAACAGTGGTAGGATCACGGATCAACAACACCGGTATTACATACCTCAGCCTGTGTAAAAGCAGCTATGACTTCTACTAGCCTGAGGTGTTTCCCTAGGATGTACTCGCAGAAGTACCTCCCTAGGTTGAAGATCCGCCAGCATCCACGATGGGTGGAATCTTCTGAGTGACCTTTGCATTCTTGCACTCATACTGCACGTGCCCATACTGGCTGCAATTAATACAAGCATCACGAGTGTATCGGTCCCTCCACACATCCTGATCAAGTCCAACTTTTACCCAAGCTGGCGCATTGGGCGAAACCTGGTCCCTGCCCTGACTCTTTTGCTGGCCACCTCTACGTTTGCCAGCTGCCTTACCCTTTGCTGTTGCTGTGGCGAGGGTTCCTCCCCCAACACTCTCCTCACCACCTATCTCTATCTCCCACAAGATCAGATATTTCGTTGATCTCCTCCGGATTCCCATCTCAATCGATCATCATGAGATGACTACCCTTCTTTTTCCACTCTTGTGGGACCTTCTTATTTCTCCCATCCGCTGGAACTTGCTGCGCGCTCCCTAGCGTCGCCTCTAAATCTAAGGCTTTCTTGCTAAAGGAAGAGAAGTTGTGAACGTCACCAACCACCATATTCTTGATGTTTGTAGGCAGACACCTTAAATACATGGCCATGGTCAACAGGATCTGGCAGTCATAGCGCACCTCTGGGACTACGATGAACTTCTCCACAACATTGGTAAGTTCGCTGGCAGTCTTGTACTTCTTCGAGTCCAGTCTAACCAACATGTCAGTGGCTTGCTGAGCCTGCTGCAGGTTGTGCCACCGTTGTTCTACTAACTGCAGAAACGTATCAAGTATCTGGGTCTATGCCCAGGCATCAACATTCCTACCGAAGCGGTCATGTGCAACTAAACCGTCTAACCATCTTGTTGCGGAACCCTTAAGGTATGAGGCAGCCACGTCCTGATCGAGCGGCGTCAGCTTAGCCCTTACCCACGTCGAAATTGTCCTCAACCAAGTGTTGAGGTCCTCCTCCTTCTTGTCCCCTGTGAACGGCTCAGGTGGTGACAACGCGGTCTTTGGGACCCACTGTTACTGCGGTCCAGCTGGTACCTGTTGCTGCACAGGTGGCTGGACGAGCTGCTGCACTGCAGCCGCAGCCGATGGATGTGAAGATGAAGCGGGAGCATGCATACCTCCTGTTGACTGACCACCTGGTGTGAGACCAAACTAAGGGACAAAGATGCCTGTCATCCCCAGCAGTGTCGATGGTGACGGGACTGTTGGCTGCGTCTTGACACTACTAGGCCCAGCCATTGTGGAAGGGGCTAGTCTTCCCATCCCACACACTCGGACCTGAGTACCTGGTCTAGGGTAGACTGGATATCATCCAGCCGGCTGTCCTTGTACTCATACATGCTCAGCATTCCTGCCTTGAGCACCTTTGTAGAGTCATCTAGGACAGACTCATCTAACCTCTCTACTGCAGTCTTATCCTGCTCCCTGGTCTCTAGTCTAGTCTGTCTAATCTTAGCTCTACCCGAAGGTAAATGTTCGCTGCTTCCTCAGCCTCTGAGGCCTCCCTGGTGAGTTGAGAAGGTCGGCTGTACTGCGAGCCAATCATCCGACTTGAGGAACTATCCCGCTGGAAGTGGCCTGCAAGACAGACAGCATGCCTGAGGTTGCTGCTACTGTAGCCATTGCGGCTGCTAAGACCTGCGATACTGCTGCTGCTTCCTCCCTTTGTCACTGCAAACGACATGCAGCGTGTTCTGTACGCAATGCTCTCTCCCCTCCGGGCGGTAAGGTCTGGTGCACGATGGGTAACCTACATGCCCTCTGTCGTGTCACTCTCGCTTGGTCAGCTCTCTCCTCCTCACTACTGTATTCGCTCATCAGCTAAAGCAGATCACGGTCTGCACTAGTGCCCTTGCTGCGACCTACCACACCATGGTGTCTGGCCGAGATGGAAAAATAAATAAATAAAGAAATATTTGGTTTGAAACTCAGATGTCCGGTCAGGCAGTGTGAACAGGATATACACAAACTCAGCAAGATATCCTGCATCTACTTCGACTAGTTCTGAAACAGAAGCAAAAGTTAGAACTGGAAATGGTAGACTACTACAGTGGTACTCTATTGCTGTCCGTCAGGTGTCAGCAGTCCATAAACAAGTCAACCAATCAAAATGAAAATAAAATCAATTGCACAGATGCATGTGAAATGGAAATGAACTAATAATAATAATCAAGCATCAATTGGAACCTCCCTTCCCCCTGTTCCCCCTTGATTGTCGTACTCATGATGTTCCCTGGCTGCATCAGAAAGCAGCAGTGTCTATGAAGTGCACAGCGGCCCACCCCTGTGCCCATGTGCATGCAGAGCCGGCCAGCCCAGACTGTACTATTTTTATCCTCGTGTACAGCGTGAGTAGGTTTCCCCGCCGGAGTGTCTTTAATGACGGTCTGGTACTTGTTGAACCCCCATAGGGCTGGCCTGCCCTGCAACACCTCTATGCGCAGCAAAAGCTCAAAGGACAATGTAGCAAAGCATGTGTGCTCTACTCCCATGGTTGGCATGTTGAGCTTTCCCGTGCTTCGTCCAGGGCCCTTCAGAGGCACCGCCCTCTCCCACCAGATGCGCCACCGGGAAGAATGTTCTCTCTCAAGGTAGAGCGCTCTTGACTCCTAGACCAAGAGAACACTCCCAAGACGGGCTCTCTCCCTCACGGTAAGAAGAAATTGAGGGAAGATAAGGTCGGAAACAACGTACCTGAAGGTAGATTCCCCCAACCACAGATTTCTCACCAATTGAGCCGACGTTCATTGTGATGACCGGTTATAGCCTCGGCACCACCCACAATACAATGCAGTGCCACCTCAGCACAAATGCCACATCAGCATGCTCTCATCGTCCCACATACTCTCGCTGAACCAAAAGCCTTCCTCCACAATCCTCTCTACCCAGAATTGGATGCCAAACAAGCCAGCGTCAAAGTATCCTCACCGCGAAGAAGCTTCGTCAATGCACCAAGTAACCAAGACCCCAGCGCAGGTGAGGCAATATCTGAACCAGCGATACCAAACTGCAACGAAATTGAGCGAGAGCGATAGACAGAAAACCAAATTGCAACCTCACATTGAAGACCAGGTAGTTGTGTACCAAGCAGAAAGCAATAAGCACTGAGTTACAAGCCAAATAAGAGCAATGCAATGAACTCAAATGTCAATGACAGCCCCTTCTTGCCACCACCAACAATGCATCCAATGTCGCTCTTCTTCTATCCTACTCAGCACCTAAACTAGCCTACAGCTACAACACGCAACAGGTATCACTTCCAGCTTGTGTCTCTCCTCTCTCTCCCCTCATCTCCTCCCCACCCACATTGTGTGTCCCCTACCCGAAGACCACCATCACCATCACCAGCCACCGACCGGGCAGGCCCGGCTATGGCCGCTCGCTCTCGCTGCTTGCTGGCAGTGCCCCTCACTCCTCCACTCTCGCCCGTCTGCGCCCTGGTCTCGCAACAGCGTACCAGCAACCAGACTGGCAGCGTGCCCGCACATTTGCGCAAGGCCAGAATGACTGACTGGGCACTGCACACTTTCCTATATGGAAAGAGTGGCCTGCCTCTGGGTGCCCTGGGCCTGGCGCCTCTGGGTGCCCTGGCCCTGGCGCCTCAGGGTGCCCTGGGCCTGGCGACCAAGTTCCCAGTAGCTTGACATCGGCCCAGGGTGTCTGCGCCCAGGCCGAATTCAGAGTGTGGCATGGGCCCGCAGTAGTTAGGCAAACCAACTGTGCGACGTGGCTCATGTCACTCGCCGCATTCTCATTGGCCGAGAGGTCAGTCTCCACGTCGCTGTTTGGAAGAGCCTGGAAGGCTCACGATTCCTCGGTCACACAGCATGCTGGGGGCCCACAACCAACTGGCGCCTTGTAACTCTCTGGCGCCCTCAAGTTCGGAAATGGCCTGAGATGGGCCGCACAGGGATAATGCAGGCCCGCCTTCACTTAGGGCAGGCACGAGACTAGCAAAGGGGCCCCACCATTGGCTGTGGGGGCGTACTGGCCTTGCGAGGGGCTGATTCCAAGAGAGAGAGAGAGAGAGAGAGAGAGAGAGAGAGAGAGAGAGAGAGAGAG
>BFEA01000071.1:3499366-3521212 GCA_003427395.1 Chara braunii | reverse complement strand
GGCCTGTTCCGCATCCCTGTTTACGTGCCTGAGTCTTAGGGGCAGGTCGAAACAATGAGGGCCTGAAAATGGCCCTCCGTTTCAGGCTGAAAACTCTGGGTCTGAAAAGACCCAGAAATAGGCTGAAACGGGGTCGGGCCTGCAGGCCCTCGTTTTTCAGCTTCCCGGCTGAAACGAACGGGGCCTGTAAGCCCTAAGTTTTAGGCTTTTAGGCTGAATGTCCGGGACGGGCCCTGCAGGGCCCATGTGGCTACGCAGTATGCCACAAAGCATCAATATTGGGATTCTGCAAAGTTGTCGAGGGTTGAGCCTCCTGATGAGTCATTGCAAGTCTGACAAAACAGTCTCTCATCATCAGTTCATTTTTATTTTTTTTTACACTTCGTCTTTTCAACTTGGTATTTGTGCCTTTTCCCTTGGTACTCTGTGCTGGTTGTCTGCCCACCTGACTCCGTATGCGTTTTGCAACCACTTGTTGACCAATGCCCTGTTACCTCACCGCCATTCGCCTCACTGTGTTTTTCCTTAGTGGTCGCATGACATTTCATGGGTATCTGTGACGCGAGCAAGAGGACACACCCTTTAATGAGCCGTGACTGGAGCACATGCCAAAAAGCGTTTTAGGGGATCTCTCATCCCTCTTCCGTTGGTTACTACACCTATGCTGATGGCTCTGTCATCTCTGCTCCCCGCTCTTCCTCTCTCCTCCTACATATTCTCTTCCATTGACCTTTGGACTTGCAATCGGGTATTGATGGTATGTGGCATGGGACAGACCAACGAATGCAAACGCAGTGCAGCGTTAGGTGAGGGAATCAATGACAAGGTTCCCATGTATCGGGTTGCTTTGTCTATATTGTTGCTCACACACACACACACACACACACACACACACACACACACACACACACACACACACACACACACACACACATGCACATGCCCACGCCCACCAATCCCCACCCACACCCACACACACAGACACACATAGCTGCTGTTCAGCCAGAGTTTAAAAGTTTGAATTCTCTCAAATAACGACCCACACACACACACACACACATAGCTGCTGTTCAGCCAGAGCTTAAAAGTTTGAATTCTCTCAAATAACGACTCCAATTACCCAATTCCAAAATCCACTGTCAGGGGCTAAATTATGTTTGCAGTTCCAACTTACAAGCAAATTTACAAAGTCCAAAGTTCAGGCACTAAGAATCTGACTTGTCATCTCCCATCAACAAGGTGGATCACTTAGCCAATAAATTTAAGTTACCCACCTTGTGAGGGAGGGAGACTGGAAAAGAGAGAGACACAGAGAGAGAGAGAGAGAGAGAGAGAGAGAGAGAGAGAGAGAGAGAGAGAGAGAGAGAATGTATATGCATTTTCTGTAACTAGCAACACATGGATACAGAGACAACTAGAGAGTGAAATGATTTAATAAATATACTCACTTTGTGTTTTATGACGATGGTGGATCCCAAGGGGTACATCATCGTATTTCCATCAGGATGGAGAATGAGCCCTCCTGGGACACTTCCACCAAACCCAATGACAGATTCTAAAGGCAAGTCTTGAGCCGCCATGATTGGATAACAAGAACCTCACAGCAGCAACACAGATGGCAGAAGCTGTGCTCCTAGCTTTCACATGAACTTGAAAAAAGAGAACTCTCCACCCGCACGGCCCCCTGATGCGCCTTTCTTGGCCTCAGCACTGCTTACATTACTCTCAGAATCGTGGCATAGAAGACAGCACTCCTGCTATCCAGTCTACTCCTACCCTAAAACCAACTCGAGATGATCCTGCACATGAACAAGGAGAAAGATGAGCATGAGGAGGAGAACAGACTGGAGGACAATGATAACACACAAGTGGTTAATAGGCACCCCCACTTGTCAGCCCCAGGTTAACCCCCCCAGCACTGAAAAGTGCACTTGGGGATAGTTTTTTGAAATTTTTTGAAAATGTTTCAGCTTTTTTTTTTTTTTTATAACAGTGACAAAGAAGAAGGAGGAGCTGGAGGAGGATGGAGGGGTGGAGGGGTGGAGGGGAGAAGGGAGAGGAGGAGGAGGAATGAACAAATAAACAAAAGAAGCAAACAAATCAAACCGCTCCCCAAAGCAAACCCCAAATTAACTCCACGCCAAACCCCAATCGAAACTCAAAGCCAAACCCAGAACCAAAACCCCAAAAGAAACCCTAAAGCAGAACCACAAACCAAAACCCTGAACCAGAACCCCAAACCAAAACCTACACCAGAACCCCAAACAAAAACCCAAACCAAACCCTGAACCAACCGCCACACCAAAACCTGACCACACCAAAGAAAACCCACTGAATCAAACCAAAATACAAACACCCGAACGCCAAATATGTCAAAGACTCGATGGTCAATCACTGTCATCATCGCAGCCTCTGTCCATCCATTTCTGCAGATCACTGACTGCATACCGGCCAAAAGGGCAAAAAAGGTATAAGAAGTTAAGAACCCTTTGGGTATGCAATCAATGTCTTTCGGTAATTGCTGTATGGGATTCCTTTGGCCGGCTGCAGCACAGAAAAGGCTTTGGGTCTCCCCTTCCACCTACAATGAGGAGAAGCATAGGAGTGGATTGCTTTGTATTTTTCTTTTTCCTTACTCATTTTCTATTCTGTATGACTTGCCACTGGGAGAAGAGAACCGGAGCAATGCTCCGCAGGATAGAAAACCCAAAGCCAAATCCCAAACCAAACTCAAAGCCACACCTCAAAGCAACACCTCAAACCAAACACCAAACCAAACACCAAACCAAATCCCAAGTCAAACCCCAAACCAAATCCCAAACGAAACCCCAAACCCACAGCTAGAAGGCAGTGGAAACGCACACATTCTCAGCAACAATGGCAGCAGCAGCAGCAAGCAGGGGGTTGTTTTTCACCGTATCTCAATTCATTTCACTTCATTTCTAGGCTACCACAGTCGATAGGGACCCCTTGCCCGGCCGGGCCAAAAAAACAAAAAAGAAGCTAGTTAGTTTTGTATTTTACTTTTTATTTCCAATTTGGTAAAGAATTTTGGTGTCACCCTGAGGCAAAAGTTGCTTTGTAACCAACGGACGTGCTGCGACTGTCTGATACCCCACATATGGAAAAATGTCGAACAGAGACCTCATGCGGATATTCAGACCCGCCTTCACTTAGGGCGGGCACGAGGCTTTCTGGGGGCCACGGCCCAGCACACTTGCATGTCTGACAAGGTCCCCGGAAGGGCTCATTCCTCGCATTCCATCCCCCTTAGCTTCGAAAGTCCACTGAGATGCTTCTACACAGGTGCCTTCCCTTTCAACCTTCGTTCATACTCTGGGGCTTGTTAGACACTCCTCGGGCGCGTAAGTCCCCGAGGAAATTATCGTTCCACCTGTCCTTGGGGATAGAAAGAAAGGCAAAAGTGTGAAAACATTTTCTCCGGGAATCCTCGGGGCGTCCTCAGGCTACAGCCATTTTGTGGCCTTCCCCAAGGTACCTCCCGAGGTCCCTTGGAGGTCAAGGATCCACGATAATCAGAGCGGCGAGGGCAGCCATCGTCAGCAAAAAAAAATTGTCGGCTGGTCCATTGGAGCACCTACCGGCCACCGCACGGACATCTTGGGTTGTCAACGTTTAGCTTCCAGGATCCTTACGCCGACGGTAACCATTGGTGGTCGGGCAGGCTCCACGAACGGCATCAACCAGTGTTCTCCCTCACAGTGTGTGCGGCCAAACGGAAAGGGCTTCAACGGTCAGCAAAATTGAATATCTTAGCCAACCCGACTTTTGATTCCCCACTGTACTCTGCGACGTAAAACGTTAGAGGGCATTTGTCAGATGCTGCAGTCTGTCGTTTGCTGCCCTCTCCGTCACCGTTTGGTGGAGGTGTACCTGCGTCGTGTAGTTACTGCCCCTCCCTACGTGTCGTTCGTGGCTGACGTCTTTCAAAGGCTGCCGGTGCTGCTCATGGTAATCATTTTGTTTGTCCTTCTAATGGTCTTCCACGTCTGCATCCTCGGCAGGCTGTTTGGACGTACACGCAAGAGGCGTTCTGCGAAGAAGGGCGTCATCATGGACGCACGGCAGGCAAAGACCAGGTCTTAAGTGGACCACTCCACCATTCACCGCACAGGGCACGTCCCGGCTCACATTGCAAGGGCGTACGACCCGTTGGAGTGTGTGTGCCCTATGTTGTCCTCTACCGTTTGCTCCCTTCATCGTCACCGTTCGGTTGACCTTCACCACCAACGTGGAGTTACTGCCCTGGCGTATGTGTCGTTGATGGCCGACCTCTATTGAAGGTTGCCACTGCTGCTCCTAGTCGCAATTTTGCCTGCTGTGGTCCTCCTGTTCCACGTGTGCATCCTCTATCGTTGATGGTCGACCTCTATCAAAGGCCTCCAGCAGAGAAGACGAGGGATCGACACCGACTGCAGTCGACATCGACATCAACATCCGCAGCTCGTCCCGCGGGGGTTCGTCCACATTGGATGGAATCGCCCAAAAGACACGTGGCAACATACATAGCTTCTCCCGGAAGCACTCCTCCGTCGCATCATCACATTGCCTGAGATCCTCCCATGCCCCCCCCGTCCTCCTTTTCATCCACCACCTCGGCGTCGCTCGTGGAAGAACACTGCAACCCATGGTGCAGCAAATCTGAACTACAGCCTCGGTGGTGGCCACGGTATCCAGCCCTTCGACCGGGACATGATGCGCGTGTGTTGCAATGCTAATGAACCACGAAAATACAGCAGCCTACCAACTTGCTACGACCATAGTAACCTCAGCGCCAAGTCGCCGACGATGTTCCCCGTGTGTGCTCGACTCCACACATCCGCACTGCGGCAGGAGGAGGTGATGGCGATAAACCTTTGCAGGGCACTCACAAATTTGTCTAGACTTACAACGACTCCACTACGCCGCTGCAAATGCTCGTTTCCACCATCGCCAATATGGACGCCACCTGCCCCGCATCGCCGTCGTGACGTCCAACACCCAATTCAAAAATTGATTTTCGAACGGGAGGTTCATTTCTTTTTAAGGTTTTTTTTTTTTTCGTCGCCAGCGCCTTTCAAAATTTCCCACCTTCGACAGCTGGACCACACTGTAGCGAGACAGACATCACCCAATGGACCAATGCATTGCCCCCCCCCCTGCGGCCGACTATAATATTATGAAAATGGGTGTCAGGGGTCAAAAGGAATCATCCTTGGGAGATCACCTCGAGGATAGGTGGAACGACGGCGGGAATTTCCGTCAAAACCCCGAAGGAAACTTCCTTCGTCCCCGAGGACGCCACAAGGAGTGTCTAACGAGCCCCTCTACCACGATCTGAGGTGCTGCTTTGAGAAGCTCCTCTTTTGTGAACCATCGATATTCCTTTGGATTCGTATGATCCATGAATCTGACCCGGTACTCCCTCATAGGTTTGGGCGGCCTTCCCCTGCCCATAGGCTTGGGAACAGGCAAGTTTTTATGTTCCAAAATGTCGTCAACATCCACATGGCCATCCATGGTTGGGGGTAGCATTGATCTCCTTGATGGAAACTGCTCAGTCTCAGCGAAAGGTGCCAACTGTGAAGCGTGAAATACAGGGTAAGTGCACAGATGACCAGGGATTCTGATGACATACGAGAGACCATCTAAATCACTACCCACAATGTCTAGGACTTCCCAGGTACCAAAGTACTGCAGCATCAGTTTGCAGGAGATTCTGAATTCCTGACCTAATTCACTTGCCTTTACCAAGACACGTTCCCCTACCTGAAATATGGATTGTCGTTTGTGTTTGTTCTCAGAGGCAATCACTGTCTCTTGAGATTTTTTGATGTGTTCGACAGCCTGCTGCAACAATTTTTCATACTGGACACCAAATTCTATGGTTTCAGGTGTTGCAGTTGGTCGGTTTTGAGAAAGGAGGAAGTCCAGTGCAGATCTAGGCTTCCATTCCAAATTCAGCTGATTGGGGCTGACGTCGGTGGTGCTATGTACAACGTTATTGTACAGGCTGGAAATGGGAGGACGTTTCTCATCCCAGTCATCCTGGTTGGGCTTGATGTAATGTCTCAGCAGATGCTTCTCCACGCGGTTCATTTGTTCCGCTTGGTCGTTGGCTTCGGGAAGATTCCCCGAAGTCATTTGCAGTTGACTGGTCATCTGCTCAACAGCTTTCTTGCACATCTCACTCATGAACCAAACATTTTTGTCACTGATAATGTGTCGTTTGCCACTCTTGTTAGTCACGAGAGTATCCATAAAGTCCATGGAGACACTCTGTCTCGGACCCGCAGGAATAGGCAATGGCTTCAATAACCCAAGTGGTGCTTGAGTTCACGGTTTATCCTTCTGACGGATTTGACAAGTTTGTACGTACTTCTTTGCATCGTCTAGCGAGAAGCGGTTAATGGAGACCCAAAATTTCAGCGTTTTTTCAATGTTATTTATAAGAAAAACAGAAACCCTTTTAAACCAAAAATTGCATCATTCCATAGAGTGCACACCATAAAAAAAAATAAAAAAAATAAAAAAAAGGGTGAAACAGTAAAGTAAAAGTGCATTTGAATCACATTTTGAATTCAACGAATTTTCAGAATTTTCAGCGTTTTTGGAAATGGTCTTATCAGAGGAAATTCCAATGTTCCAAATGAGACCAAATTTGGTACACAACAACCTGGAAGTAAGACAAAAACAAGCAAAAAAAAAAAAAAAAAAACATAAAATTTCACCCCCAAACCCTAATTTCAATTTTGGACTGGTTACTCAGGAGCTGAAACTGGGGGCCCCCGTTAACCGCATGTGTGTCTAGCATACTAGGCCACGAGAAACGTTGTGCTAGATTAGCACTAGTCTTCTTGTAGCCAAAATGCCCAGTGGCATCATGACAGTCGCCTAAAAATCAACTACGCAAAATCTCACTAGGCGGGACACATGATTTTTTGAACCCTGTCTTTTCAAAAAAGAATAATCCATCCACCATCACAAACCCATTTGTTGCATCCTTGTCTTGGGCGTCTAGTCGACGTATGATGTCCATCATGATGGGATCTTCCTTATAGGCATCCACCATCGATCGAGTTACTTCGTCAGATAGACCAAACTCAGTAATTAGCGCACATAGGCAGTCTGCCTTACGTGACAGCGCATTCGCAACCTTATTGTACTCTCCCTTCACGTAATCTAGCTTCAAGTCATATTGATCTATGATTTTAATCTAACGTCTGAGTGCATCGGAGAGAACAGGTTGTGTCTTGATCCACTCGAGTGTCTGATGGTCAGTCCTCAAGTAGAAGAACCTTCCCAACAAATAGTGTCTCAAATGGACAAGGGCCTTGTAAAGGGCGTAGAGTTCCCTCTCATAGTTGGACTTCGCCAACTTCTTTGATGGCATCTTTTCTTACTCATATACTTGATCGGCCTTAACTTCTTTCCTTCCTGTTGAGCCAAGACTGCGCCTATGCCATATTGGCTTTCATCAGTGGTCACGACAAATGGCCTCTCCAAATCGAGGACCATGAGAATCTCATAATGTGTAAGAGCATACTTCAACCTTTTAAAGGCTGCCTCACATTGGTCTGTCCATTCCCATGGTATGTCAAGGCGTGTTAGATCAGTCAAAGGGGCGGCCACTATGCTATAATTCTTCAGAGAGTTGTGATAGTAACATGTCATCCCAAAGAAAGATTTGACCTCAGTCACAGACTGAGGTCGTGGCCAGTCACGAATGCTAGCCACCTTTGCATCTTCGGGCCTTATACCTTCTGCGGATATCTCATGGCCCAAGTACCAGATTTTAGTGTGACCGAACTCGCATTTCTCTACATTGATCTTATACTTGTGTTCTCGCAAGAGTGAAAGTATTGTTTCTACATGTTGGGCATGCTCCTCGACTATTTGACTGAAGAGAAGAATGTCGTTGAGGTACACGTCGATGAACTTATCCAAGTTCTCATGAAAGATCATATTCATGGCGTGTTGGAATGTGACCGACGCATCGCATAGGCCAAAAGGAATTGCCACAAACTCGTACATACCATACCTGGTCTGGAATGTGGTTTTCTGTTGATCCTATGGTTTAATGGCAATTTCATGGTAGTCGGACTTAAGATCTATCGTAGTGAAGTACTTACATCCTTGCACCCTATCCAAAAGGTCGTCAATGCGAGGTAGGCTATGCGTTTTTAACAGTGATGGCATGAGGCCTCTATAACCAATGCACATCCTCAGTGCCCCCCCCTTCTTTGGGACAAATAGAATTGTTGAGCCAAAGGGGGAGGTACTAGGCCAAATCCAACCCTTCTTTGTGAGCTCTTTTCGTTGCCGACGAAGCTCGTCCGACTCGGTCGGAGCCATCCTATAGAATCTCCCTTTTGGTGTCTTGCTACCTGGGATGATCTCTATGGCATGGACAACCTCCCTGTCTACAACTCCTGAAGGCTCCTCAAACAGATCAGGGCACTTAGCAACGACAACTTCTATCGTTGGGGGTGATTTAAAGACCTCCCCTTTCTCAGAGACAAACACTAAGTACATACCCTCCTCTCGGTTCTGTTTATATTAATTATAGCAAGTTGATGCGCACATGCAACCGTAAGTGTCTATCAAACTGCTAGCTTTGTACTTTGCAAGTCTCATTGTCCTCCCTTTCAATAACATATGCTTAAGTTCGGTCCCAATCAAACTGGGGTTTTCCAACCTTGAGGTAGTGCAAACCTAACAACATATCGAATGGCAAGTCATCGCTAACTAGAAACGAAATCTGGAGATTAAGTTCTGCACCTCCACAGTAGAAGGTGCAGACTACGTCCTTGACGTAGTCATTGACAACCATGCGCTCTTTGTTGGCCAGGGTAGATGTTACAGATCTACCCAAGCGTTGCACCCAGTCCCCTAAGCGCAATCTCTCAACGCAGTCGCGACTTATGAAGTTCCGCGTGGAGCCAATGTCTACGAAGGCACCACACTTGCGGCCACCTACTTTGACTTCCACACTGAAATGCTCCCCTCTAGGACCTCTTGACAATGCCACCCAAGACTCATGAGGGTCCCTTGCTGGCCACTCGGTTTCCAAGTCTTCTAAGGCTTCAAATACATCTAACGAACAAAGTGTCGTTTGGTCCGGATGTATCTGCGAGGTGACTAGTGAGTCAATAGCTTCGGCCAACTCCTGAAGTGGTGAGGGTACGTCAACCACTTCAGCATGAGTAGAAGCAACTACAACTTCTACTGGCCAGATGTGTTTCTTGAGGTGGAGCTCGTAGAAGCTCCTCCTTGGGCAGAAGTGTCTCCAAAACCACCTTTGGGGGTATCTTCTAAGAGACCTTATTATTGCATTTGAATTGTTGATGGCTATACTCGCCACAGTTGATGCAAGCTCCTCGCCAATATCGGTCCCTCCACACATCTTGATCCAAGCCAACTCTCACCCAAGTCGGAGTCTTGTTTGAGTTTCGGACCTGCCCCTGACTCTTTTGCTAACCGCCCTTGCCGCGGCCAGCAACATTACCTTTTGTTATGGCAGCGAGGTTGCTACCCTCAGCACTCTCCTCGCTACCGAACTCTGTTTCGTCCACAAGATCAGAGATATCGTCAATCTCGGTTTGATTCCTATCGGAATCAACCATCATCAATCGACTACCTTTCTTCTTTCATTCTTGTGGGCTCTTCTTCTTCCTTCCGTTCGTCACGGGTTGTTGGGTTCCTCCTAGCTTGGCCTCTAAGTCTAAGGCCTTCTTTCTGAAGGAGTCGAGAGTGCGATATTCAATGCTTGCCTCGCTGACCATCAACTTTTTGATATATGTGGGAAGACATCTTAAGAACATGGTCAGCAGGACCTGTGGATCATAGCGGACGCCAGGGACGACAATGAGTTTCTCAACGGCAGAGGTGAGCTCACGCGCGGACTTGTACTTTTTAGTATCAAGTCGGGACAACACATTAGTGGCTTGTTGGTCCTGCCGTGGATTGTGCCATCGCGTTTCATCCAACTCCATGAAGTTTTCTAATGTATGGGTCTAAGCCTAGTCATTCATACTCCTGCCGAATCCCTTGGAAGCCACTAGTCCATCTAGCCATCTCCCTGCCGATCCCTCAAGATATAAGGCAGCAGTGATCACCTCTTCCTCAGACAACATCCTCTTTGCCCTTACCTACATTGGAACCGTCCTCAACCCAAGTGTCGAGTGCCTCATCCTTCTTATCTCCTATGAAGGTAGGAGGTGGTTTCAATGGAGTCTTGGGGTACCAAGGTTGTTATGGTCCCACCTATGGGACCGGTTGCTGCCCCATAGCGGCAGCAACTGGACCTGAGGATAAAAAAGCCGCAATTTGTGCTGTTGTTGCTGATGTACCACTTGGTGGGATGCCAAATTAAGGAACAAATGGGTCTGTCATCACCGAAATGGAGGAGGCGATGGAAAAGTTGTCGTTGGCCTGATACTAGGCCCGCCAATTGTGAAAGGGACTACTCTTCCCTTCCCCTGCATGGCACTCAGTATCTGGTCAAGGGTGTCCTGGATATCATCTAGTTTGTTGTACATGTACGCATGCATGCTCAACATACCCGCCTTGAGGATCTCACTCGTGTCGTGAAGGGTCGAGTTTTGCCCTTCTGTTCTCTAACCTGACTTTTCTATTTCTAATCTTTTTTTCTCTTCCGATAGCTTTTCTAAGTTCCTTTTTTAACCGTAAGCGGATAAACTCCACCTATTGAAGTTATATTGCCTCTCGGGTGCGTGGAGGTAGCGAGTTGTACTACAAGCCCACCATCTCAATAGAAGAAGTGCTTACACTCATCCCGCTAGACGAAACCTGCGAACTTGTCAGCATGCTTGATGTCTGTTGACCCTGAGATGTAGCAACAGAGGTAGCCATAGCTCCAGCAATGGCAGTTGCCGCTGCCAACACTTGCTCGGTTGCTACTGCTTCCCTAGCCCTTGCAAACGTCCAGCTACTACTTCCCGTCGTATAGCTATCTCACCCTCAGGTGGTAAAGCCTGGTGCACGATGGGGATCCTAAGAGATCTACCTCGAACACCGGTTGTCTGTTGCAGGCCTTGAGCTTGAGGCAACCAAAGTTGAGGTCATCCGCAAATGGCCTCAATCGGTGAATGTTCATGAACTACGTTCTTGATTCTGCTAGGGCGGCCCAAAGCTTGACCAAACCCAAGAAAACTTCGAATACTTGCCACTGAGCATCTTGCAAACAGACTTTCGGTGCTAAGATCCAAAGTCAAAAGGGAAACAAGTCAAATCGTACATTAAGGTCCTAAAGCAATCACTTAGTGGGAAAGGAAGTGATCGAGCAATTACAACCAGAAGGTGGGTTTGGAAGCAACCATCCTTTGAAGAAAGTTGAATAGCCCACTGGTCTAGCTTCATCGCGCCGAAAATGGATCGGGGCTCAAGTGGTTCACCGAACTGACGAGACCAAACAAAATCACTGTTGCAAACGCCTCTCCAAGCACGCATCAAGACAAGTTGGACGCCGAAGCGCTATTATTTTCCAGTGATCTTCAGGGTCAGTACCAAAACATTCTATTAGTTGAAGAAGGTTGTTTGTGAAAACAGTTGGAGATATCGGAAGTGAGAATGCTGACATGAGGAACAAAAAATCAGGTGAAAAACATGATCGTTGAAATTTCATCGTACTACCTGAAGTTTGTTCCCAAATTTTCTATCATAGTTCACCTATCGTCTAACAAGCAAGAATGTATCTTACACATGGGATGAAGCATGTAAGATTGCCTTCCAAGCCTTGAAAGAGGTTTTGGTGAGTCATTATGTGCTCCGCATTGCAGATCCCGAAATCACATTCGTAGTCACTATCGATGCGAGTCGGTATGGGATTGGCGCAGTGTTGCAACAAGATGATGATGATGGTTTGTGTCCACTTGAGTACTACAACGAACGCATGCCCAGCAAAAAGGTAGCTACTTGCACTGACATGCACGAGCTTTATGCTTTGCATGAGGCATTCGACCACTGGAATCACTATCTTTTGGGACGTCACTTCCAAGTCTTCTTAGATCACGAGACTTTCCGGTGGATCAAGTCGTTGACTTATTTGTCCACCACATTAACCCACTGATTGCATGAAATTGATGTCTTTGATTTTGAATCGAAACACAAGAAGGGTTGTTACAATCGAGATGCTAATGCATCGTCTCACCACCCAGAGTATATCAGGTTGTCAACCTTGAGCCTTCGAAGGCAATTGAAGGAGTTAGTATAGCAGGCTGCCAAGGACCCGGATCTCGGTCCAATCCTTGAGCAGCTCAAAGTTGACCCAAGTAGTCATCCCGATTTCCACGAGTATGAGGGTCTGATGTTCCGGCGCTACGAAAAGAATGACCGATTGTGTGTACCCAACCATGAGCCCTCTGCACTTCTTGGATTTGGCTCATGGTCGGAGTGGACACTTTGGTTTTAAGAAGACGTACGAAAGTCTACTACAACAGTTGATTGGCCCAAAATGAAAGGATCTATTCACAAGTTTGTGGCTGAGTGTCAAGTCTGTCAACGAATCAAACCGTCTAGGCAAATGCCCTTGGGGCTGCTAAAACCTCTTCCCATTCCCGACGGTCCCGGAGAGTCCATCTCTATTGATTTTACGAACATGGGTAAGTTGAGCAAGAACGGGTACTCACAAGTGATGGTGATTGTTGACCGTGTTTCCAAGTTTATAAATCTGCTTTCATTGCCACCTCACGCCCCAACTGACCTTGTGATTAGTGAGTTCCAAACGAAATACATTTTGCAGTATAGGCCACCGAAGACTCTTGTGGGTGTTCGGGACAACCAGTTCATAAGTGCAGATTAGAAAGATTTCACTGACAAATCTACAACATCAAACTGAAAATGACATTTGGTCGGCACCCCGAAGCCAACGGTTTGGCTGGGGACATCAACTGGACTGTTACACAACTTCTCCACACCCTAATTATTCCCGATCGGGATATGTGGGATGATAAGAGTATATGAGGTGAAGGGGTTGTACAACATCTCCATTCACTCCTCCACCGGTATGACGCCAAACAGGCTACATTTTAGGTTGGAAGATTCGCAACCCTCTCTCCTACTTGTTCCCTAAGCAGCCGCCTGGTCTGACACCTGGCATGCGTTGCTACTGCGCCAAGTATGATCGCTTGCTCAAAGTTGCTATCACAGCAATGACCAAGCGACAGCATGCCACGATCCATCATGCCAGCAAAAAGCGCAGACCTTCGCCTTTTGAAGTGGGAAGTTATATCTGGGTCAAGATGTCTGAGTTTTCAGAAGAAGAGGGGGTGTCACGCAAAATTCACCCTCTTTACTACGGCCCGTGGAAGGTTTTGAAGGTGTTGGGTGATGAGAAGTTTGGTCTGTCATATGTGATTGACGTGCTTCCTCATCTACGCAAGTATCCGGTCTTTCATGCATCTAAATTGTTCCCGTATGTTTCTCCTAGTTCCTTTGCTTATCGAGAGCCGATGATCCCTCGTGCAATCACAAGATAGACAGGATTGTAAGTCGTACTAGTAAGGGACATAACAGACAATACCAAGTTCACTTTTTTGTATCACCCGCTAGATGATTTGTACTTGATTTCAAAGAAGAGTTGCTGCAAAGCGCACCTCGTGTTGTCAAAGCATATGAGCGGCAGATAGTTTCCAATGTTGTTCCAGCGTTCTCTTCAAACCTCACTTCTACAGAGTATAGCCGCAATCTCTTTGCTATATATGGTTATGATGTGTTTGGCACAGAGTCAGATTGAGTTACTCGCTCGAAGGGACCTCGAGCTTGGGGGGGGGGGGCGTAGTGTAAGGACCTGCCAAAACACGGACTGAGAACACTGCTGATTTCTGGGTTTTGCTGTTGGAATGTATGCCTTGCTGAGATTCCTGCTTTTTGCTGAGTTTTGAAGTTTTCTAAGTTTGTGTCCGCGTGCCTGCCTGAGTGCTTGTCGGCCTGATTGTGTGCGTGGCCCGCCAGGGCACTTGTTTGTTTGGGAGGCCCACGGGGACGGTACTTACCTATGGCCGTGACTTTGAGGGTTGCAGCGGGGAAAAACACTCAAGTGGCCAAAGGGGTAGCTTAAGGCACACTCAAGTGCCGTACGTAGTGTCGTTACCGATAGCACTTGAGTAGCGGTACGTCGAGCAGAAGAAGACAAAAAGTGAGCACATACAGGGGAAGGAGTATGGTATTAGAGAGTCTAGGGCTGTTGAGGGTTGCAGCGGGGAAAAACACTCAAGTGGCCGAAGGGGTAGCTTAGGGCACACTCAAGTAGCGTACGTAGTGTCGTTACCGATTGCACTTGAGTAGCCGTACGCCGAGCAGAAGAAGACAAAAAGTGAGTACATTTAGGGGTAGGAGTATGGTATTAGAGAGTCTAGGGCTGTAGAGTAGATATCAGGTCTGCAATGATGTTTCCCTCCGTAAGGGAGGAGGTACTGGTTGCTTGGAGGTCACGCCTGGAAGTCACTGCCCAAACGCTGGCGGGCCGATATATCTCCAGGAGGAGCGAGTTGCTCCTCCTCATTTGCTGCATGCAAGTTTGGGTGTCACGCTGCTGGAGCGACCAGCGGAGGAGCACTGTGTTGAGCGCTGGGGAGAGGAGCACCAGGGCCTCCACCTTGGCTATGGTGGATGACGCCTGGTAGGAGGAGGAGGAAGAAGCATCGTAGGGAGGAGGGCGGCCAGAGGTGCTTACATGGCTATGGTGGACGTCATCTTCATGCCCTTGATAGGCGGTGCATCTGGCCTTAGTTGCAGGGAGCGCTGCATCAAGAAGGCTTCAGGACAGAGTCAGGCATGGCAGCCTGAGGAGACGAGGACGTAGCTGTTGTGCATTACCTTTTGCACATCGGAGCGGGGCCCCTAGTAGTCCGCCATAGCCATTGACCATCAGAGGCGGAAGAAGAGGGAGGCCATGGCTATGACGGATCTCATATTGTGCTGGCAGTAGAAGAGGGATTCGGACATTGATTCTGGTTCAGCCATTCATGGTTATTATTATTGTTTATTGTTTGAATAGAGAGGGGGAGAAAAGGAGGAGGAGTTGGTTGACGAGAGAAGGGGGAATTGCCATTGGTCTTCTGCTGGTGTACATCTTCTTCTTCTTCTTTCTTGCTTCTTCTTCTTTTTCTTTGGTCTCTTTCCTCTCAAGTTCATTCATTTCTTTTTCAAATTGGACGGCATTGTACTTCCTTGTGTTTCTGCACTTTGGAATTGGTCAGGATTGTAACATAATATTCTATCACAATTATTCACAGAAGATTTACGCTCTCGGGTTTCAGCTTCACAGTTGAGGGTTTAGGGTTTAGAGTTGAGGACTTATGACGGTTGGGTTTAAGGTTCATTGAGCTTTATTCAAGGTTCAACGCTTAGGCTTTATTGAGGGTTTATGGTTTAGCCCATTTAGATTTTATTAAGGTACAAGTTTTAGGGTTTAAGGTCTAATGTTTGGGGTTTGGGGTTTTGCAATCCGATGCAGCAGCATTCAATGTTTATTAGCAGTAAGGGTTTAGGGTTTTGGGGTTTGGGGTTTGGGGTTTGGGGTTTGGGGTTTTCACATCCCACCATGCACAGTGAGGGTGAGCATCTTGTTTCTGGGGAAAAGGAAAAGGCAAAGGTCTCTGACCTTGATGATTGATCAAGGAAGGGCATATTCACACTTGCATTTTGCCTAAGCCATGGAAGAGATTGTGAAAAGACTGGAAAAGGAGGACACATACCCCCACTTGCAACATTCACGCACTGGTAAATTCTCGCGAGTGACCAGAAGAAAAAAGGTTGGAAAAAGAAACTCATGCTTTTGCGCTTGGGCTTCTCAGTTCTTTCATTGGCATTGGGACACTATGATCCTGCAAAGCGTAAGATAAAATTACTACCTCGGGTGATGGTTTTCATTTTTTTTTTTGTTTGTTTACAAATTTTGGACCATCTGAATTTATGTGTGTCATCCTTGCGCAGGAGCCATGCTAATCTTCTCTGTACCGTTCCGATTTTAACGGATGACTGGAAGGACTGTTTTTTTTATTATTATTATTAACTAAGCTATACTCTTTACGGCCTCGGGAGATGGTTTTCGTTTTTCTTTTCTTTTGTTTAAAAATTTTGGACCATTTCTGGATTTATGCATGTTATCCTTGCACAGGGGCCATGCTAATCTTCTTTCTCCGCATCGTTCCAATTTTAACGGATGTCCAGAAGGACTGGGTTTTTTTTTTTCTTTTTTTTTTTTTAAACTAAGCTACACTCTTCACTCATATACCTCACTCTACCTAACCTCTTATCTGAGTCCAGCTTTGAGTTGATTGTTGCAGCAGATCCGTATCTATGCACACAAGCAGGGGTGCCCTAAGAGTTATGGGTTGGAACCAACCTCCTCCCGTGTCTAAGCACCGCAGCTTCTTCCCAGCCGCGGGCAATGGATGCGAGGGGAAGGAAAACCCTACCAAGCCCTACCCAGGGGGACAAACCAACTATCTGAGCTGGTGAGCCGCAGCGAGCCGCAGGAGGCTGTGGGGGCTTGATTGAAGACCGTGGGGAATCGAATCCACAACCTCCTGAATGCCGTTTTCGTGCTCTACCCTGGTTTCAGGTTTTCTAATTTTATTACAGATGAGTTTTCCCGATCTTCTTCTCAACAGCAGATTGCTCTAGTAATTCCAAATATGCTTTTCTAGGAGCACTACGATCTGCTGCTCAAATGGTTTCTTATGAAGTTTCTATTGGTCTTATTATAATTCCTGTATTAATTTGCGTAGGTTCTTGTAATTTCACAGAAATCGCATTACGGGCTAGAGAGCCCGGAAAAAAAAAAAAAAGGACAAGAAAAAGTTTGATGCAATTAGTGATTAATTTTTGGACTACCTACACCGTGTGCACTCAGTGCTTTTGTCCTTCTGTTCGGCCCGGAAAACTAACGGAACAACTAGGCCAGGGAAACAACCTAACGGCACCTAACGGTACCTAACGGAATAACTCGGCCGGCAAAAGTACTTAAGCCACTCATGCGCCAGAGAGTTGAGAAACTGACACTTGTCGGGTTTATCGGATAGCTTTTTTTCCCCTTCCGGAATGGTAATCATCTTTCAAGACGTGTGTGCATAATACAGCTCCTGCCTTCCCAGAAGGAGGGGGGAAAAAGAAAAGAACTGAAAAGAAAAGGAAAGAGAAAAGTTAAAATAACATAAAAAAACAGAAACCGACAGCGGGTCCTGGAGCAGCATTTGAAGAAGCATAAGGGGGCAGAGCCTCTCTCTCTCTCTCTCTCTCTCTCTCTCTCTCTCTCTCTCTCTCTCTCTCTCTCTCTCTCTCTCTCTCTGTGTGTGTGTGTGTGTGTGTGTGTGTCTCTGTCTGTGTGTGTGTGTGTGTGTGTGTGTGTGTGTGTGTCCGAGATATCTCACCCACTTATCAGCAGCTTGATCAGCACAGAAGTGGCGTGGTTAACACGTGTCAGCCGCCCAGCGCCTGAGCATGGTCAGCAGCATCCGGCAATAATTGGGAGGCCATCTACGGCTGAGCCTTCTCATGCCCCTGCCACCTGCACCTGCACTTGCACCTGCACCGGCAGCAGCATTTCCTTTTCCGCAATTGGCTTTCGACTCCCTACTCGTAGCAGCAGAAGCAGCAGCGTAACGTCTGGAGTCCCTGTTGGCTACCCTAGCGATGGGTCCAGGTCGCCTTGGCGGGGCCAATCTGATTAGAATGCTGTTCAGGATGCCACGTGTCAATACCGGAGGCTGTGCTGGCGAATGATTCGACTCCTCCCGAGGCGCCATGCTTTCTCCTGCCGCTTATGCTTTTGCTTAATTAATTACTGTCTTGATGCCGCTCCCGCTGCTGACGATGACGATTACAATCACGATGCTGATCACATTCACGATGTATGATGACAATCACGATGACGATTGACAATCACGATGATGATGACAATCACTATGATGATTGAAAATGATTATGATGATGATGATGATGATGATGATGATGATGATGTGATATGTCCTGTACTACTATTTTCCTCTGCTGCTGTTTCGCTGTTGATGTTAGTTTTTCTGCAGTTTCTGTTTTAATGATGCAAATGATTTGTTTACCCTCCCTGCTGCTGATTCGAATCCTGCTATTGGTTGATTCCCGCCTTTTTTTTCCCGCGCCTACTGCTTCTGTTGATGATGGAGGTTGCTTTCGCTTCTGCTTATCGTAGTTCTCCTGCAGCTACTCGCTGACGACGATGTCAAAACCAATCCTGGTACTAACGTTGCTTACACCGCTGCTGCTGCTTATGATGATGATGAAAGGAGGAGGGGGAGGAGGGGGGGGAGTAGGAGAACGAGGAGGAGGAAGGAAGAGGGAAAAATGATGCTACCTGCTTTGAGGGGTACCTTTCGCTGCCAGCGATCGATGCTATACACGCAGGCACATCGAGGGACTACGACTTGTTCCGTTAGTTACCGTTAGTTACCGTTAGCAACATAGATGAGCGCTGGATCGTTGCGCATCGAACGGTCGCCTCGCTCTTTCAGTTTTCCGTCATCGCATGTAATCAAGGATGTGAATGGTCGAGCTGCTACCGTCTTCAACCGAATAGAACGCCCGGTCACTATCGCTGTGTAGAGTTTGTCAAATCGGACCAACAACGGTTATAATGACCGGGCTCTCTATTCGGGTGAAGACGATAGGCCTCTGTCCATCTTCCCCCGAACACAACGCACCCTTATTTTGGCTGTATCTGGCCGGAAATATAGTTTGTATACATTCATTTTTAGGGTGCGTTATGTTCGGGGGAAGACGGTAGACAGGCGAGGATACGTGAGAGGAACGAGGAGCCGGCACAGATCAGGCGAGCTGCTCGGCCTGTGCAATTAAGCAGGAGCATAATTGAGAGGTGGAGGCGCTGCCACGCGTCAACAGGAGTGGCCTCGACGATCAGTCAGTTCCCGCCTACACGGTTCACATAGATAGATAGATGTTATATTATATCAATTTATAACAAAACGACTGCGCAGTGCGCGCGTTCGAAAATCACCGAAAAGAAGATTGCCCCCTCCAACCTCCTCTCCTATATACCGCTACTCCCCCCCCTTCCCCCCCCCCCCCCGACCCCACCAACCCCCGCTTCTCTCAACGCACACACACACACAAATCGACGACGACCACAACCGTGCTCCATCAACATCGACCGCCACCGTCGATGAACGACCGCTGTCGATGGGCAATGACCGCGAACATGATCCATCTACGGTCGGGGCAGTCCATCAACGACGACCACCACTGCACGGCAACTAATCTGTCTTCTTATCCCGACACTTCCCCGCCGCCATCTTCCTCGCGGATCGGATCAAGAGATACCGACCGTAATCAACGGCTGCCCGTGGTCTAGATTCCGATGGCACACACACAGAGAGAGAGAGAGAGAGAGAGAGAGAGAGAGAGTAGATAACGAAGATCGAAGGGTCGGTGACGTCAACGTTTGAGAGAGACTGCCTGCCACCAGTGACGCCTCCTTCTTCCGTACTTTGAGATGCCAGAGAAGTCGGAAAAAGTGTTGGCGTCAACGATTATCACCATCTTCGGCGCGGTAAAATTTTCAACTAATGACGCATTTTTTCACCGTGCCTCAGACCCCGGCTCGGGAATGAAGACCCCAAATAGAGGGTCGGCAATTACACGAGGGGGTATTCATAATCATCATCATAATCATTACGCTTAGGAAGGCGGGGAATCCCTTGACGTCAACAATTAAATTGCAGTCACAAGTGCGACAAGGGGTTTCACACTGCCGTGACCAGTGTGGAGAGAAAATGGCTGTCAAATACACATCCACAGGAGGTAATCGCAGATTGGGCATTCCCCCCAACCCCCCCCCCCCCCCCCCCCCCCCCCCCCCCCCCCCCCCCCCCCCCACCTCGCCCCGCCCCGCCCCCTTTAGCGGCATCAGTCGGCAGTTCCGTCGAACTCACCAAAAACTCACAGAAAACTCACAGAAAACTCACCGACAACTCACAGAAAACTTATCGGCTCACGTTCCATCGGGGTAATTTCACATACATCCTGACACTGTCGAGTTTCACCCTTCCCGCGGGTCGATGAAACTTCGGTGAGAGCTCGACGAAATATCGCTAGCAGCCATGCCTCTCCATTCAGGGAGAGAAGACTCGTGTGGAGTGTCGGAGAAAAGAACACCCACAGGAGACCATGGCCACACAGACACACACAAGTGCAGGGTGGGCATGAGTAAAGTCGACCTTTTTTCTCTCGATTTATGCGTGTCATCCTTGCACAGGGGCCATACTAATCTTCTCTGCTGTATCGTTTCAATTTTAACGGATGTCTCCAAGGACAAGTCGACCTCTTTTCTCTCTTGAGGAAGGGGTGTCGCTAACTCTGGGCAACGTGGTGGTTAAGGGTACTTATCCATCTGATTCAGTCAAATGCATCCTGGGGAGAGTGTGGGGGTTCAACCACCCCCACCCTTGTTGAGTGGGTGAAAGTCCGACGAAACAGTCTGGCACAGTCTTTGTTGGAGTTGTGTATAGCGAACATGACATTACACAAACACAGAACACACACAGCTGGTGAGAGTCCAACAAAGCGGTCACAATACACATACACATACACATACACACAGCAGCGAACATGACAAACACACACGGGTGTATTTCACTTTACGGCCTATACTCCAATCACACGTCCAAGGCTCGAGACCCACGACTACCAATCAACGGAAGGGTGGCTGTTAATTAATTAAGCCGTTCGCCCTCCTCCCAGGCAGTGGCAAAGCACGTAGGGGACATGAGACCACCGCTTTATGAATGCGGACGTCGACATCCTCCATGTGGAGATCTTGACCGCTAACTCATCTGGCCGATGAATGAACAATATCGGGACGGGACCAACTTTGCAGCGACATCGGGCCTCGCCTCACCACTCACCAAATGTGCAATGCAAAACGAGGATGAATCGTCGGGAAAGATCGTGGAAAGATCATGGAAAGATATGGCGCCATAACTTGTCTATCGTGGAGTTGGCGGGTGGTGTGGCGATGCAGTGGTACTCTGTGCCCGGCTATACGTCGAGCCCATTTTGGGTATTAGGTTTGGACCCCTCTGGCGTGCGGAAAAGCGTATGGAGTCCTTCGGGACATCCGTTAAAATTGGAATGACACAGAGAAAGAAGATTATTAGCATGGCCCCTGCGCAAGGATGACACGCATAAATCGAGAAATGGAAAAGCGTATGGATTGGCGCCCAGCATTTTTCCCAAGACCCCACAGGCCGTAGGGAGCGGCCAGGGAAACATTGGGAGGACTTTTCCACATAGGGTCATGACGTGCTCCGGCGGGGTTGTTTGTGAGGAATTCCCGGCCTCGGGAACAAAGAGAACTTAATTGGAGCCGCGCGAGGCGCGGGGGCGCAGCCAGGGCATATGAGATTGTAGTTTGGGGGGCTGTATGGACGATTATGCGGAGTTGTGATTGGTAACTCTAAGCAGTAGCACCTTGATGAAAATTTAAACTGAGGGCCTTGTTGTAGAGGGTTTTGAAATGTGCAAAAAAAATAAAAGAATTTGCTAGAAGCCGATTAGATTTAATACAATTTGTTTGAGGTTGTATAGGGAATTCAAGATCGTTTTTGCATATTTTTTGAAAAGTATTTACATTCAGATGTTCAAATAGTTCAACGTTGCAAGTGAAATAGAGTCGTCCATTAGGAGCTTAATGTTGCCAATGAAATACAAAAAATTAATGGTAGTTGAAATGTAACGGGCAAAGTATCATTAGAAAAATGCAAATTTGTTTATGTTCGATCTAAACATGAAAAAGGAAGAAAGGGAAATAGGAGGAAAGAAAAAAAAAAA